>OY804605.1:25634630-26234630 GCA_963680895.1 Fragum sueziense
CATATATGCCCCCTTCAAGTGCCTACATTTGATGTAGGTCAAAGTCCAAGGTCAAGTTAACAAGGTCCAAGGTCATGGTCAAATATGAAAGGTCTTGGTAGGAGGTGTCTATGTATGAAATATCAAGGCTGTATATGTAAAAGTAAAATGAAATATATGCCAGATTAAAGTTTTTAAAAGTAGGCCAAATGCCAAGGTCAAGGTCATGGTCAAATGTGAAAGGTCTTGGTTGGAGGTGTCCATGTGTGAAATATCAAGGCTGTAGGTGTAAAAGGACATGATATATATGCCTGGTTTAAGTTTTTTTTTTAAAGTAGGTCAAACTCCAAGGTCAAAGTTGCAATATTCAAGGTCATGGTCAAATGTTAAAGGTCTTGGTAGGGGGTGTCTATGTGTGAAATATCAAGGCTGTAGGTGTAATAGGACATAAGATAAAGGCTAGGTTAAAGATTTCTAAAAGTATGTAAAATCAAAGGTCAAGGTCACACAGGCCAAGGTCATGGTCAAATGTGAAAGGTCTTGGTAGGAGGTGTCCATGTGTAAAATATTGAGGCTGTATAGGTAACAGGACATGAGATATATGCATAGTTTAAGTTTTTTATAAGTAGGTCAAACTCCAAAGTCAAGGTCCAAGGTCATGGTCAAATGTGAAATGTCTTAGTTGGAAGTGACCATGTGTGAAATATCAAGGCTATATGTGTAAAATGACATGAAATATAGGCCAGGTTAATGTATTATAAAAGTAGGTCAAACACCAAGGTCAAGGTCACAAGGTCCAAGGTCATGGTCAAATGTGAAAGGTCTTGGTAAGAGGTGTCCATGTGTAAGATATCGAGACTGTATGGGTAACAGGACATGAGATATAGGGCTAGTTTAAGTTTTTTAAAAGTAGGTCAAACTTCAAGGTCAAGGTCCAAGGTCATGGTCAAATGTGAAATGTCTTGGTTGGAAGTGACCATGTGTGAAATATCAATGCTGTATGTGTAAAATTACATAAAATATAGGCCAGGTTAATGTATTATAAAAGTAGGTCAAACACTAAGGTCAAGGTCACAAGGTCTAAGGTCATGGTCAAATGTGAAAGGTCTCGGTCGTAGGTGTCCATGTGTCAAATATCAAGGCTGTATGTGTAAAAGGATATGATATATCAGCTGGGTTAAAATTTTTATAAAAGTAGGTAAAAGTCCAAGGTCCAGGGTCATTGTCAAATGTGAAATGTCTTGGTAAGATGTGTCCATGTGTGAAATATCAAGGCTGTATGTGTAATAGCACATGAGATATAGGCCCAGTTTATTTTTTTTAAAGTAGGTCAAACTCCAAGGTCAGGGTCACAAGGTCCAAGGTCATAGTCATATGTGATAGGTCTTAGTCGGAGGTTTCCATGTGTCAAATATCAAGGATGTATGTGTAAAAGGACATGATATATCGGCCAGGTTAAAGTTTTTAAAATGTAGGTCAAACTCCAATGTCAAGGTCACAAGGTCCAAAGTCATGGTCAATTGTGAAAGGTATTGGTAGGAGGTGTCCATGTGTGAAATATCAAGGCTGTATGTGTAATAGGTCATGAGATATATGCCTGTTTAATTTTTTTAAAGTAGGTCAAACTCCAAGGTCAAGGTCACAAGGTCCAAGGTCATGGTCAAATGTGAATGATGTTGATAGGAGGTATCTATGTGTGAGATATCAAGTCTGTATGTGTAAAAATACATGAGATATAGGCAAGGTTAAGAATTAAGTGTAAAAATCAACAAAGGGCAATAACTCCAAAAAGTTGATCGGCAAGGTAATGGTTCTTGTGCACTGCACCTCTCCATAATGAGATCTATCCACCTGTAAAGTTTCATGATTCTACCTTACATACTTTTTGAGTTGTGCTCTGGACAAGAATCAAGTTTGAAAATCAACAAAGGGCAATAACTCAAAAATTTTGATCGGCAGATTTACGGTTCTTGTGCACTGCGCCTCTCCATAATGAGATCTATCCACCTGTAAAGTGTCATGATTCTACGTTACATACTTTTTGAGTTGTGCTCTGGACAAGAATCAAGTTTGAAAATCAACAAAGGGCAATAACTCAAAAATTTTGATCGGCAGAGTTACGGTTCTTGTGCACTGCACCTCTCCATAATGAGATATATCCACCTGTAAAGTTTCATGATTCTACCTTATATACTTTTTGAGTTATGCTCCGGACAAAAATCAAGTTTGAAAATCAACAAAGGGCAATAACTCCAAAAATATGATCAGCAGAGTTACGGTTCTTGTGCACTGCACCTCTCCATAATGAGATCTATCCACCTGTAAAGTTTCATGATTCTTCCTAACATACTTTTTGAGTTTTGCTCCGGACAAGAATCAAGTTTGAAAATCAACAAAGGGCAATAACTCCAAAAAATTGATCGGCAGAGTTACGGTTCTTGTGCACTGCACCTCTCCATAATGAGATCTATCCACCTGTAAAGTTTCATGATTCTACCTTACATACTTTTTGAGTTGTGCTCTGGACAAGAATCAAGTTATAAAATCAACAAAGGGCAATAACTCAAAAATTTTGATCGGCAGAGTTACGGTTCTTGTGCACTGCACCTCTCCATAATGAGATATATCCACCTGTAAAGTGTCATGATTCTACCTTACATACTTTTTGAGTTATGCTCCGGACAAGAATCAAGTTTGAAAATCAACAAAGGGCAATAACTCCAAAAATATGATCAGCAGAGTTACGGTTCTTGTGCACTGCACCTCTCCATAATGAGATATATCCACCTGTAAAGTTTCATGATTCTACCTAACATACTTTTTGAGTTATGCTCCGGACAAGAATCAAGTTTGAAAATCAACAAAGGGCAATAACTCCAAAAATTTGATCGGCAGAGTTACGGTTCTTGTGCACTGCACCTCTCTATGATGAGATCTATCCACCTGTGAAGTTTCATGATTCTACCTTTAATACTTTTTGAGTTATGCTCCGGACAAGGTTTGGTCTACGGACAGACCGACCGACCTACGGACCGACCGACCGACCGACCTTCCGACCGACCGACCGACCGACCGACCTTCCGATCGACCGACCTTCCGACCGACCGACCGACCGACCGACACTTGCAAATCAATATACCCCCATTTTCTTCGAAAGGGGGCATAATTAACACTCATACTAACTGTTTTGTGTGTGTGGTTTTTTTTTTTTTTTCAGATTGATCTTCTATCAAAAGGAGTTGAGTGAAGGTTTAACCAATTTATCAAGTAGACCAAACAGTGAAATGAAGCACATTGACTTGAATTGTTTTGTGCATTTTTATTTCAAAAAATAAAAAAAAGTGTATGAAAAAGCAATGGTGGTGGTACTTGAATCAATGGCAAAATTATCACACAGCTTAAACCAAGGGCGGATCTAGGGATGGGGTCAGGGGGCCATGACCCCCCTGGAATTGATCAAAAATTGAATTTTGACTATATAAAACATATTTAACACATATTTAAGCCATTATTTGGGCTTTGACACCCCCCTGGAAAAAATCTGGATCCTCCCTTGGCTTAAACCTATTTTGTTAATCCTTTCCCAAATAATACCTGATTCTGAATAAATGTCATTTTGAAAGGCATAGAGAGAAAAGAAGAACATGCTGATACCCAACCTGTTTTCTACTTTTCTTTGAAGGCTATTCATGTTAGTAGATTTAGATCTACATCCACTTACACTTAGTAGATCTAACACTTTCAGTAATTTTATGCCCCGCGTCCATTTACAGTGGCGGATCCAGGATTTCTAAAAGGGTGGGGTCGAATTTACATTTAGGGGGGTTCGTTTTGCTATTAATATACAATTTTGACTGAATTTCTGCATGAAAATGAAAGAATTAGGCTTCAGAGGGGGGTTCGTTTGACCCCCCCCCCCCGAACCCCCCTCTGGATCCGCCACTGATTTACAACTAACATTCAACTTGATTTCTACTCGGGATGAGCAGCTGGAGGCTTGGATTGGATGTTATGTTCGTACCTGTATGGAAAATGCAAGGAGAATGATTTTGAGTTAACCAGTTGCAGCATCGTAACAGAGAAAGTGTTTCACCTTTTCCCAAACAAGCCCCGTTTTGACGTCCCTAATAAAACAAGGTTTGCTAAATATTGAGACAAAAGAAGAAATCCACGTTGAAAATCCACAATTCTTCCTTTTGTCCCAATAGTTTCTATGCTGGGTTTTCTATCAAAATCTAATCTGCTGTCTTCAAAGCCTTTAAATCTGCTAAATGAATGGGGTCAAATGCGTTACAATCAAGCGTAAACAGCTCTTTTGCTTTGTTTGGGGCTTGTGAAATGTAATGAACCTTGCCCCTTTCATTCGTTTTGGATACCTAAATCCATGCAAAAGTTTCCCAAATCGCATTTTTGCATCAAAATGCTAGAAATGTGTACAAATTTCGTATTTAACCGGCGGCATTAACTAGAGCGTATACGTTGCTAGGTAGTGTTTGGGAAGCGGAGCAACAAGCTTATCGGCGGTGAATAAATGACGCGCTCTGATTGGATGAAACTATCAGTTGCGGAACGGTGCATTAGTGTGCCATTTGCATTTTCGACAGCCTAGCTGCTCTCCTTTAAGGAATATTTTGTTGAAAATGTTCGCTGTTTGGGAAAATGTTAAACTCTTACCCCACCCCAAACTTGATCTAATGATTTGGCTATTTGGAACAAGAGCTTCGCAGAGCGGCGCATATACGCCCGAGAGGGGCTTGTCAGTAAAATTGGCCATTTTGTCAATTCAAGGGCAGATAATTCAAACATGAAGGTTATTAAAATTTTGTTATCACAACCAGACACCATAAAGATTCATTGTGGCTAGTTTAATTAAATTCTGGTTGGAACTGTAGGAGTTACACACACACACGCGCGAGAAAATGGGTATTTTTGAGAAAATGAGCAGTTCCCAACAAATGAATTTTTTTTAAAAAAAATTGCAAAACTTTTGTGTTGGCCACCTCAGAATGGTTAATAATATGCGATTCAGACAGAGATCAAGCCGAAATTATAAGAGAGATAGCCGAATTTAGGGAGAATCCAAACCAAAATTCAACCCCGTCTCAGATGCGGTTGAATGTATTTTTAACTGTCACGCATGCGCATACAGCGCGGACCAAGATTCGAACGAGATTCATGCTTGAATTTCAATATGACGTCATCATGTATGTTGTGACGCCATTTAAGAAAGTCGCAGGTCCTACTGTTTTTGACCTACTTTCGACATCGCTTCATGAATATTCGGTATCAAATTGCGAAAAAATGGGTCGTTGCTACAATAGTTTGTCGTAATCATTTAATCAGGTCATATAAATCTTAAAAAGTGTACATTTCGTTTGTTTTTGACAAATTTTGGTCCAAAATCTGGGAAATAGTAGCTTTAAATTCAAGGGCAGATAATTCAAGAATGAAAGCAGTTATCTGAATTCCGTAAGCGGTGTGCACATCTAGACACCATGGAGATTCATTATGGCAAGTTTGATCAAATTCTGATCACTAGAAGACCTGAAGGTCTTGAGTCGCTCCACAGGCCTGAATTTCATGTAATATTTAATCCAAGTTTTGATTAAATTGTTCAATGCTTGTGTTTCATAGAACAAAAAGAAAGTTAAAAAACTAGATTGTTTAAAATGTGTGGTTCTTGAAGCAAAGAAAGTAAAACTATGTTTGCCATTTGAGAAAGGGTAAAAGGAAGTTGGAGAACATTCCATCTTAGGATGACACAAGCAATCAAAATTTTCCTTCTTCCAAACAGATCTAAATTAACAGATCCTTGATTACTCCATAATATTTCATATCTCTAAAAATAAATTGAGCTAAAAAAAGATTTTGAGCTTAAAATAGATTTGGGGAAATACCCTTTTGACTAGATTTTTTCAATACTTGTTGCTCTTAAAGCAATTACAAAGTAAATAGAAAGCTGAAAATACATTCATATAAGATCTATTGGTTACCAAGCTTTGTCTTCATTTGAGTGAGTTTGGCTGTTAGAGTGACAACAAAGTCACAATTAGCAATTTTGTCAAATTGAAAGGCATATAACTGAGGAAGTTATATTCCTATCAAGCTAAGAATCACACTAAAGCAAGATCTTAACTTCACCTACATCTTGTTTAAGTTTTGACCTAATTGTTCAATATTTGTGGATGTAAAGAGTGTAAAATCGAAGTCGAAACAGCAATTTTGTCATATTCAAGGGCAGATAAATCATGGTTTAAGATTCCTATGAAGCTGAAAATTACACCCATGCAAGATCTTATGGCCAGTAAGATAATGTGAAAGTTTCGTGTTGATTGGTGGATATTTAGGGTAGTTTGAGTAAAAATAAGGTAATAAATGGTAATTTTGCCAATTTCAAGGGCACATAACTCAAGACATAATATTCAGATCGAGCTGAAAATTACACTCAGGCAAGATCTTATCAGCACCAACATTCTGACCAAGTTTTGTTTTGATTGATCAATATTTGTAGTGGCTAGAGTGAAAACAAAGTCAAAACAGCCATTTTTTAATTCAAGGGCAGATAACTCCAGACTTTCTGGTTCAATCAGAATTAATTGAAGGAATCTGATAGAGGACCACCTAAGGATCATTCCTGTGAAGTTTGATTGAAATCCATCCAGTAGTTTCTGAGGAGAAGATTTTTAAAGAAAAAGTTGACGACCGGACGGACGGACGCACGGACGCACGCACGACGGACACAGCGCCATGACAATAGCCCGCTGGCCTGAAGGCCAGTGGAGCTAAAAACTGTGGGAGGAGTTGCGCACACAAGAAAATGGGCAATACTTTTAATTCAAGGGCAGATAATTCAAGAACGAAAAGAGTTATCTGAATTCCGTAAGTGGAGTGCACAACTAGACACCATGGAGATTCATTGTGGCTAGTTTGATTAAATTCTGGTTGGAACTGTAGGAGTTGCACACACGAGAAAATGGGCATTTTTGAAAAAAAAGCGCATTTTTCCTTAAATTCAAGGGCAGATAATTCAAGAATGAAAGCAGTTATCTGAATTCCGTAAGCGGTGTGCACATCTAGACACCATGGAGATTCATTGTGGCAAGTTTTATCAAATTCTGATCAAAACTGTAGAAGGATTGCGCACACAAGAAAATGGGCATTTTTTTAATTCAAGGGCAGATAATTCAAGAACGAAAAGAGTTATCTGAATTCCGTTAGTGGTGTGAACAACTAGACACCGTGGAGATTCATTGTGGCAAGTTTGATCGAATTCCGATCAAAGCTGTGTGAGGAGTTGCGCACACAAGAAATTGCTGACGGACGGACGGACAGACAGACGGACGGACAGACGGACGACCGGGGCCATAACATAATACGACCCTTCGGGCGTATAAAAAGCACGGTGGAGATTGTGCGTAATGGGATGGATAAATATACGGACCTACCTTCAGATAAGACATTTGGCAATGACTTTCTGATTTCTGCGTCAATTTTGCAAAATATCTTACAGGATTTGATGCTATATTTGCTGTAGTTGTTAACCATCCCATGGTGCACAATCTCCATCCTGGAAAGGCACATTTGGAAAACAACGACAGTGTTTAATAAAGAGGAATGGGACCCAATTTCAATATGACAAAATAAGTAATTCCAGTTAATCGATCCCACCGATTCCCTAATTCTCATTGCATCGTTACAACAAATGGACGAGGGCCGTCCTTGACCGTCAGTTGGCTTACGTAAAACATCCCAGAAATTGAGCGTTGGCTTCGCGTGATTGAAGTGAATGGAATCTATGCAATCTCGATCAGAACGAATTTAATGAAGTCGCAGGACAAAAATCCTTAATTCTTTTACGTCAAATAGGCCTACATGACCACCGATGGTCAATCATTTTTAACAAGGATTTATCTCGTCCATGGGTTGAAACGATGCGATAAAAGTTAGGAAATTTGTTAGAATCGTGACTGAGTCATGAAGTCAGAAGTCACATGGGTTAGGTCCTATGCACCGTGATTATGTTGGTGCACAAAGAAAATCCCTTCCAAACTAAATTTCTATGCAGAATGATGCCAGAGAAGAGACATAAATGAATACCTATTAAGCAAATCCTCACATTCGGTCAAAATATTGATTAACATATATTCATCCAGTAACCTGTATCCGACGATAGGCTGTCCGACATTGAAAAAGTTTCTGATTATTCGAACAATATGTTGAAATAGTAAGTCTGAGATAGCTCGCCCATAATGCAGCTTCAATTGATAATTATACCCGAAAGCATCAGTTCGATGGCGGGATGTGATGCTAGGAATGCGGCGACTACCGACTATAATTAATTATAACACGGAAAGTGAAATACAAATGTAGTTCATAAATGAATTGTGGCTGGTTAACCATGCCTTATCTCGATTCATTCGGTACATCTCATTCATCTAATACCTTCACAAATAGTCAAATATTTCCTCAAATCCCGCTACAGTCTTTGAAGCCGATCCAAGAATGCGAAATGTGGGGAGACGTTACGTCACACGTGACCGAAATAAAATCCGAGTAAACATGGCGGAAGTGGACTTGGAACGTCGGGGATATTTACCGAGGCTTTCCGATTTAACACCTGTGATAATCGCCATGTTTACAATGCATGATGGGATATCGGTGTGAAAGATGGCCACTTGACTTCCGTGGTCAAGATTTGGAGGGTTTAACGGGATTAACCCTTTTCAAAAAAGACAAAACATTTAGAGTGATCCAAATTCAAAGACGTTGCAGACGACAATTTCAAGTGCATGAAATGTTACATATTTCGGTCTTTCCGTGTTGAAATCATTGTGGGAAATGAAGAAATTGCTTGTCACAAGCAATTTCATCATTTTCCACAATGTTTTCCAAAGCCATTATCTTGTGGGGATTCAAAAGGCGACGCGGTTTGGGAAAGGATTAACGGAATTAACAGCGATAAATCCACGTGGGCACTTTCGGTCTGGGATAGGGACCGTTTAGTTAGGTATGTGAAGATGATTTCAAAAGCGGACAAATCCTTTTAAGCATCATTAACACCAGGGAAGGTGCCTTCGGTCTTCTTCAATGGAATGTGAGCAGTTCCCCGATAGCTCAGTTGGTAACGTCGGAGTCTGTCAATCCAGGGGTCGCGAGTGCGAACCCAGGATCGCCAGTATCCATTGACATTTGACAAATACCGGTAGTCAATCGTCTCTCACCAATGGGTGCGAGTCATTTATGTGAGAGCAGCTAGAGGCTCGGTTTAGATATTGCAGGGGTAAAAGTTGAAAATTTTGAAAAACCTGAAAACCTGGAAAAGTCTGTATTTATATAGTAAAAATCGAGAAAATGGGGCATTTTGGAATACTCAAAAACCTGAACTTCAGGCATATGCCTGAAAACTTTTACCCATGATATTGTGGTGGTACTGGTGAGAGAAATGTCAGGAATCCAGCTGCCGCGATATGACGAGAGTCAGTTGAAAACGGCATTAAACCATATAAAATCAAAACAAATCAGAAGGAAAATGTTACGACACGTTAGCTCATTGAGCTAAAGTTTTGTCTTACTGAACACAGGGCTAGTTCTCTGTTGTAAGTCACACAAAGTCTATCCGCATCACCATCGATTTTATGCTCTGCAGCAACGTTTAAACTGTCTAAATATTGGGTATTTTGGAAAGAAAAATTATTTCATTCATTTTCATACATGTGCAGCCTTTGGTCAGGCAATACTGCACTTTTATGTGCAGCATTCAAAACTGTATACAATGGAGGAAAATGAGATGCACCCGGAATTTGAACAGTTCGAAACAGGTCCTTTCCGTGTCGGAAAAAAAATAGGAAGTACAGGCGGAACAGCAATGTTGGTCACTTAACGTATCTTTTTACGAATTTTACTTCAGGATTATTCTATTTCATACTAAATGCCATGTTAGACATGCCTGTATGAAATTCTTTTTCTCAATTCATAGAAATTTAGCTAAAAGGGCTGAATATACTGTCCTAATTTGCCCATTTTGGCAAAAATGTGATGCACTGTTCCCGTAAATTTGGAAAGTCAAAGGGTATAAGACAAAGTGTACAGTAAAATTTTCAAGAACAGACTTTGCGAATGCACCACTGATGAACGCGCTTGGGGAAATAAGAAATTTTCGACAACACGATTTTCTCCTTTCGCCTGTATTTGTTTCTATATTGTCAACAAAGCCTATCTTTATCAAAATCTATTTTGTCGTCTGCAGCAGCTTTTTGGAACAGTCTAGAATTTCGCAAGCCAAGGAAATGACACTACACAGATCAGTTCAATGGCGGACCCAGGATTTTTTTTCCAGAGGAGTCCAAGCCCAAACGATGGCTTAAAGTGTGATAACAATAGTTGCTTTTCGACGAAAACCTCGTAACTGCAGCTTGTTTAAAGCTGCAGTTACGAGGTTTTCGTCGAAAGCAGCGACATGCAACATTATACTAAAAGTTATATAGTAAAAATTAAATTTTTCGGCCAATGCCAGGGGGGGGGGGTCTGGGCCCCTGACCCCCATCCGCCCTCTAGATCCACCCCTGGATCAGTTCGAATGCACTCTAGCATTTCATCAGAAGTACGTTATAAAATGTCTTATGGTGCGACATAGATCTCATAAAGGATCATATTTAACCCTTTCCAAAACAATAAAAATTCTACAGTCCACTTCAAAGAGGAGGCAGACGACAAAACCAATGTAACGAAATGAGTAAAACTAGGATAATGTGACATGCAAAGTATCTGAAGAAAATACTGGTCATCAGAATTTCTTCTTTTCTCAACTAACTTTTTTAAGCTTCCTACATTAGGGACGACAAAACCAAGTCTTGTGTGGAAAGGGATAAATCAAATTTGAGATTTCAAAGATTCTAAGTTTTAGGTTGACTGGTTGAGCCCATAATGTAACCTAGTGTCAACATAATCTTACCCTTTCTAAAACATAACAATTTTTAGACAAGCCCTTTAAAGCGACAAAAGAAATATGAACATATGGGCAAACTTTCTTTTTGTCGCTTTAAAGGGCTTGTCTAAAAATTGTTATGTTTTAGAAAGGGTAAGATTATGTTGACACTAGGTTACATTATGGGCTCAACCAGTCAACCTGAAACTTAGAATCTTTGAAATCTCAAATTTGATTTATCCCTTTCCACACAAGACTTGGTTTTGACGTCCCTAATGTAGGAAGCTTAAAAAGTTAGTTGAGAAAAGAAGAAATTCTGATGACCAGTATTTTCCTCGGATACTTTGCATGTCACATTATCCTAGTTTTACTCATTTCGTTACATTGGTTTTGTGGTCTTCCTCATCTTTGAAGTGGACTGTAGAATTTTTTATTGCTTGGAAAGGGTTAAATATGATCCTTTATGAGATCTATGTCGCACCATAAGACATTTTATAACGTACTTCTGATGAAATGCTAGGGTGCATTCGAACTTATCCAAGGGCGGATCTAGTGTCAGGGGTCCAGACTCCCCCCCATGGCATTGGCCGAAAAATTTAATTTTGACCATATAACTTTAGTATAATGTCGCATGTCGCGGCTTTTCGACGAAAACCTCGTAACTGCAGTTTTAAACAAGCTGCAGTTACGAGGTTTTCGTCGAAAAGCAACTATTTTTTATCACACTTTAAGCCATCATTTGGGCTTGGACCCCCCCCCCCCCCTGGAAAAAAATCCTGGGTCCGCCCTTGAACTGATCTGTGTAGTGACATTTCCTTGGCTTGCGAAATTCTAGACTGTTCCAAAAAGCTGCCGCAGACGACAAAATAGATGTTGATAAAGATAGGCTTTGTTGACAATATAGAAACAAATACAGGCGAAAGGAGAAAACCGTGTTGTAGAAAATTTCTTATTTCCCAAAGCGCGTTCATCAGTGGTGCATTCGCAGAGTCTGTTCTTGAAAATTTTACTGTACACTTTGTTTTGTACCCTTTGACTTTCCAAATTTATGGGAACAGTGCATCACATTTTTACCAAAATAGGCAAATTAGGACAGTATATTCAGCCATTTTAGCTAAATTTCAATGAATTGAGAAAAAGAATTTCATACGGTCATGTCTAACATGGCATTTAGTATGAAATGAAATAATCCTGAGGTAAAATTCGTAAAAAGATACTTTAAGTAAAATAAAAAGCATTACCTGAAAAGGTGAAAATAATAGTGGTCAGCATTTTATTATTATCGCTCCCATCTTTTAAAGTCACAACTAGAAACCATGGCGTGTTTGGGAAATGATTAACTAACCCGTTCCCTAACAAGGCCTGGTTTTGACTTCCCTGTTCTAAAAAGCTTTGGAAAATATTGAGGCAAAAGAAGAAAATGCTGATCATCGGCATTTCCTCCCTTTGCCTCAATATATTTCTTAATCTTGTTCGTTATGTTTTACACAATTTTTGTCATCTGCAGCAACTTTTGAATTTGGATCAGTCTAAATCTCTGCTGTCTTGTAATGGTTTAATTAAACACACGGGCATACACACAGATGCACACCTCGACAGGACACCTCAGATGACATTAACATGAGTGTCTTGCAATACATTGATTGACTGGGGTTTAACCCTTTACCAAACAACGACATTTGGACATGTTGAAATTAAAAACTGTTGCAGACTACAATCTAAAGCAAATGAAATTTTGTATTTTTTGTCACTTTAGGAGAAAACATTGTGGTAAATGAAGAAATTGCTTGTCACAAGCAATTTCTTCATTTTCCACAATGTTTTCTGAAGCTATTATCTTTTGGAGAGTCGAGAAAGAGTAAATGTGTGGTAATGGGTTAAGGCCTCTTTCATCTGCTATGGTCAATTTGCAGTGACTGGAGCACCTTATCATGGATTCATGCTGTTTCTCATAACAGCAAATTCACAAAATCCATACAAAGCCTCCAGCTTCTTGCCCACATAGGTTAACGAGTATCAAACCATTGGAAGGAGACAATTTTGTCAGAAAGTGTGTTTCTTGCAATAGAATAAACATCCCCTGCAAATCGCAAATAGTAGATGATTAGCCCATTACCACACATTGGCTCCTTTTGACACCCAAAAAGACAAAAACTTTTGGAAAACATTGTAGAAAATAAAGAAATTGCTTCTGACAAGTAATTTCTTCATTTCCCACAATGTTTTCTTCCTAAAAGAGACCAAAATATTTTGCACTTGAAATTGTCGTCTGCAGCATCTTTGAATTTGAATCAGTCTTAAAATTTGCAGCCTGGTAATGGGTTTATAAAATTTGTCCATTAGAGAGAGAGACAAATGACTTAAAACTGACAAATCACGAAAGGACATTGACAAAGGAGGGATAATATAACAACACACAGGTATATTCAACATTTTCCTTCATTTATTATAGACAAAAACAATAAATAATTGAGCCAGGATTCTTAGAAATGTACCGTCAAGCTTTTTAAGCCCAGCCTGGTTCAAGATCAGCCTGCATATACACAGTCAGATCTGGAACCATGTTGTTCTGCAATAGCTTCTTCATGACCTATAGCAATCATTAGAAAGCATAATGAATCCCTATTAGGCTCAACTAAGGCACAGGATGATGTGTACAGAGTACACATAAAGATAAGCAGAGGAAAGGGCTTTTCTAAATTTGTTATGTCAAATCCAAACCCTAAGTTTTGGGTACTCATTTGAATTGTCTTTGTAAGACAATTCAAATGAGTACCCTCAACATAGGGTTTGATTGACAATAAATAAAATATTGCATTTCAAAACGCCATCACCTCTTAGCTGTAGCTCTGTATGTAAACATAATATGCTTTAATATGCTTTAATTCTGAAGGGACCCCTTTTTCAAGATCCTGGCTTAAGTATAGCACATACTTATCATTGCATGATTATGGCATCATAACATTTCCAATGACACAATTATAAACTTCTCCTCTTCGATATGAAGGCAAGGAATGTGGTACAACTTTTTCCTTGTTTTAACCCAATACCTTATATTAACTCTTTTTTACTCCCTATCAGATGAAATCTTTGGAAAACATTGTGGAAAATGAAGAGAAGCGCTTTTGACAAGCAATTTCTTCATTTCCCACATTGTTTTCAACGCAAAAATACCAAAACATTTAAAATTTCATTCACCTGAAATTGTTGTCTTCAACATCTTTGAATTTGAACCCGTTTAAAATTTCACTGTTTATATAATGGGTTTACAAAATAGCACCTAATGGCAGCCATCTTGGCAAAAAAGGTTGCCATCTTTTCAAGATAATCTCATTTTTTGTTTGTTCATCCGTTACTTTCCTGTTTGGTATTTTTCTTGGATAAAGAATACTTGTTAGTAATCCTCCCTACTACGTTGAAAATACCTGAAATGGAAAGAGAAGATATTTAAAACATTGCAGAAAGAAAACAAGATTTGCTTAGGAAATATACAAAAGCCTCTATGTTAAGTTTTCCTTAAATTTGTTCAATAGATTGGAAGCAAAAAAATCAAGATAAAAGGAGAAAATGAGTTTTCCGAAAAGATAAAAAGTTAAGCTGGACCAATTCAAAAGATGTTGAAGACCACAAAATTTATGTAAATTACATAATTTGTGTATATCATTCACTCACTCACTGTACCATAGTGTTATTGCAAAGAAAGTATAAAGGCAAAAAGAAAAAATGCTAGATCTAATTATCAGCATTTTCTTCTTTTGCCTCAATATTTTTCCATGCCTGTTCTTTTAGGGATGTCAGCATCAGGCCATATTTGCATAAGGGTTAAAAAATACAAGCACTTCTTCTCTATCCCTTCATGCTTTTACTAGGTTAGTTTCCTTTTCTCCTTTACACAAACTCTTTGATGACCTACCGTTATTATCTTGAAGGGCTGTTTCCGCGGCTTTCATTTCTCCCTGCTGTATTGTTCGACCTTCACCAACAGCTAATCGTTTTCCGCGGAAATATACAGCAACTTTATATGTTCGAGAGTTGGTGGGACCGGATTGATTTAACACTCTAAAATAGATACATTTACACATTACCAGTTGGCAAAATTTTGGACTCATTTAAGAGGTATTGCAGATGACACTGTAAAGTTGACAAAATTTTTGAAACATTTTCATTTTGGGTTAACATTGCCACCGTCACAATAAAAATGGCTAAATGGCATTGAGCCCCCTTTTTCCATGACAAAGAGTAATATGGAAAAAAACGTGAAAATAAACCCATGGTAAAGTGACTAGGAACATTCTGTGAAAATTCCTTCCAAACCCTTCAGGAAGTGTAGGTCTTTTTTATTCTTTGCATCATCCCTTTTCAATGACACATTGATTGATTGAATGGAGTTTTACATCCCACTCAACAGCTAAGGTCATATGGAGACGGGACCTTGGTTTAAAGTCTCATCCCAAAGACTGGAGAGGTGGGGGATTGAACCTGTGACTCCTATGTTTAAAGTCCATCACATCTCCATGTCCGCCCCTGACAATCGATTTAAAAATGTTGTTATATACAAGCCCAAGACTTACTTGTAAACTGGTATGTCTGACATCTTTATCAAGTAAGGCTTGGGAAGACATTAAGGCAAAAGGAGAAAATGCTGATAATCAGCATTTTCCCCCTTTTGCATCAATATTTTCTGTGCTACATTATACACAAAATCTTTGTTAGGGAGAATCCATTTTGTAATCTGCAGTAGCTTTCAAATAGAACCATCTTACAAATTTGTTGTTTGGAAAAGAGTTAAAGGCCTTTATTTTAAACCCCCTATTATCTGTAGCACTGGACTTACTTGTAAACAGGAATGTCTGGATAGGTCTCCTTTGTGTCTCTCAAGGTCAAACAGGATTGCTGTAGTTGTGATTTTGGATCATTCCATTCTTGATTCATAATAAACATCTGCAAAATAAATAAACAGATAAATACCAACATTTCTTTATATCAATGAACATGGCCTAAATCAAGTCAATACTATTGTTTGTCAAAAAATTATGTCACAGTTAACTCGATAAAATCATTCCCTATACTCCCAAGGCTGTCTTTGCTATATAGCCCAGATATTTTATTCATGAAATAATATGATTTTGTTGTATGCAACTACTTTAAATAGAATTATCCTAAAGTTTTGTTGTTTGAGAAAGTGTTAAAACAGTGTCCAAACAATAACTTGTTTTGACGTCCCTAAGAAAATAGACCGACAAAAACATTGAGGCAAAAGAAGAAATTGCTGATTATCAGCAAACTCTCCTTTTGTCTCAATATTTTCTGTGTCATATTTACACAAATATTTCCTTAATTAACAATTTTATTTTCTATCTCCGCTGAATCCAGATTTTGGTCAATACAGTACCAAGAGTAGTTAGTTAATGTTTACAAAAAATTCTAGCTTAAGTAGCTGATTTATTATCAGATATTTTACTCTGAATGCAGATTTTGGTTTGGTTGATACAGTAATAAGAGTTGTTAGTTATTGTTTACTAAAATTCTAGCCACTGTACCTGATTTCCTATCAGATATCATACTCTGAAACCAGATTTTTGTCAAAAACTGTAATAAGAGTCGTTAGTTATTGTTTACTTAAATTCTAGTCACAGTAGCTGATTTCCTGTAAGATATCATACTCTGAATCCAGATTTTGGTCAATACAGAAATAAGAGTCGTTAGTTATTGTTTACTTAAATTCTAGTCACAGTAGCTGATTTCCTGTAAGATATCATACTCTGAATCCAGATTTTGGTCAATACAGTAATGAGAGTTGTTAGTTACTTTTTACTAAAATTCTAGCCACAGAAGCTAATTTCCTATCAGATATCATACTATGAATCCAGATTTTGGCCAATACCTTAATAAGATTTGTTCATTATTGTTTGCTAAAATTACAGCCACAGTAGCAGATTTCCTATCAGATATCATACTCTGAATCCAGATTTTGGTCAATACAGTAATAAGAGATGTTAGTTATTGTTTACAAAAAAATTTAGCCACAGTAGCTGATTCCGAAATTGAACCACCCTAACATTTTGTTGTTTAAGAAAGTGTTGATATATTACCTCTAATCTGGGAAAGAAACATATACTACAGAGTGTTGTACAGGGTTCTATACCACCATCAACATACATGGCACCTAATAGAGCTGAAAATAGTGTAAACAAAGGAATTGACTCACCATAACAAAATAGAATCAATGAGCTGGGACCTGCCTTCCAAATCCCTATTAACAAGTTTCTGCGGACAATGTAGCTCACATTAACGGCACAATAACAGCTCAAACTCAAGGTCAAACACATTAATAAAATGTCTTAGCTGTGCATATGCAAGTGGACTATTTCTACTTTGCGTAAGACATTAGCTTGGTAAAGGTTTTGGAAAGAAGCTTAAACTCAAATGTTAGGAGGTCAAAGTGAAAGGCCTTGGCAGATTGTATCCATGTGTGAAATATCAATAATCTATCTATAATAGTACATAACAAATAGGAAAGGTTAAAATTTCTAGGTATGTCAACATCCAAAGATAAATCAATAGCTTTTCCGAAACTTTTGTCCAAGGCAAGCTAAAATTGATTTTTTCCCAAAATTTGAAATTATATTTGTGGAACTGTGTTAAATGAAGATTTTACCACTAAATTCAAGTAAATCAACTTTTTCTTTGTATTAAAAATTATACAGATGAATTTCTTATACATGTATAAATAAAAATATTTACCACTTACATTCTAACAAGTCAGCTTTTTCCTTATGTTTGAGATTATTTTGATGTTGTTCTTCACTTTTACTCCGCAACACAAAGTTACTCATTCCTAGCTCATCTGCTACATGCGCCTGTGTCTTGTTATTCACTAACGAACTTCTCAACAGCTGTGGGAAATGGAAAATAATGTAATTGATAATTTCTAAAATGTGACCCATCACGCTAAAAGGGACCTTATAGGAAGTGTGAAAATATCAACCCTAGTCAGTCTGCGCAGTCCGCGCAGCCAGACTATGGCCGACACTTTTCACTTTTATGTAATTTTCTAAATCCTGAATGTTTTCCCTATCTTACTGTATGTTCATTTTTCTCATACAGGATCTGGTTGACCTGTGCCGAGTCTGAAAAGTTTGTCGAAATTTGGATTTTTGGAGATCGGATAAGGTCCCTATTAGCGTGACGGATCACAAATCATTTACAGAGGTGTTGGAAAAAAGAGATGTCGGAGGACAGCAAAGCAAGAATATTGAGTGCTGGATAGTGAAAAAAAATATATGTCAAACAAGAGCTGTCCAAAGACAGTGCGCTCGACTTTCTAAGTTGCTAATTATAAAGGGGGCATAACTCCAAATATAGTGGACCCAGGGTCATGGGCCCTGGTAGTAAGGTAGAGGGTGTGATGGTGAATAAGTATTCAAAGTTTGGGTTGAATCCCTTTGATAGTATGGAAGTCATTGATGTTTGAAAAAACTTTAACCTTTGTTGCAATGCAGACGCAAACGCCCGGGTAACAGTATAAGCTCTCATTTTCTTCGAAAAATCAAGCTAAACAAGATGTGTTTGTGAAACACAAATGCCCACGAAATGGCCTTTTTTCGTAAAATGTTAAGTTTTCGTAGAGTAAAGGGTTGATAAGGGTTAATGGATGACCTTGAGGAAGGTCAAATTGCATGGAACAGATAGATATCATTAAAAGGAAGTTGCATACGAAAAATGAGCTTTTCATGTCAAATACTTTTGGAGAAAAGGCAAATGTTAAGTTTTTGGAGTAAAATGTTAAGTTTTCGTAGAGTAAAGTGTTGATAAGGGTTAGCGGATGACCTTGAGGAAGGTCAAATTGCATGGAACAGATAAATATCATTGAATGGAAGTTGCATACCAAATTTGAGCTTTGTATGTCAAATACTTTTGGAGAAAAGGCAAATGTTAAGTTTTCGGACAGACAGGCGGACGGACAGACAGACAGACGGACACGAGTAAAACAATATGCTCCCGATCTCTCGATACGGGGGCATAAAAATGTAAGATTTTATTTAATCAAAAGTCAGTCTTTGGTTTAAGATGCATGTGCAAAGTTTGAAAATGATAGCTCTGGAAGGAACAAAGTTATGACAGATACAGGGCAATTACCACTAAAAACTTTATTATCAATTTTATCAATACTAGGTTCATCATTAATTAAATTTTTTACTTACAGTGAGATGTCCTTCATGATGATCGGGGAAATGTCTAAACAAATAATCTGATGATATCATTTGCATGACTGTATCACCCAGGAACTCTAGTCTCTGATTATGACCACTGAATTATTTGGGAAAGGGTTAACCAATGGTCCCTTGATGTCCTTTACAGAAAATGCTTGGAAAAACATTAAGGCAAAAGAAGAAAATGCTGATGACCAGCATTTTCTACTTTTGCCTTAATGTCTTCCATGCTATAATGTACACATTTATCATGTTTAACAACATATATTTTGCAGCAGTTTTCATATAGACCACCCCAAAATTTCATTGTTTGGGAAAGGGTTGAGAAGTTCAACATAAAACTAACTTACAGTAAGATGTCCTTCATGATGATCAGGGAAATGTCTAAACAAATAATCTGAAGATATCATCTGCATCACTGTATCACCCAGGAACTCTAGCCTCTGGTTATGGCCACTGAAATATAAAAGATGTGTTTGTAAATTATAAGCGTCTCTGAATCAGCTATTTTCTAAACACATGACCTTATCCATTTCCTGCATGTCAAAGATTGACACTGTTCCCATTTGAATTCTGTAGACAACAAGAGCTGTCAGCCTATTATATGAACAGTTGCACTAACAACATGAATGTTCATAAGGGTAGGATTTAATACAATACAGTATAAAATGGTTGGTACAAAATAAGAAAATGATGGTTATTTTCATTGTCTTTGGTCTAAATGCCAAAGCTTTTTCTATTAGGGACATTCAAACCAAGTTTTGCTTGAGAAATTCAAACTTTTGCACTTTGTCATTTCATTAAACATGAATTGTATTGATAAGGATTACAGGGAATAGATTTCTTCAAAATTTTCTAAAGCTTTAATACTAAGGTGCATTAAAGAGCATCACTGATGGGAAGAGTTTAACCCTTTCACAAACAACAAAATTTTAAAGTTATTCATTCAAAAACTGTCATAAATGACAAAATGGATGTTATTAAAGATAGAATTTATGTTAAATATAGCACAGAAAATATTGAGACAAAAGGAGAAACTGCTGGTTATCAGCAGTTTCTTCTTTTGTTTCAATGTTTTCCCAAGCCTATTCCACCAGGGACGTCAAAACCAGGTCTTGTTTTGGAGAGGGTTTAAAAACTTACAGTGTTAGTTTGTTGAATCCAACACTACGCTGTGAGAAGGCTTTAGCAAGTAGACGAATGTTGAAGAACTCATAACCAATATCTTCTTCAAAACTTATCAGTTTCTGAAAGTAGCAATTAGAAACAAGGTCACTTAATAAACTACACTGCTGAAAAGAATTAAAGGGGAATATTAAAGAGTTTGTATCTATTCGTCTTTGTAGTCTAAAGAAAACTATTAACCCATTAAATCACAATGACTCTTTGACTCCCCACAAAATAATGGCAATGGAAAACATCGTGGAAAACGAAAAAATTGCTTGTAAAAATCAAGCAATTTCTCCATTTCCCATGATGCTTTCCATTCAAAAAGACCAAAAAAGTAAAACTTTCATTCACTTGAAATTGTCGTCTGCAAGATCTTTCAATTTGGACAACCCTAAAATTTTGTCGTTTTGTAATGGGTGAACGAAGCTCAAACTACAGTTTACCAAATTTTGAATATGGATACAAATGGAAGTATGTGCATGCTTTTTAAGCTAAAAAGCTTTCACTAATTCCCAAATTGCAATCTGCAAATCTTTGAAATTGGACAAGTCTAAAACTTTTCCGACTGGTAATAAATTAAGTCTTACCTGAAGTGCAGGACTATTTTCTATCCAGTGCCTATCACCATTGGGTTCATCTGTTTGTAGTGGATGTTTGGGTAGATTGGTCCATATATCTAACAAGTCAGGTTCATCATATAGAGCTCTAGCAAACACTTGATCTGCTACAGCCATACCCCCATCTAGATATAGGGCACCTGTGGACAATAATTGATTAATTCATGATCAAAGAATTACAAAGTAATAACTTTACATGTTTCTGATTGGGTTGATTGGTCCATATATCTAACAAATTAGCTTCACCGTATAGAGCTCTAGCAAACACTTGATCTGCTACAGCCATACCCCCATCTATATAGGGCACCTGTCCACAAAAATTGATTAATTCATGATCAGAATAACACAAGGTTATACAAATACACCCACAAATATACTGAAGGAAACTTCTAACGCAAGATGCTTTTTTGCGTGCAAAATCTTTCTGCTTGAATTTTTTACAACAATATTTATTGCAATTATTATCCCTACACATGCACTATAATTGTTCACTAAAAACTTGAGTGTCCTGTCATGCATCATTGCGCATGTGCGGATGTGCATAAATACGCAATTTTGTGTTGCACGTGCAATTCGAACACCGATTTCAACCTTTATGTATGCAGCGATTTTGTTAAACGATAGCTGAGTTAAGTTACAATCATTTCTTCAAAGTTCCTCTTCACAATATGCCAAGATTGAGCACTGAAGTCAGAGTGAGCGCCATTGGAATGCGCCAGGCGGGAATGACATTCATAACTGTAGTCGTTTTGTTGTATTGTGCAATATCTACCGTCGCCAGACTTTGGCAAACGTTAAACACGTCAGGTAGACACACCATAATGAAATTCTGATTAGCTGATCAAAGCATTAAACAAAATACTGCACTATTAGTCCATACACCCCCACCCACCACGAAATGCCTTGGACCCATTTTCTGCTCTTTCAGATCACATGGCCGATTTGCAAAGGTGGAGTAACTACTGGGGCACAAGAAAACAGACTAAAAACTCAATGTGATGCTGATACCTGGGGATCTCAAAATTGACCCCTTGTGTGTATTGGTGCTTTGGGCTGTGCGATACGGTGCATGTCAGTACTTTCATTATTGTCAGTGGCATTATAAAGAAGTAGTCTTTGCATATGCCATTTTTGGTTACGAGTTATACAAACATAAACGAAATATACAACATTGAAGCTGGTTTTGCGTTGGAAGTTTCTTTCAGTATAATTTATTCAAGTACCAGTATTTTCATAAGAATCAGTATTTAGGCCTGAGGGCCATAAATGTTTAGGTAACTAGAAATCTATCACTGAAGGTGATAAAAATACCCCCGCCACCACTTTTGTTCGGACAAGCATTTTTGTTGAATCAAGAGCCATAAGTCAGATATTGTCAATCCGATTTTCTTGAAATTTGATCAAATCAGGGGCCATAACTCAGAAAGTAATGGTCAGATTTTCGTGAAATTTACGTCTTGCACATCTACAGGTCCTAATGCACACTTGTGCCAAGTATGAAGCAAATCAGACAGTAACTGTAGAAGGAGTTATCCGGACAAGCATTTTTTGTGAAATGAGGGGCCATAACTCAGAAAGTAATGGCCAGATTTTCGTTAAATTTGGGTCTTGCACATCTACAGGTCCTAACGCACACCTGTGCCAAGTATGAAGCAAATCAGACAGTAACTGTAGGAGGAGTTATCCGGACAAGCATTTTTTGGTCAAATAAGGGGCCATAACTCTGAAAGTAATGGTCGGATTTTCGTGAAATTTGCGTCTTGCACATCTACAGGTCCTAATGCACACCTGTGCCAAGTATGAAGCAAATCGGACAGTAACTGTAGGAGGAGTTGTCCGGACAAGCATTTTTGGGTCAAATCAGGGGCCATAACTCAGAAAGTAATGGCCAGATTTTCTTGAAATTTGTGTCATGCTCATCTACAGGTCCTAATGCACACCTGTGCCAAGTATGAAGCAAATCAGACAATAATTGTAGGAGGAGTTATCGGGACAAGCATTTTTTGGTCAAATCAGGGGCCATAACTCAAAAAGTATCGGTCCGATTTCCTTGAAATTTGCGTCTTGCACATCTACAGGTCCTAATGCACACCTGTGCCAAGTATGAAGCAAATCGGACAGTAACTGTAGGAGGACTTGTCCGGACAAGCATTTTTGGGTCAAATCAGGGGCCATAACTCAGAAAGTATCGGCCAGATTTTCGTGAAATTTGCGTCTTGCACATGTACAGGTCCTAATGCACACCTGTGCCAAGTATGAAGCAAATCGGACAGTAACTGTAGGAGGAGTTGTCCGGACAAGCATTTTTGGGTCAAATCAGGGGCCATAACTCAGAAAGTAATGGTCAGATTTTCTTGAAATTTGTGTCATGCTCATCTACAGGTCCTAATGCACACCTGTGCCAAGTATGAAGCAAATCAGACAATAATTGTAGGAGGAGTTATCGGGACAAGCATTTTTTGGTCAAATCAGGGGCCATAACTCAAAAAGTATCGGTCCGATTTCCTTGAAATTTGCGTCTTGCACATCTACAGGTCCTAATGCACACCTGTGCCAAGTATGAAGCAAATCGGACAGTAACTGTAGGAGGACTTGTCCGGACAAGCATTTTTGGGTCAAATCAGGGGCCATAACTCAGAAAGTAATGGTCGGATTTTCGTGAAATTTGCGTCTTGCACATCTACAGGTCCTAATGCACACCTGTGCCAAGTATGAAGCAAATCCGACAGTAACTGTAGGAGGAGTTGTCCGGACAAGCATTTTTGGGTCAAATCAGGGGCCATAACTCAAAAAGTATCGGTCCGATTTCCTTGAAATTTGCGTCTTGCACATCTACAGGTCACAATGAACACTTGTGCCAAGTATGAAGTAAATCGGTCCACAAGTGTAGGAGGAGTTGTCCGGACAAAGTTTTGGAGACAGACCAACCATCCAACCAACCAACCAACCATCCAACCAACCAACCAACCAACCACTGGACCGACAGGCTGATTCCAGTATACCCCCTTCAAACGTCGTTTGCGGGGCTATAATAATGTAAAGTACATTGTAAGTGACATAGTTATTAAGAAATATGACAGGTTCCACGAAAAATGAATCAAATTCTGTCCAGAAATATATTGATCTGATATTTTTAGTAAATACGAATTAGGAACATAATTTTATCTTGCTATATTTTCTTAAACCCTATGTAATCATCAAAATCAACTAAAATGTTTTTGATGAAAAAATGTGTAGAAAATAATAAAAAAATAATATAAAAAATTGTAACTAGAAAGACCTGAAGGTCTTGAGTCGCTCCACAGGCCTGAATATTTTTAATATTAAGGTTTACAGACCCTGAAAAAATCACCACTTTCTAGCCATATAAAATGCACCAAATTACACACACTTGTAAATACACTTCACGTTAGTTAATTCACCATGCCATATTTCAAGATTATGCTTCAAGAAGAAAATAATTAACAAATATTATTTTACTATTTATTCATATACAAGGGAGGTAATTTTGAACTTTTTTGTCCATATTTCCATAAGTATGCATCAATTCAAAATTCTAAACCGTGCAAAATGCTTATATTAGTATTTGGGATGGAAATGTTACACAGTTTAGGAATTGTTTTCACTTTCCAAATTTCGCCCCTGGCTCTTTGGTGCTTTTGAGGGTTTGGATACCTTAAATCCAAGTTTGAATAGATTTTTGAATACTTGTGGTTCTTACAGCAAAAACAAAGTCAAAAGCAACAATCATGTGGTCAATGCAAAAAGAAAGTAAATGATTGACTAATATTTTAGGGATGTTAGAGCGATAGTAAAATTGAAAACTGTGATTTTGCCAAATTCAAGGACACATAATTCAGTATGTATATTTAAAATCAATCGAAAATTAAACACATGCAAGATCTTATGGTCACTATCATTCTGTTCAAATTTTGTCTATATTAGTCAATTTTCGTGGCTTCAAGAGTGGAAAAAGTGTCGAAAACTGAAATTTTGTCAATTTCAAGGGCACATAACTCAGATTGTAACAGTGTGATCATGTTGAAAATTACACATAAGCAAGATCTTGTTGTCAACAAGATTCTTTCCAAGTATCATCTTGATTGGTTAACATTTGTGGTTGTTACAGGGAAAACAGTCGAAAATGACAATTTTGTCAAATTCAAGGGCACATAACTCATGATGTAAGATTCTGATCAAGGTGAAAATTACACCCAGGCAGCATATAATGCTTATATTCTGTCCAAGTTTTGTCTTGATTGGTCAATATTTGTAGATTTTAGAGTAAAAATAAAGTCAAAACCAGCAAAATAGAGCTGAAAATGGCAATTTTTGGCAATTTCAAGGGCACATAACTCATGCTATAAAATTCAGATCAAGCTGAAAATTTTACCAAGGCAAGATCTTATAGTCAGCATCATTCTGTCAAAATTTTGTCTTGTTTAGTCAATATTTGTAGTTGCTAGAGTGAAAACAAAGTCAAAATACAGCCGAAAATGGCAATTCTGTCAATTTCAAGGGCACATAACTCAAGAAGTAAAATTCAGATCAAGCTGAAAATTTTACCAATGTAAGATCTTGTAGTCAGCATCATTCTGTCAAAGTTTTGTCTTGATTGTTCAATTTTTGTAGATTTTAGAAGAAAACTAGTCAAAACCTGCTATTTTTGACATTCAAGGGCAGATAACTCAGGTTATTCTGGTTCAATCCATATTCTTTGAAGGAATCTGAGAGAGGGTCACCCAAGGATCATTCCTTTGAAGTTTGGTTGAAATCCATTCAGTAGTTTTTGAGAAGAAGATTTTTAAAGAAAAAGTTTACGGACGCACGGACGGACGGACGGACGCACGCACGACGGACACACCGCCATGACAATAGCCCGCTGACCTGATAGGCCAGTGGAGCTAAAAATCGACGATCGCACTAGACAGCGCTTACGACGGTAAAGGCTTCAGGAGTGTTTTTATGACAGTATTTCTCGTTTTGGTGAAAGGAAAAATAGTTTTACTGTTACAATTATATTTTTGTTTATGGGATATTCACTTAAATTTTTCCTGTTCAGCAAAAAAGAACGAAAAAATTAAATAAATGAAAGTAAGAAAACATTGTTTTTCTTTCTGTCCAGTTTTCTGACGATATCAACTTCGATCAGTTGAGCGATCGGAAAAGAATTGGGACACAGTCCACAACCATGTTTATGCAAATTTACAAATACATGCGACAAACGCCTGTTTCCAATTAGCCAATCAGTATTCATAATTTCTATGTTGAAGAAATTTATTCCCAAAAACTGCGAATGTCAATTCTGTCTGTTTCGGTGAATGACGTTTGAAAAAATCAAACGAATCAGCCTGATTACATTCCCTTGTTGCGACAGCCGCTACCGCCTGGAGGCGCTTCGAAATCTATTTCCGTTTCCCATAAGATGGCAGTTGTTTGAAAGTAAATAAATAAACAGTTGACAAAAAGGGAATTTCAGGTGTCTGTCAATTGTTTCTGACGTTATACACCCATGACGATCGAAACTACACATTCTGTTTTCTTTGTTCCGACACGCCATTTTATTGTTTACAATGTTTGAAACACTAAGATGAAGCATTTAATATATCATGTACAGTTTACACAACATGATTTTTCTGCATTTTCTAGGTCACCGTGTGTCTACCGTCAGATGCTTGACAGAAAATTTTGTGTCTTCCGTCAGATCATTGCTGGAAAATTTGGTCTGGTCAGCTTTTATGACATGAGCTGGTGTGAAACTAACAATTCTCACAAATAAATGCATTTTGAGATTCTTAACAAGAAAAAGTACCTTTTAAACATTTAAGATCTTATTTACATAGAAAAATTATAAAAATGCTGTTGCTAATGTCATGATTTTCTGTCCAATTTTTCTGTCCAATTTTGACATTAGCTACGGAAAAATTAAAAGTTGAATAAAATCATTATTTTGATATGCCGTGTTAAAGTTTCAGCTGTTTTGCCTTTATTTGAGTAAGAGTAATCAAATGAAACACTAACTTTCCCAAAATAAAGCACTTTAAATTTTGGTCTCAGAGTTGAGTTTTGGTGTGCTGTTATATGGACACTGTCATATGATCATTATAATCTATAAAGACAGACAACCATTTAACTTATTTATAACCAAAGCATTATACAAAAGAAGAAAGTCGCTGCTTTACAGCATACTTTCACTTAACCCTTTCCCAAACAAGACCTGGTTTTGACATCCCTAGTAGAAAAGACTAGGGAAAACATTTAGACAAAAGAAGAAACTGCTGATAACCAGCAGTTTCTCCTTTTGCCTCAATGTTTTCTGTGCTACAATTTGCACAAATTTAATCTTGTTCAACATCTATTTTGTCGTCTGCAGCTGTTTTCAAATTGGAACAGTCAAATATTTTGTGGTTTGGGAAAGGGTTAATCACTTCACTAGTTGTAAGACATAGAGTTGACAACTTGACATGAATTTCTCTGATATTATTTGATGCAATTTGTATATAACCCATTACCACACAATGACTTTTTTAGACTCCTCACAAGATAAATGGCATGGGAAAACATTGTGGAAAATGAAGAAATTGCTTGTGACAAGCAATTTCTTCATTTCCCACAGTGTTTTCTACCCCAAACGACCAAAACATTTTAAATTTCATACACTTGAAATTGTCGTCTGCAAATTCTTTGAATTTGGATTAGTCCAAATTTTTGCTGTTTGGTAATGGGATAAACATGTTATGTCATCAATTTATCGAAGGGAAAATTTGAAATTTGAATTTGTGGAAAGGTTTCTACATAAAGATTATCTTACCCATAACAGCTTCAAAACAGTTGGCCATCGCATGCCTGAGATCCCCATCCAAACATAAATCAGGACCATGGGAAAACAGGAGGTATTCATGAAGACCTAGTTTCTGTAAGGTAAACAACATAAAATTAATCAACCTCAGCTTCTAAAACAGATGGCCATCACATGCCTGAGATCCCCATCCAAACATAAATCAGGACAATGGGAAAACAGGAGGTACTCATGAAGACCTAGTTTCTGAAAGGTTAACAACATAAAATTAATCAACCTCAGCTTATAAAACAGTTGACCATCGCATGTCTGAGATCTTTATCCAAACATAAATCAGGACCATGGGAAAACAAGAGGTATTCATGTAAACCTAGTTTCTGTAGGGTAAACAACATAAAATTGATCAACCTCAGTTTCTAAAACAGTTGGCCATCGCATGTCTGAGATCCCCATCCAAACATAAATCAGGACCATGGGAAAACAGGAGGTATTCATGAAGACCTAGTTTCTGAAAGGTAAACAACATAAAATTAATCAACCTCAGCTTCTAAAACAGTTGGCCATCGCATGTCTGAGATCTTTATCCAAACATAAATCAGGACCATGGGAAAACAAGAGGTATTCATGTAAACCTAGTTTCTGTAAGGTAAACAACATAAAATTAATCAACCTCAGCTTCTAAAACAGTTGGCCATCACATGTCTGAGATGTCCATCCAAACATAAATCAGGACCATGGGAAAACAGGAGGTATTCATGAAGACCTAGTTTCTGTAAGGTAAACAACTTAAAATAAATCAACCTCAGCTTCTAAAACAGTTGGCCATCACATGTCTGAGATCCCCATCCAAACATAAATCAGGACCATGGGAAAACAGGAGGTATTCATGAAGACCTAGATTCTGTAAGGTAAACAACATAAAATTAATCAACCTCAGTTTCTAAACAGTTGGCCATCGCATGTCTGAGATCCCCATCCAAACATAAATCAGGACCATGGGAAAACAGGAGGTATTCATGTAAACCTAGTTTCTGTAAGGTAAACAACATAAAATAAATCAACCTCAGCTTCTAAAACAGTTGGCCATCGCATGTCTGAGATCCCCATCCAAACATAAATCAGGGCCATGGGAAAACAGGAGGTATTCATGAAGACCTAGTTTCTGTGAGTTAAACAACATAAAATTAATCAACCTCAGCTTCTAAAACTGTTGGCCATCGCATGTCTGAGATCTCCATCCAAACATAAATCAGGACCATGGGAAAACAGGAGGTATTCATGAAGACCTAGTTTCTGTAAGGTAAACAACATAAAATTAATCAACCTCAGCTTCTAAAACTGTTGGCCATCGCATGTCTGAGATCTCCATCCAAACATAAATCAGGACCATGGGAAAACAGGAGGTATTCATGAAGACCTAGATTCTGTAAGGTGAACAACATAAAATTAATCAACCTCAGCTTCTAAAACAGTTGGCCATCGCATGTCTGAGATCCCCATCCAAACATAAATCAGGACCATGGGAAAACAGGAGGTATTCATGAAGACCTAGTTTCTGTAAGGTAAACAACATAAAATTAATCATCCTCTGCTTCTAAAACAGTTGGCCATCGCATGTCTGAGATCCCCATCCAAACATAAACCAGGACCATGGGAAAACAGGAGGTATTCATGTAAACCTAGTTTCTGTAAGGTAAACAACATAAAATCAATCAACCTTAGCTTCTAAAACAGATGGCCATCGCATGTCTGAGATCCCCATCCAAACATAAATCAGGACCATGGGAAAACAGGAGGTATTCATGTAAACCTAGTTTCTGTAAGGTAAACAACATAAAATTAATCAACCTCAGCTTCTAAAACAGATGGCCATCGCATGTCTGAGATCCCCATCCAAACATAAATCAGGACCATGGGAAAACAAGAGGTATTCATGAAGACCTAGTTTCTGTAAGGTAAACAACATAAAATTAATCAACCTCAGCTTCTAAAACAGTTGGCCATCGCATGTCTGAGATCTACATCCAAACATAAATCAGGACCATGGGAAAACAGGAGGTATTCATGAAGACCTAGTTTCTGTAAGGTAAACAACATAAAATTAATCAACTAATCAACCTCAGCTTCTAAAACAGTTGGCCATCGCATGTCTGAGATCTACATCCAAACATAAATCAGGGCCATGGGAAAACAGGAGGTATTCATGAAGACCTAGTTTCTGTAAGGTAAACAACATAAAATTAATCAACCTAAGTTTCTAAAACAGTTGGCCATCGCATGTCTGAGATCCCCATCCAAACATAAATCAGGACCATGGGAAAACAGGAGGTATTCATGAAGACCTAGTTTCTGTAAGGTAAACAACATAAAATAAATCAACCTCAGCTTCTAAAACAGTTGGCCATCGCATGTCTGAGATCCCCATCCAAACATAAATCAGGACCATGGGAAAACAGGAGGTATTCATGAAGACCTAGTTTCTGTAAGGAAAACAACATAAAATTAATCAACCTCAGCTTCTAAAACAGATGGCCATCGCATGTCTGAGATCCCCATCCAAACATAAACCAAACATAAATCAGGACCATGGGAAAACAGGAGGTTTTCATGAAGACCTAGTTTCTGTAAGGTAAACAACATAAAATTAATCAACCTCAGCTTCTAAAACAGTTAGCCATCGCATGTCTGAGATCTCCATCCAAACATAAATCAGGACCATGGGAAAACAGGAGGTATTCATGAAGACCTAGTTTCTGTAAGGTAAACAACATAAAATTAATCAACCTCAGCTTCTAAAACAGTTGGCCATCGCATGTCTGAGATCCCCATCCAAACATAAATCAGGACCATGGGAAAACAGAAGGTATTCATGTAAACCTTGTTTCTGTGAGGTAAACAACATAACATTCATTAAAATGTCTTTCTACAGTTGTGAGAGACACAGATATTTTTCCGAAGGCTTTTTGCTGAAGTAAACAACAATTAGTATGTGAGAATATGCAATGTCATTATTATGTGAGATCGCATAATCATGCAAATTACATAATAGGTCCAGATAAATGACCAGGCAGAGCATCTCTAGCTATCAGCATTTCTCAGGACCTATTCCAAGGATTAAATTGTTTATACAAAGACGGTAGACCCTAAAATTTAGCCCATATTCATAAAAGTGATATCTAACTGAGTTGAAAGATTGGTATAAAGCAATCATTTTGTCATTGACGTTATACCATACAAATTAAAATAGGTCTCTTTGAAATTGAATTTGATCATCTTTAAATTAATTTTGTTATGCTGACTTGTTTTAATCTATTGTAAATGTTGCTTTTGAAGAGGCCCACAAGGAAGATTGAATAACAAAATATGCATTATCATTATTATTATTATTGATTATTATTATTATTATTAAATATACTGAGAGGCCAAAATAAGTATACACACTAGTTCTTCAACATTTTCTGAGAAAACGATCAATGAATTATTACGGTTTTTAAACGCCACCAAAACGTTGACGTTTGTTTGATGTAAACTTCTTGTCCTTCCTTCCGTTGCGAAGGTTTTTTCATAGGGCACAGCGACATCGAAAAGGGGGATTTAATCAATTAATTAATGCAAGAATTCCCATTGACACAATCCCTACATTTATGAAGGAATTTGGATATTTTTTCACAGAAAGTGCCAAGTCACCTAGAACCATGCGTGCATTGTTAGTGATTTTCCATAGTACGATGTGTCATGACAAAATGGGGCTTGATGCAAACAAGTTACCTGCCAAAACTCCTTTTTAATTTATAGACGGGTTTTGATAAAATTTGCACAGAATGTTCCTATGCTACACGACTAAGTGTACACTTTATTTACAGTGTCAGGTTTTTTTCGTATTATGCTGCGTCATAGAAAAATGGGCCTTAATGGCAAAAAGGGGCACATTGATCGAATTCTACCTCATCATCAGCATCATCCTGTTTAGTTTATCCAGACCGTGGATTAGTCCTCCTCCGAGGGTGGGGCCTGGCTGCCCAGTCTAGAGAAGTCTCCCTCTCCATGTCTGGCGATCGAAGGGATTGATGTTCATCAGTCCTGCGTCCCCGCAGTCTCTCCTTACTAGTTCTTCCCATGTCAGCTTTGGTCGTCCATGCACTGTTCTCTTGTACGTTGATGGAGCGCACCTTGGACACCCAACCAGTGCTGCGTTCAACGTGGCCAAGCCATCTTAATCGATTGGCCCTTAAGATACTGGACAGGTCTTTGATGTGTAACTGTGAGATCAGTGTATCAAGAGTCACCTTGTCTTCTGGTCTGATGCCACATATCCATCTTATCATGGCTTTGTCGTTTCTGTTCAGTTTCTTTAGGGTACTGGATGACACAGCCCATGTCTCGGATCCATACAGCAGCACTGGGCGTATGTATATGGAGTAGAATCTGCCTCTTGTTGTGATAGGAAGGTTCCTGTTTGTAAGAATGGGAAGGAGCTCCCTAAACTTCTTCCAGGCCGACTTACACCGTGTTGTTGCAGCTAGTTCGCATCCGCCACTAGTTGAAAGTGTGTCACCTAGGTAGCAGAAGCTAGTTACAAATTCCAGTTTGTCCTGTCCGATCGGTACTTCTGGTGGAGTGCTGTTGACATTTGGTGTAAAGGATCCGGTGCATCTTGGGCATTTGTAAATTGGATCAGGTTGAAGCGAGCCTTTGATTCCACTACACTTCTTATGTACCCAGTGCGAGCAGCTGGTGCAGTAAATAGAGTTCTGGCCTGTTCCAGTGAGACATACAGCACATGGGAACTTTCCTGACTCTCTCACAGGTACTTGGCTGGTGTTGGATATCATCAGTTTGGTCTTGTTCATGTTGACCCTGAGGCCTTTTTCTTCCATACCCTTTTTCCAGTCAGTAAGTCTCGCTATAAGTGCTTCCAGTGAGGTATCGACAATAGCTAGGTCGTCTGCATAGAGAAGTTCCCATGGACAGCTTGTACGAAAGTGTGTAGAGAGGGCTTCCAGGACAATTATGAAGAGGAGTGGGCTGAGTACTGAGCCTTGATGAACCCCTACTTTGACCTCAAACTCGTCGCTGTATGTGTCACCTACTCGTGCTCTGCTTCTTGCGTTGGAATACATGGACTGTATTATCCTGACGAGCCATTCATCAACTCCCACTTTGCGCAAAGCCCACCAGATGACCTTCCTGGGTACGCGGTCGAAAGCCTTTTCGAGGTCAACAAAAGCCAATTAAAGAGATTTGTTTGCAGCTATGTGCTTCTCCTGCAGCTGTCTGATGATGAAAATGGCATCTATGGTACCTTTGCCTGGCATGAATCCGTACTGCATTTCATCAATGTTCACCTGCTGCCTGATTAGCTGTTCAACTACACGCTCGAGTACTTTCATAACCTGGTCTATAAGTTTGAGACCTCTGTAGTTTCCCCTGTTGAGTGCATCTCCTTTACCCTTATACAGACTGACTATGTAACTCTCTTCCCAGTCTTGTGGTATTTGGCCCTCCTGTATGATTGCTTGGAAAAGGTCTCTTATGTGTGATGCACCAGTTGCGCCAGATGGCTTTATCATTTCCGCTACAATTCCTGAGGGACCAGCTGCTTTACCAAGAGCCATCTTCTTAATAGCCTTTCTACCATTTCTGTGGTGATCTCGATGCAGGGTCCTTCAACAGGGGGTTCATCAGATAGTTCGTCCGGGTTCCAGGGAAATTCGACATTTAACAGCTTCTCGTAATGCTGTTTCCATGCAACCTTCCTTGTTTCGGCGTCAAGACATAGCTCCCCTTCGTCATTTCTGACAGGTTTCTCTCTAATGACATCTTGGTTGTCCTTGCGTAGCTGCTTGGCTAGCTTGTAAATGTCATTTGTCTTGGGGTTGATATTGTTGAACGCCTGTTGTTCAGCTTCATGTTTAGCTGTATGGATTGCTCGTCTGGCAATGTGTTTGGCTGCATTATAATCCTCCCTGCTTCCACCTGTCTTCCATGTTTTGTAGCACCTTCTCTTCTCTCTCACTGCTGCATCCACAGTATTGTTCCACCACCAGGTCTCTCTGTGCCACTGGTGATTGACTTCAGACTTCACTTGCGGTCTCGAGTAGGCTGTCCTTAAGTCCTTTCCACTTTTCCTCCACACTTTTCCCCGTGGTCTTGCTGATCTTTGTGACGAAATTGACAGCAAATTCATCCTTTTTGGTTGTGTCTTTCAGTTTCCACAGCTTGATTCTTGGAGTGAACTTGTGTTTACTTTTGTTAGCCGCCTGTATCTTGAAAACGCAGACCACTAGCCTATGTTGTGGGGCGCACTCTTCGTTGATGATGACTTTCACATTCGATACATGCTTACGGAAGGATCTACGGTAGAGAACATAGTCTATCTGCCACTGAATATTGTGTTATAGTGTTAGAGAAATTTTAACGTTGTGATTTGTTGTGACAACTAATAAAGACATTGAAAACAAATTAATAGCAATATTCAATGCTCCACTAAGTCGCACGTGCAAAATTTGCAAAATCGGCATGTAGCAAGAGTATGTGTTATCAAGCAGTTTCATGTAAAATTTACCAACACTGTATTATTGGTTTATGAGTAGGAATGAATTGTACAGAGTTTTGGGTCGATATGATGGAAATTAAGAGAGATATCGAAAAACAAAAAGTGTATACTTTCTTTTGCCTCTCAGTATATTATTACCTCTGCAAGCACAGCAAAGTGGGCATTCTGAACTAAGGCACATCTATACATGGTCAGTTCCCCTTCATCAGCTTGTGGAAACATGTAGAATAGGTGAATACTGAAACAGAATCACAACATGGTTAACCCATTACCAAACGACAAAATTTTAGGTTGTCCCATATTCAAAGATGATGCAAACAACAATTTCAAGTGAATAAAATTTTACATTTTTTGGTCTTTTTACATAGAAAACATTGTGGGAAATGAAGAAATTGCTTGTCACAAGCAATTTCTTCATTTTCCACGATGTTTCCAAAGCCATGATCTTGTGGGGAGTCAAAAAGAGTCTCTGTGTGGTAATGGGTTAAAGATACATACTTACTTATTTTCGGGGAAATTTGCTGTAAAAATAACTGTACATAATTAAAATATGGCCTTTAACTTTTCTCTGTGCAAAATTTCAGCTCTGTCTGACCTAAATTGGCTTAGACTATGAAAGATTTATAACCCAATATCACATCATTTCGTAAATACGAGCGCACCGCTGAATATATTTACATAGTTTCACACCGCTGCATGATAATTGATTTATGTCATTTACTGTGTGAATCTTGTATTCTGTCATATAAAGGCTATAAACGGTGTGACAACATCCTCAAAGCAAACTTCTGTGGATCATTAGGGATTTTGGCTTAGGAATACTAATGTACCTTTAAAATTTTACCAGACAGCAAAATTCTAGACAGTTCCAAATCCAAAGATGCCGAAGAAGGCAATGTCCAGTTGATCAAATTTTACATTTTCTGGTCTTTTGCAGTAGAAAACATTGTGGGAAATGAAGAACTTGGTTGTCACAAGTCTTCACCTTGTGGGGCGTCTAAAGATTTCAATATCATTGTGTGGTAATGGTTTAACCCTTTCCTAAGCAGAAAAATTTAGATTGCTACAATTTGATTATTGCTGCCGACCACAAAATGGATGTTGATACAAATGAAATCTGTAAACAAATGTTTCACAAAAAAATATTAACCCTTTCCCAAACAAGACCTGGTTTTGACGTCCCTAATAGAAAAGGCTTGGGAAAACATTGAAACAAAAGAAGAAACTGCTGATAACCAGCAGTTTCTCCTTTTGTCTCAATATTGTCTGTGCCATATTTTACACAAATTCTAACTTTAATAACTTCCATTTTGTCATTTGTGGCAGTTTTTGAAGTGGATCACTCTGGAATTTTGTCGTTTGGGAAATTGTCAAGACAAAAGGGTAATTTACCTGGTTATGAACTCTACAACTGTGTCACCTAAAAACTCCAATCTCTCATTATGCAGGATTTCATTAGTGGTATTCTACAACCAGTCTAATTCTAAATATACCTTTAAAAATCACATAACAATCCATCTGATTGGCCGAGACTGACATCTCGTCCAATCAGATGGATTGTAATTTAATTTTGAGATAGACAAGCGATCCAGTAAATTAATGTTTGTAATTTACCTAGTGATGAACTCTACCACACCTTCACCAAGAAATTCCAATCTCTCATTATGCGGGTCTCAAGGGTGGTATTCTACAACCCGTCTAATTCTAAATGTACTTTTGAAATTACACAACAATCCATCAGATTGGCCAAGACAGATGTCTCGTCCAATCAGATGGATGGTAATTTAATTTTGAGATAGACAAGCGATTTAGAAAATTAATGTTTCCTATTTACCTAGTTATAAACTCTACTACAGCGTCACCTAAAAACTCCAATCTCTCATTATGTGGAATCTCCGATCTCTCTTCCTCTTTTTTAGCCATTTTAGACATGATCCTTAACAGCACATTTAAACCTGCAAGTAAAGCATGAACCCATTACCACGGTGTATAATCAAGTGACTCAGAATATCCGATAATCTTCAATATCTTTTTTAGTACTAGGCCAATTTGAATTCCCTTTGAAGCAGAGAATGTGGACAGACGTCACGCATTAGATGGACATGGTTGATTTTTGAAAAATCAATTGATAAAACAGTTATTGAAGATAAACCAAAATTTTGGTTTATATTCAATAACTTTTTTATCAGTTGATATTTTCAAAAATCCAACATGTTCAGCTTATTCCTGGCATTTCCCCCACCTTCTCTGCTACAAACCGAATTCAAGTTGGTCAAGTATTAAAAAAGATATTGAAGATCATCGGAAATTCTGAGTCACGTGATTTACCATCGTGATTACCATACGGTAAAACTTTAGACTTAGAACTCCAAATTCAAAGATGTTGCAGACAACAATTTCTTGTGAAATCTTGAATTTTTAGGTCTTCTAGTGTTGAAAACATTGTGGGAAATGAAGAAATTGCTTGTCACATTTCAACTTGCAAGTGAAGCATTTAATTACTTTAACCCTTTACCAGAAAACAAAATTTTAGACTTGCCCAAAATTCAAAAATGTTGTACACAACAAATTTACATGAATAAATTTTGATTTTTTACTTCTACTATCATAGAAAACATTGTGGGAAATGAAGGAATTGCTTGTCACAAACAATTTCTTTGTTTTTTTCCACAAAGTTTTCATCTTGTGGGGCATCAAAAGGTGTCAATATGTAGTAATGGATTAACCCCTTTCACAATCAGTAACTACACGGTGTATAATCACGTGACTCAGAATTTCCGATAATCTTCTACTTGTATATCTTCTTTAATACTTGAGCAATTTGAATTCGGTTTGAAGCAGAGAAGGCGGAAAAATGCCAGGAATAAGCTGGACGTGTTGGATTTTTGAAAAATCCACTGATAAAAAAGTTAATGAAGATAAACCAAAATTTTGGTTTATCTTCAATAACTTTTTTATCAGTAGATTTTTCAAAAATCAACCACATCAATTTAGTGCATGACCACTGTCCACATTCCCTGCTTCAAACCGAATGAAAATCGATCCCGTATTAACAAAATTATTGAAGATTTTCTGAAAATTTTGCATCACATGATTATCCACTGTGAACAAGAGAGTGATTCACAGAGGCAAGTTTGATGAAATTCCAATTGAAACAGCAGGGAGAGAAGCGCATACAAGAAATTAATTTTCTTTTTTACCAGTTCAAGGACAGATAATTTAAAAACAGAATTTATAAATCTGTATTTCAAAAGTGACATATACACAATTACACACCATGGACATTTCATTTTGATCAAATTCCAATTGAAAATGAGTAAGGATCTGGAAAAATGGCCCTTATAGCATTTGAAATTTTCATGTTTAAAGACGAAACTTTGCCAAATTGAAGGCTGACCAGAACTTGTAATGCTCTCTAACAGTAGCTACAGATCATGGAAAAGCTATTAGAGAACAATATGGATCTGGATCAGACAGTGCGTATGCACAGGCTGATCTGGATCCATTTTGTTCTCAAATGCCTTAAATGACCTTTTTCCAGATTCTGGCTCCAATGTTTAAGCTGCACAGTCAGGAAAGAGATTGAGAAGAATACCTCTTTTGCGTGTGTACTTTTCAAACTTCTGGTCCCCCATTTCAATATGTCTACTGCCACAGTTATATAGAGAATTCCTGCCATGGTCACCGTTGTGACCAAAATTAACTTTGTATGAGGCATGAGTCAAGGCCAGCTGAAACAAGTATTTACATTGATTTTAGAAGGGGTCTGAAAATAAGGCCCCAAACGCTTTTGAGCCCAACATGGTTAACCCATTACCACACAGAGACTCTATTTGACTCCCTTCAAGTTAATGGCTTAGGAAAACATTGTGGAAAATGAAGAAATCGCTTGTGACAAGCAATTTCTCTATTTCCCACAATGTTTTCTACCCTAAATGACCAATTTTTATGAAATTCCATTCACTTGAAATTGTCGTCTGCAATGTCTTTGAATTTGGAAAACCCTAAATTTTTGTTGTTTGGTAATGGGTTAAAGATCAGCCTGTGTATACACATGATCTAATTATCAAACATGTTGCTCTCCAAAAGGTTCATCATGACCTGTAGAAACCATGACCCCTTACCAAACGGCAAAATCTCAGACTGATGCAAATTGAAATATCTTGCAGACGACGATTTCAGTTGAATAAAATTGTGCATATTTTGGTCTTTTTGAGTAGAAAACATTGTGGAAAATGAAGAAATTGCTTGTCACAAGCAATTTCTTCATCTTCCAGGATGTTTTCCAAAGCCTTTATCTTGTGGGGTGTCAGAAAAAACGTGAGTACCGTTCAAACTTCTGGTCACCCATTTCAATATGTCTACTGCCGCAGTTATATAGAGAATTCCTGCCATGGTCACTGTTGTGACCAAAATTAACTTTGTAGGAGGAGCGAGTCAAGGCAAGCTGAAACAAATATACTACATTGATTTGGGATGGGGTCTAGAAATTAGGAGCTTAACCTTCTCAAAAACCAGACCTGGCCCTGGTTTCTCGAAAAAACTTTAGTAAATACTCATGAGTACATGCTCGACTTCAATGGAATACTCCCCAACGTTGAAAGGTATTCAATTGAAGTTTACATGGATTTCGTGTTAGTACGGTGCTCAGATTTGAGTCTGAGAGTGTACTTAAGTTTTTCCGAGAAACCAGGGCATGGTTTTGACGTCCCTAGAAGAAAAGAATTTGAGGAGCTACTTTCATGTTCTGAAAAGTTTAGCAAAGGGGGAAAGATACTTTAAGGCTTTTGAGCCCAACATTTTTCAAGATCATCCTGCGCATGCACACAATATGATCCTGAACCATGTTGTTCTCAAATAGCTTTTTCGTGACCTATAATAAACATACAAGAGCAGTATAGATCCTAGTCAGACCGCACTTGGGCACAATTTGATTTTGAAACATGATTGTCTCAAATGCTTTAAAGGGACATTAGTATCCACAGGCCTAAATCCCTAATGATCCACAGAAGTTGGTTTTTAGCATGTAGTCGCACCGTTTATAGACTTTATAAGACAGAATACAAGATTCATACAGTAAATGACATAAATCGATAATCATGCAGTGGTGTAAAAGTATATAAAATATTCAAAGTGGGTTGATAGTGTTTACGAAATGATGTGATATTGGGTTTAAATCCATCGTAATCTGAGAATACAGATCAGACAGAGCTGAAATTCTGCACAGAGAAAATTTAAAGGCCATATTTTAATTATGCACAGTTATTTTTGCAGCAAATTACCCCAAAAATAAGTAAGTAACAGTAAATATGTATCTTTAAAGGCTTTTTGTACAGATCCCGGCTCATTTACAATATTGCCATGTCCGGGTTGGTACCAAAGTTAACTTTAAAATCTCATAACTACAGCTTGTTTGAATCAAGCCGTATTTACGAGACAACAACTACAAAATACTATTGTTAGACCAAAATTACATCATGGTTAATCCCTTCCCAAACAAGACCTGGTTTTGACACCTTAATAGAAATGGCATGGGAAAACATTGAGACAAAAGAAGAAACTGCTGATAACCAGCAGTTTCTCCTTTTGCCTCAATATTTTCTGAGCTATATTATACAGAATACTATCTTTATCAACGTCTTGTTTTGTCGTCTGCAGCAATTTTCAAATCAGAGCGCACTAAAATTTTGCTGTTTGGGAAAGGGTTAACTGGATAGAATGTATACATTTTGTTTACCTGCAACAGTGATTTGTCTTTGAATGTGTATCCGATCCTGGTCTCTAATTCGGACAGACATTCATGGAATCTTACATGGTTGAACAGTATCGGTAGCATCATCGCATGCTGTAAAACAAGATGATTTGATTGATAAACCCATTACCAAACAAGACCTGGTTTTGATGTCTATAATAGAAAAGGCTTGAGAAAAAATATTGAAACAAAAGAAGAAACTGCTGATAACCAGCAGTTTCTCCTTTTGTCTCAATATTTTCTATGCCATATTTTACACAAATCTTATCGTAAATAACATCTATTTTGTAATTTCTGGCAGTTTCTGAAGTGGATCACCCTAAATTTTTGCCGTTTGGGAAAGGGTTAATCAATTACCACACAGTGATGCCTTTTGAAGACGCACAAAATAAAGACTTTGGAAAACATTGTGGAAAATGTAGAAATTGTTTGTGATATGCAATTTCATCATTTTCCACAATGTTTTCTAACCAAAAATTTCATCAACTTGAATTTGTCATCTGCAACACCTTTTCAAATAGGAGCAGTCAAAGATTTTGTCGTCTGATAAACATCTCTTACAACTACTATGGTCATATCAAAGTGACTGGGGCACCTAATTGGATTCCTGTTGTTTCTCATACAGTACAAACACAACATTCTTACTGAACCTCCAGCTGCTCCCCAACATAGTTTACACGGTGGATAATCATGTGATGCAATAATTACCGAATGTCTTCCCACAACGATCGTTCAATGGAATGCACTGCCACCAGATGTTGTGCTGGCAGGGGACCTGAACCAGTTCAGGTCCTCTGTCAGCACCATCTCACACCTAAAACCTTGAGCACTGCAGCTGTGTTTTTATCATTTTATCTTATCACACTTCTTTTAACCAAATCATCAATCATTTATCATCATCATCCTTTTTATTTCTTAACTTTTCTTATTCTATTTTAATTTGGCACAGAGGCGTAGCTGCTCAAAGTTACCCGCGAGGGTGTGTAGCAGTATATGAAGAAAGAAAATGAAGAAAGAAAAACTTTGTTAATACTGGACCGATTTGAATTCGGTTTGAAGCAGAGAATCTGGACAGACGTCACGCATTAGATGGACATGGTTGATTTTTGAAAATCAACACATAAAAAAGTTAATGAATATAAACCAAAATTTGTGTTTATCTTAAATAACTTTTTTATCAGTTGATTTTTTTAAAAATCCACCACGTCCATGTTATTCCTGACATTTTTCCACATTCTCTGCTTCAAACCGAATTCAAATTGGTCAAGTATTGACAAACTTATTGAAAATTATCGGAAATTCTAAGTAACGTGATTATCCACCGTGGTTTATGATTATCCAACCATTGGGCAGGAAAAACTTGTCTAAAAGTTTGCTGTGGCTGGGGATCTAGCTATAATGGAAAACATTCATGGATTCTTACATGGTTAAATAATATTGGGATCATCATTGCATGCTGCAAAACAAGATGGGTTTAAAGACATTTCATAGATATGTTTTCATAAATTTTACTTTTATTTCTATCTAAAGAGCATATTTTCTTATGAAAATTACAAGCCAAAGTATCGTGCCATTTACAAGGAATATATCTATTACGAAAACCCATTACCAAATGACAAAAATTGTTTGTCACAAGTAGTCTCACTACGTGAGAATGGGTTAAGAAACATGAAACATAGACACGATGCAAAATCACGTGACTCAGAATTTCCCATAATCTTTAATATCTTTTTTAATAGTAGGCCAATTTGAATTCGGTTTGAAGCAGAGAAGGTGTAAAAATGCCAGGAATAAGCTGGACGTTTTGGATTTTTGAAAAATCAACTGATAAAAAAGTTATTGAAGATAAACCAAAATTTTGGTTTATCTTCAATAACTTTTTTATCAGTTGATTTTTGAAAAATCAATTACGTCTATCTAGTGTGTGACGTCTGTCCTGATTCTCTGCTTCAAACCGAATTCAAATTGGCCCAGTATTAACAAAGTTATTGAAGATTTTTTTAAATTGTTATGTCACGTGATTATACACCGTGATAGATATCCTTGAAAGGTTAGGATTTGAGACAGATAGACAGACAGACAGACAGATGCACAATGGTAAAACAATATGCTCCATTCTTTTCATAATATGTGCATAAAAACAAAACATACAAATTGGAATAAAAACTGGATTAATCTTATCCAGACATCCCTATAAGTCATACAGTTAAGAACATAGCAAAGTTTACATCTTGAGCATAATGGGATTATTTTTGTCATTATTTGTTTTTGTTCAGTAGAATGGTCGGAATAAGTGAGGTTTGTGGAATGATTTGAGCAATTGGAATATTTTTTTTACAGGAAATATTTGAAAACTTAATTGAACTAAATAATTCACAGTACTAATAATTAAATTTGGAGTGAATGGGGTACTGTATGTGTAGAAATATTCGCCGGCTTCTAATTTTCGCTATATTCGCCCTAGACCATCGGTCTGCAAATTCATGATTGCACAAATATTTGTACTCTCAATTCTTCCTTAATAGTTTTATTTTCGCATAAGTTTAAATGTCTGTTTATTTATTATAAACATTACATGCATATACATTTAGTTCATACCTGTATATGTTTTATTGGCTTAATTTGTTGAATAAAGAAGGTGACAGTATATATCAAAACTAATTGAACAATTAAACTGTGAATAACCATTTAACACTATATCAGACAATGTATTGTTTGACATTGTTTGGTTTGAAATACAGTGATTTTTTTACCAACGCATCCTGCATCTTTTATTCATAATTATAACACGTTTCCGTAAAATGCATATATAGCGAAAGAAGAGCTGCATCGGGTTTTATTTACAATAAAGACTCTATGTAATTATGCTTTGTGTATGCACCAAAACGTCATGAGACGTCAAGGTAACGTCAAATGATGTCACTTAACCGACAATGCGTTTCCTACGACGAAAACAAGTTCATGGCAGAATTTTCACAAAATAACACATTTTTAATGTGCGTTTTTGTTATTCAGAGTGTTATAATGGAGATAATAACAAGTTTAGCGGTCTTTATTGCCAATAAAAACCTCTGTGCTCTGGACTACATGTTAAGGCAAATACCTTGGCGCTGTGCGCCTCAGTTTTTACCTACACATGTAGTCCATCGCGCACATCGGGTTTTATTGGCAATAAAGACGGCTAAACTTGTTATTATTTCATAATTTGGTCTCTGGGATGCACAGTTTTAATGCTAAACTCCAATCAAATCTGCCCAGAGAGAAAGTTACCTGACATAAATCTGAGCGTATACCAGTCAACAAGAACCCTTCACTGTCTATCTCCATCGTCACTGCAGTCTGCATTGACCTGAGAAAAGAAAGAAAATGTGACTGGTCATGCTAACACGGACCTTAAGCCTCTCTTACAACCGGTCGTACGTGCTCCTGCGTGCGGTCTACGTCTAAAACTTACGTTTAGTCATGCGATGCACATACACATGCAACATACAATTTTGGTGGAAGCAACCACGACGCAAACTGCACGCAGCAAAGAATTGACCGGACAATATTTTGAGGCGCTCTTACAACCTGTCATGCGTCTTTATAAATCGTGAATTTTGCAGAGTTTTAAAATGTACGTTTTAAAAAGACGCACGACAGGTTGTAAGAGAGGCTTAAGGGGAAGTGTGAAAAGTATTGACGCTAGTCTATCTCCAATGTCACTGCAGTCTGCATAGAGCTGAGGAGAGAAAGAACAAGATGTGTTTGTGAAACAAAAATGCCCCCGAAATGCCTATGATAAGTTTTAGAATTAAGTTTTCATGTTAACAGTTGATAACATGAAAACTTAATGCTAAAGCTTAACATTGGTATTTCGGGGGCATTTGGGTTTCACAACAGTTGATAAGGGTTAACAGATGCCCTTGAGGAAAGTTGTATTACATGGAACAGATAGATATTATTGAAAGAAGGTTATATATCAAATTTCAGCTTTGTATGTTGAATACTTTTGGAGAAAAGGCCAATGTTAAGTATGGGGACAGACAAGAGGACAGACACAGTGTTCTCCCCAGCCCAAAAAGCTGTATCGGCCCCACTAAAGCTTCATGTAAATCAGTGTAATGCCCCTACAGCTTCAAAACTACCACACAGCTTAATTTCTTCAAAATTGTTACAAAATAGACAGATTTTTTTGCATTTCATGTAAAAATCTAATACATGATGCAGTTTTCTAACTGCAAATGAAATCATTTCTTATAGAAACATGATGATGATCGTGGGGTGCCGTGGTCAAGTGGTATGACGTGGGCTTAGGGATCGAGAGGTCCTGGGTTCAAATCCCACCGAGGTCACGGGAATTTTTCTGAGCAAAAAAGTTACCCCACGTTGCTCCTCTTCACCCAGGTGTATAAATGGGTACACGGGAGAGTTGAAAGCCGAAGTGCTGTGGCTGCCGCAGGCGCCGACTGTAAACAGCCGACTTGAAGCTCGATGATCGTGGAGTAAAGTGTGAAAGTCGCGCGAATATGGACCTAGTTCGTAAATTTGAGACTGATAAACCACCTTTACTTTTTTTACTTTACTATGGGAAAAGAAGAAATTGCTCAAACTGAGCAATTTCTTCTTTTCCAATTATGTTTTTATATGTAATCATTTGCATAAACACTTTGCTTTACATGGTTTACCAATACTTAAGTAATGTCCCACTACAGCTTCAAACTATTCTATGGAGAACCCTGCGACATATACAAGTAAAACACGCTAAAAGAGACCTTATGGGAAGTTTGAAAAGTATCGGCCCTAATCAGTCTACACAATTCATGCAGACTGACTAGGGTCGAAAATTTTCACTCTAGTCTAAGCTAATTTTCTAAATCTAGATTATTTCCCCATCTTACTGTATGATCATTTTTCAAATACAGCATCTGGTTGACCTTTGCTGAGTATGATTAGTTTGCCAAAATTTTGAATTTTTTGACTTCTGAAATGGTCCCTTTTACCTTGACGGGGTCACAAATTTAACAAGACAACAGCAGTAAACTAGAACTGTCAACGTGCAGACAAATATCCCCCACTAGTGCGCTTGACTTTCCAAGTTGCTTAGTATAAAGGGAGCATAACTCCAAATATAGTGGAGCCAGGGTCATGGGCCCTGGTAGTAATGTAGAGGGTGTGATGGTGAATAAGTATTTCAAGTTTGGGTTGAATCCCTTTGATAGTATGGAAGTTATTGATGTTTGAAAAAACTTTAACCTTTGTTGCAATGCCAACGCAAACGCTGACGCCAACACCAACGCCGACGCCCGGGTGACAGTATAAGCTATCATTTTCTTCGAAAAGTCGAGCTAAAAATGTTATAGTTCAAATGGTTATTGAAATAGAGCAAAGGAAACTGGGTTTTTTTAAAATTTAATTGTGACCTTAACTTTAACCTATGTGACCAAAACACAATATGACACCACCTCGGATCTAGGGCAAAAATGCTATAAAGTTACATGGTCCTAAGTCAAATGGATTTTGAGAAAGAACTTTGTCTTAAGGCAGGGATTTTGTTACCTGCGAGACCCGAGTCCCTGACTCATTTTTTTCTCTCAGGATTCATTGATAAATTATTTGGTGAGTCCCAGAATGCTAACACTTTCAATGTGTAATTGACATTGTCATACTGAGACTTCTATTTTTCAATATTGGACTCATTGCAGTGTTTCCATTTACATAAAAAAATATTGAGTCCCTGGGACCCAGTGCTGTAGAAAACGTTGAGTCCCAACCACTTTCAGTTGAGTCCAATTTTGACTTCCACAAATCATCTTCAAATTAATTGTTGTACTTGAACAGGCTTAATAACCCTTTCCCAAACAAGACCTAGTTTTGATATTCCCAGTTAAAGTGGCTTGGGGAAACATTGTAACAAAAGACGAAACTGCTAATAATAAGCATTTTTTCAATTTGCCTCAATGTTTTCTGAGATATTCTCAAGTTTTTTATACCTAAGTTATCACAAATTTTGTGATCTGCAGCAGCTTTTATCAGCCAGTCTTTGAACGCCGGATCGGCAAGCCACTGGTCTTGAAAAGACCGCGAGTGTTTCTTTTTCTTGGCTGGAGAAGCCATTATTATTTACAAAATGAAAGTAACAGTTGGTTTCCGGCTATCAAATTGCCCACAAAACAATATTTTAGTTCGGGTACCAGATGAAAAAGCGGGAATCCCAACAATCGCAACTTTTTGGTTAGACGTTGGCAAAGTCTATTTATAGTAACTTTGGAAAACCGGTGACTTTGCTTCAAATCTGTCATACTTTAAAACATTTTGGATTGTTTCCGCAAGTTATCTGACGTTTCTGCCTAAGATTTATGAAAATACATTGTTTAATTTGCCTCTCATTTTATTTTGCGTCCAATGGACGCGACGAGTATAAACATTTTGCGTCCGAGCTGATTTTCATGCGTATACAGATACTTTTACGTCGTAAATGGAAACTCTGCATTGTTTTGGGAACCAGTGGGTCCCAAGACTATTCCGCATAAATTTGTAACAAAACCACTGTTAAGGTCAAAGTCGGAAGAAGCAATTTTATCTAACATCTAATATCTCTTTTATCTAGTTGGTATTTTTTCATCTGAACCTGTCCTAGGTGATTACACGCTTCAATGGTTTTCTTCGAGAGTGTTTGTCGTATATTGACACGAAGTGCACATGCAGAACACAAAGTCGCAATGCTTGCAAAAACTATCGAATCTGCTCTACAGTGTTAGATTTCTGGCTAGTATTGATTATTCAGCATCACAATTATTCATTTAATATTCGCTGGGTTCAGGTGAATCTTTGCAAACTATAATGGGTTACTACCCTTTCCCAGACAAGACCTGGTTTTGACGTCCCTAAGAGAATGGGCTTGGGAAAACATTGAGACAAAAGAAGAAACTGCTGATAACCAGCAGTTTCTCCTTCTGCCTCAATATTTTCTGTACTTTTTTCTACACAAATCCTGTCTCAATCAGCATCCGTTTTGGTGTCTGCAGCAGCTTTCAAATTGGACCCTAAAATTTTGTTGTTTGGGAAAGGGCTATAATGGGTTAATCTTACGGTTTAGATCTAATCTTCTGCAGCTCGGCCTGTAACTCATCGAGTCTGTCTTTATCTTTAGTCGTGACTTTGCTTCTGGTCCAGAGTAAATGTCGAAACTTTATATACTCCTTCCACGTCTTACGATATCTGAAAAATACATATGGAGCAGAAACTTTCTATACTCCTTCCACATCTTACGGTATCTGAAAAATACATATGGAGCAGAAACTTTATATACTCCTTCCACATCTTACGATATCTGAAAAATACATATGGAGCAGAAACTTTATATACTCCTTCCACATCTTACGATATCTGAAAAATACATATGGAACTGAAACTTAATACATATGGAGCAGAAACTTTATATACTCCTTCCACGTCTTACGATATCTGAAAATTACATATGGAGCAGAAACTTTATATACTCCTTCCACATCTTACGATATCTGAAAAATACATATGGAGTAGAAACTTTATAAACTCCTTCCACATCTTAAGATATAGGGTTAATTCACATTTTTGAGGTCGTTAACATTCTCAGAGGCCCAAAAAATGTGTTATCGCCTGAGACCGAAGGTCGAGGGCGATAACCCATTTTGTGGGCCTCTGAGAATGTTAACGACCGAAAAAACATGAATTGACGCTATTATTGCATAAAATATGAAGAATTTGCAAAGAAATGTAATAAAATAAGACGCATAACTGAAAAACTTTGTGAAAATTTAGCCACATTTTAACCGACAGACACCAGAGTTTTCCGGCATTCGACTCCACATATATCGAGTAAGTCCGATATCCACTAGACGGGCCGTTAGATTTTCATCGTGTAGCTATGTAGTCAAGTTTCATCGCATTTTTACTGACATAATCTTCATTTGGGTTGACGAAATCGTAACAATATTCGACTAAGTTTTCTTTTGGAAACATACTCTGGATATTCTAATGTTCATTTCAGTGCGAGTAATAAATTAAAAGGTCGGAATTTCCGAGGTAGTTCTCTGGACCGTCTGGTTCGTTTCAGACATTCGTTCATTTCAATAAAAACAAAGTTGTAAAGGAAAAATTGCAGTAACTAAAAGAAGAACAAGAAACACATAGGCTTACCACCACATTCGACCTAGACCACAACCACTCAATTCTAATTTCTATCCTTCCATGTCCACGAAATCCACTTTTAGTTTAAAATCTGTCAGCTGCCCGTTTGTTTACTTTTTGATTCCAAGAATTAAACCTACGTCACTACATTACGTCATCAGATATGGTTACACTGGGAGACCTAGTTTACTATTTATTGGGATGTAAACTGGAAATGGGGTCTTACAAGAATTTACATCGCGGAAAAGGGAAATGACAAAATTTCGGCTTTATTTTCAATTTTCTGAAGCACACACAACAAATCCCCGATCGAGGATATTTGAATGCAAAACAGGTCCGATATCGCATGTGAATCTGCCGATTAATGCACGATTTCTCTGGATATCCGCCCGGTTTCTGCTGGTTATACAATGCCAATAACAGACTGAAAACACACATTTTAGGCAATATCTGAAAAATACATATGGAGCAGAAACTTTATATACTCCTTCCACATCTTACAATATCTGAAAAACACATATGGAGCAGAAACTTTATATACTCCTTCCACATCTTACGATATCTGAAAAATACATATGGAGCAGAAACTTTATATACTCCTTCCACATCTTACGATATCTGAAAAATACATATGGAGCAGAAACTTTATATACTCCTTCCACATCTTACGATATCTGAAAAATACATATGGAGCAGAAACTTTATATACTCCTTCCAAATCTTACGATATCTGAAAAACACATATGGAGCAATCTTAAAAGTCATACAGTGGTTAATCACATGACACAGAATTTCAGAAAATCATGAATATTTTTGTTAATATTTGACCATAATGAATTTGGTTTAACCATTTCCCAAACAAGACCTGGTTTTGACGTCCCTAATAGAAAAAGCACGAGAAAACATTGAAACAAAAGAAGAAACTGCTGATTACCAGCAGTTTCTCCTTTTGTCTCAATATTTTCCATGCCATATTTTACACAAATTCTATCTTTAATAACTTGCATTTTGTCATTTGTGGCAGTTTTTTGAGTGGATCACCCTAAAATTGTGTTGTTTGGGAATGGTTTAAAGCAGAGAAGGTGGGGAAAATGTCAGGGATAGGCTGAATGTGGTAGATCTTTTAACAAAACTTTCAAAAAAAGAAGCAAATTCCATGCAATAAATTTTCAAAATTTCAACCATTTCTTTTTTTTTTTGGAAAGTTTTTAAGTTTCTCTCACACAGAGACGTGGACACGCATTAGATGGATGTGGTTGATTTTTGAAAAATCTACTGATAAAAAAGTTATTGAAGATAAACCAAAATTTTGTTTTATCTTCAATAACTTTTTCTCAGTTCATTTTTCAAAAATCCAACACGCCCAGCTTATTCCTGGCATTTGCCCACCTTCTCTGCTTTAAACCAAATTCAAATTGGTCAAGTATTAAAAAAGATATTGAAGATTATTGGAAATTCTGAGTCACGTGATTATACACCGTGATAATATACGGGTAAAATAAGCTTGCCTTCTTTCTAACTTGTGTCTTTATCAATTTTGGATAATGTTTGAAGATCATTAGGAAAAAGAGCTTTTGAAAACATTGAGGACTAAGAACAAAATGCTGGGGCCCGAATTTTCAACAATATTGCGATCACAGTTTTGTGTAAACTGTGTAACAAAACATCGGATTGCACATAAAATGACATTGAGCCAATCAGGTGTGTTGTTACAAGTAATTATGCAAAAAATAAACATAGGATCGTTGATAATATGGGACCCTGATTATCAGCATTTTCTTTTTAGCCTTCAATGTTTTCTAATCTTTTTGGTAGAATTTTTGAATTTATTGAAATACTTGTATGGGTTCTCTTTGAATTTAGAACATAATACACTTTCTTGCAGCATAATTTTCTTGCATTATTTTTTCAAGTTTTGACCCTTTCCCAAACGACAAAACTTTAGGGTGATCCACTTCAAAAAGTGCCACAACTGACAAAATGGATGTTATTAAAGATATAATTTTTGTAAAATATGGCACAGAAAATATTGAGACAAAAGAAGAAACTGCTGGTTATCCCAAGCCTTTTCTATTAGGGACGTCAAAACCAGATCTTGTTTGGGAAAGGGTTAATCTAAAATTGTAAATGTTTGAAGTTTGCCTTACTTATTGTCTCCCAAATAAGTCACTTCAGGTGGCCTGTATCCATGATGTATAATGTAGGGGTACATTAGTTTGTCCTCAGATACACAATGCTTCTTATCCAACTGGTCTATTCGAATGGAGCTTGGTCTCTGAGGATAAAAAGCGTAAGTAAATAAAACAATCAACTTTCTCCCAATTCTTTACATTTACAACATAGTAACACCTTTCAACATCTCACATGATTAATTAACTCATTACTGCACAGTGACGCCTTATGACTCCTTCACACGAAAAGGCTAGGGAAATCATTGTGGAAAATGAAGAAATTGCTTGTGACAAGCAATTTCTGCATTTTCCACAATGATTTCTAACCCAAAATGGTAAGATTTTTTAAATTTCATCATCTTGAAATTGTAGTCTGCAACACCTTTCAAATAAAACAACCTAAAATTTTGCCGTCTGTTAATGGGTTAAGTCTTTGAAGAACATCATGGAAAATGAGGAAACCGCTTTTGACAAGCAATTGGTATATTTTCCACAATATTTACTACAAAGAGAGACCAAGTCAGTTAGTTTGTCCTCTGGTACACAGTGCTTCTTATCCAACTGGCCTATTCCGATGGAACTTGGTCTCTGTAGGAAAAAGTAAGATGATATTTGTTTGCAAACCTCTGATGCCCCTAAAAGGTCCATGTTAAGTTTCTGACAGACAGATGGATGGACGGACAGACAGACAGACAAGGGTAAAACAATATGCCCCCGATCTTTAGATACGAAGAATAACAAGAGCTGTCCGAAGACAGCACGCTCGACTTTCTAAGTTGCTTAGTATAAATGGGGCATAACTCCAAATATAGTGGAGCCAGGGTCATGGGCCCTGATAGTAAGGTAGAGGGTGTGATGGTGAATAAGTATTCCAAGTTTGGGTTGAATCCCTTAGATAGTATAGAAGTTATTGATGTTTGAAAAAACTTTAACCTTTGTTACAACGCCAACGCCGACGCTGATGCCGACGCCAATGCCGATGCCCGGGTGACAGTATAAGCTCTCATTTTCTTCGAAAAGTCAAGCTAAAAACAATGCAAGTAATAGAACAATCAACTCTTAATCCATTACCAAACAGTGGCACCTTTTGACATCCAACAAGATATTGCCTTTGGAAAATGTCAAGGAAAATGAAGAAACCGCTTGTGACAAGCAATTTCAAAACAAGAGATGTTTGTAAAACATATATGCCCCCTCAAGGGCCTACATTTGATGTATGTCAAAGTCCAAGGTCAAGTTAACAAGGTCCAAGGTCATGGTCACATATGAAAGGTCTTGGTAGGAGGTGTCTATGTGTGAAATATCAAAGCTGTATATTTAAAAGTAAAATGAAACATAGGCCAGGTTAAAGTTTTTACAAGTAGGCCAAATGTCAAGGTCATGGTCAAATGTGAAAGGTCTTGGTTGGAGATGTCCATGTGTGAAATATCAAGGCTGTAGGTGTAAAAGGACATGATATATATGCCTGGTTTCAGTCTTTTTAAAAGTAGGTCAAACTCCAAGGTCAAGGTTACAATATTCAAAGTCATGGTCAAATGTGAAAGGTCTTGGTAGGAGGTGTCTATGTGTGAAATATCAAGGCTGTAGGTGTAATAGGACATAAGATAAAGGCTATGTTAAAGATTTCTAAAAGTATGTAAAAATCAAAGGTCAATGACATACAGGCCAAGGTCATGGTGAAATGTGAAAGGTCTTGGTAGGGGGTGTCCTTGTGTAAAATATTGAGACTGTATAGGTAACAGGACATGAGATATAGGCCTAGTTTAAGTTTTTTTTAAAGTAGGTCAAACTCCAAGGTCAAGGTCCAAGGTCATGGTCAAAAGTGAAATATCTTGGTTGGAAGTGACCATGTGTGAAATATCAAGGCTGTAAATGTAAAATGACATGAAATATAGGCCAGATTAATGTATTATTAAAGTAGGTTAAACACAAAGGTCAAGGTCACAAGGTCCAAGGTCATGGTCAAATGTGAAAGGTCTTGGTCGTAGGTGTCCATGTGTGAAATACCAAGGCTGTATGTGTAAAAGGACATGATATATCGGCTAGATTAAAGTTTTTTTTAAAGTAGGTCAAAGTCAAAGGTCAAGGTCACAAGGTCCAAGGTCATGGTCAAATGTGAAAGGTCTTGGTAAGATGTGTCCATGTGTGAAATACCAAGGCTGTATGTGTAATAGCACATAAGATATAGGCCAAGTTTAATTTATCTAAAAGTAGGTCAAACTCCAAGGTCAAGGCCACATGGTCCAAGGTCATAGTCGTATATGATAGGTCTTGGTCAGAGGTTTCCATGTGTCAAATATCAAGGCTGTATGTGTAAAAGGACATGATATATCGGTCAGGTTAAAGTTTTTCAAAAGTAGGTCAAACTCCAAGGTCAAAGTCACAGAGTCCAATGTCATGGTCAATTATGAAAGGTCTTGGTAAGATGTGTCCATGTGTGAAAAATCAAGGCTGTATTTGTAAAAGGTCATGAGATATTTGCCGGGTTTAATTTTTTCAAAATTGGTCAAACTCCAAGGTCAAGGTCACAAGGTCATGGTTAAATCTGAACGATGTTGAAAGGAGGTATCTATGTGTGAGATATCAAGGCTGTATGTGTAAAAAGGACATGAGATATAGGCAAGGTTAAGAATTAAGTGTAAAAATCAACAAAGGGCAATAACTCCAAGAATTTGATTGGCAGAGTTACGGTTCTTGTACACTGCACCTCTCCATAATAAAATCTATTCACCTGTAAAGTTTCATGATTCTACCTTACATATTTTTTGAGTTGTGCTCCGGACAAGAATCAAGTTATAAACTCATTAAAGGGTAATAAATCAAAAAATTTGATCAGCAGAGTTACGGTTCTTGTGCACTGCATCTCTCCATAATGAGATCTATTCACCTGTAAAGTTTCATGATTCTACCTTACATACTTTTTGAGTTATGCTCCGGACAACTCAAAAAATTTGATCAGCAGAGTTACGGTTCTTGTGCACTGCACCTCTCCATAATGAGATCTATCCACCTGTAAAGTTTCATGATTGTACATTACATACTTTTTGAGTTATGCTCCGGACAAGAATCAAGTTATAAAATCAACAAAGGGCAATAACTCAAAAAATTTGATTGGCAGAGTTACGGTTCTTGTGCACTGCACCTCTCCATAATGAGATCTATCCACCTATGAAGTTTCATGATTCTACCTTTAATACTTTTCGAGTTATGCTCCGGACAAGGTTTGGTCTACGGACAGACCGACTGACATACGGACCGACCAACCGACCGACCGACCTTCCGACCGACCGACACTTGCAAAACAATATACCCCCATTTTCTTCGAAAGGGGGCATAATTATCTATGTCTTCTACCTAGAGAGACTAAACTTAAAGGGACATTTCACATTTATTTCCTTTTTTAAAAGTATGTCTTGATGCAAAGATTGTTTATTCTAATGCGTAGAAATGCTTTCAGCTTTTTGAAGTTGTTATTTATAAAAGAAAACTACGCCTTTAAAGTTGAGACAGAAATGACAAATTCTATATAAATCTGAACTGTTGTCCATAACAATTTGTTTAATTTTAGCACAAAAATATATATTTCTCGTAAACGGTTCAATATTTTGGCTTGAAATTTTCAGACTTTTCATAAGAAAACATGCTCTTTCAGATAGAATAAAAGTAAAATTTATGTACAAATAATTGTGAGATGTCACTTTAAAAGCTTGTCTTCTGTTACACAGTGCTTCTTATCTTTATGGCCTTTTCATATAGATTTTGGTCCCTGTGGAAAAACAAGAGCCGTCATAGACGGATCATGCTCCCCCAATAAGTGCTTGTCACAAAATAAAAACTATCATACATTAGGCCCCCTTTTCCCATGACAGCTTATTTTGTACACACATTATTTATAGAATATGGTCTAGAACATCCTATTTGATACATAAGTACAAAATTTCAATAAATTCTGCCCATTAGATGAAGAGAAATTAGAGACAAGAGTGCCATCGTCACAATATACGCCGCCACTTATAAAACTTGAGACAAAAAAATGACATTGACAAGGATTTATAAATATTCACTGAAAAACCTTTAAAAAATTGTGTTCACAAAAAGGTTTTTATAAATATCCAGTGAAAAACCTGGAAGGAATTGCATTCACGAGGCTGAAATATCATTAAGCCCCAGAGACTAAGATTGAAGGGGGCATAATTCTGGCAAAAATCAATGAACCATGAAATCCTTCCTTCATGCACATCTACCAATTGAGGTGATAACATCCACCAAGTTTCATTAAGATCCAGCCAGAAACTTAGGAGGAGTTGTGTTGACAAGGCTGCAATTTCAATAAGCCCCAGAGACTAAGTTTTTAAGGGGCATAACTCAGGCAAAAATCAACGAACCATAAAATCCTTCCTTCATGCACATCTACCAATTGAGGTGATAACATTGACCAAGTTTCATTAAGATCCAGTCAGAAACTTAGGAGGAGTTGTGTTGACAAGCCTGCAATTTCAATAAGCCCCAGAGACTAAGTTTTTAAGGGGCGTAACTCAGGCAACAAGCAAATTCGTTGAATTGATATCCCCCGCCGAATATATTTTCATTGTCAATAAAGTAGCGCGGAAACGAATATAAATCTGTATGTATATGGCTTCAACAGAACGAATATCACTCTGTATGTATATGGCTTCAACAGAACGAATATCACTCTGTATGTATATGGCTAAAATAGTCAGGGGCAGTAACACTAAATACAACGGCCGAACCGGGTAACCCCGACGATATGCGCATGTCCTCATTGTAGTAAAGCTGTGTGCCAAGTTTCATTGAAATCCGGTGTATAATTTTCAAGAAATAGCGCGGAATCGAATATCACTGTATGTATATGGCTTAAACAGTCAGGGGCAGTAACTCTAAATTCGGCGGTCGAACCGGGTAACCCCGACAATATGCGCATGTCCTCATTGTAGTTAAGCTGTGTGCCAAGTTTCATTGAAATCCGGTCTATAGTTTTCAAGAAATAGCGCGGAAACGAATATCACTCTGTATGTATATGGCTAAAACAGTCAGGGGCAGTAACTCTAAATTCGACGGTCGAACCGGGTAACCCCGACGATATGCTCATGTCCACTTTGTAGTGAAGCTGTGAGCCAAGTTTCATTGAAATCCGATCTATAGTTTTCAAGAAATAGCGCGGAAACGAATATCACTCTGTATGTATATGGCTTAAACAGTCAGGGGCAGTAACTCTAAATTCGGCGGTCGAACCGGGTAACCCCGACGATATGCGCATGTCCTCATTGTAGTAAAGCTGTGTGCCAAGTTTCATTGAAATCCGGTTTATAGTTTTCAAGAAATAGCGCGGAAACGAATATCACTCTGTATGTATATGGCTAAAACAGTCAGGGGCAGTAACTCTAAATTCGGCGGTGGAACCGAGTAACCCCGACGATATGCGCATGTCCACTTTGTAGTAAAGCTGTGTGCCAAATTTCATCGAAATCCGGTCTACAGTTTTCAAGAAATAGCGCGGAAACGAATATCACTCTGTATGTATATGGCTTAAACAGTCAGGAGCAGTAACTCTGAATTCGACGGCCGAACCGGGTAACCCCGACGATATGCGCATGTCCTCATTGTAGTAAAGCTGTGTGCCAAGTTTCATCGAAATCCGGTCTATAGTTTCCAAGAAATAGCGCGGAAACGAATATCACTGTATGTATATGGCTAAAACAGTCAGGGGCAGTAACTCTAAATTTGGCGGTCGAACCGGATAACCCCGACGATATGCGCATGTCCACTTTGTAGCGAAGCTGTGTGCCAAGTTTCATCGAAATCCGGTCAACAGTTTTCAAGAAATAGCGCGGAAACGAATATCACTCTGTATGTATATGGCTAAAACAGTCAGGGGCAGTAACTCTAAATTCGGCGGTCGAACCGGGTAACCCCGACGATATGCGCATGTCCACTTTGTAGCGAAGCTGTGTGCCAAGTTTCATCGAAATCCGGTCTACAGTTTTCAAGAAATAGCGCGGAAACGAATATCACTCTGTATGTATATGGCTTAAACAGTCAGGGGCAGTAACTCTAAATTCAATGGTCGAACCGGGTAACCCCGACGATATGCGCATGTCCTCTTTGTAGTGAAGCTGTGTGCCAAGTTTCATCGAAATCCGGTCTATAGTTTCCAAGAAATAGCGCGGAAACGAATGTCGGACGGACGGACGGACGGACGGACGGACGGAAGGACGGACGGACATGGCAAAAACAATATCCCCCCCGAAAAATTTTTTCGGCGGGGGATAAAAATCGACGAACCATAAAATCCTTCCTTCATGCACATCTACCAATTGAGGTGATAACATTGACCAAGTTTCAAGAAGATCCAGCCAGAAACTTAGGAGGAGTTGTGTTGACAAGCCTGCAATTTCAATAAGCCCCAGAGACTAAGTTTTTAAGGGGCGTAACTCAGGCAAAAATCGACGAACCATAAAATCCTTCCTTCATGCACATCTACCAATTGAGGTGATAACATTGACCAAGTTTCAAGAAGATCCAGCCAGAAACTTAGGAGGAGTTGCGTTGACAAGGCTGCAATTTCAATAAGCCCCAGAGACTAAGTTTTTAAGGGGCATAACTCAGGCAAAAATCAACGAACCATAAAATCCTTCCTTCATGCACATCTACCAATTGAGGTGATAACATTGACCAAGTTTCAAGAAGATCCAGCCAGAAACTTAGGAGGAGTTGCGTTGACAAGAAAAGTGGACGTACGTACGGACGGACGGACGGATGGACGGATGGACGGACGGACAGACGGAGAAGATGACGCCAATATACGTCCGCCTCCGGCGGCGTATAAAAAACTAATTTTCACACTAAGGCCCCTTTTTCCATGACGCAGCCTCAAATTAAGAAACGGAGAAAAAGGTCCCTGGGTATTAGCCTAGGGAGTTCACATGTGAAGTTTCATTGAATTTGGTCCAAGGGTTGCTGAGATCTGGCTGTGGACGGACGGACGGACGGACGGACGGACGGACAGCATGGCGACTATATGCTCCCCCGAAACTTTTCGGGGAGCATAAAAAAACAAGAGGGCCATTGGCCCTGAAGCACTCACCTGATATAATAACTTTGTGTATACCAATTTTAAGGTTGATTGGACAAAAAATCTAGGGTGCACACAAGGTTTAACTAAGATTTGACCCCGTGACCTAGAATTGATCAGGACAATCATTCTGATCAATTTTCTGGTTGATTGGGCAAAAAATGTGGCCTCTAGAGTGCACACAAGGTTTTTCTAAGATTTGACCCTGTGACCTAGTTTTTGACCCCAGATGACCCAATTTCAAACTTGTTCGAGATTTTATCAAGACAATCATTCTGAGCAAATTTCAGGTTGATTAGGCAAAAAATGTGGCCTCTAGAGTGCACACAAGGTTTTTCTAAGATTTGACCCCGTGACCTAGTTTTTGACCCCAGATGACCCAATTTCGAACTTGTCCGAGATTTCATCAAGACAATCATTCTGAGCAAATTTCAGGTTGATTAGGCAAAAAATGTGGCCTCTAGAGTGCACACAAGGTTTTTCTAAGATTTGACCCCGTGACCTAGTTTTTGATCCACAGACAACCCAATTTCGAACTTGTCCAAGATTTTATCAAGACAATCATTCTGAGCAAATTTCAGGTTGATTGGGCAAAAAAATGTGGCCTCTAGAGTGCACACAAGGTTTTTCTAAGATTTGACCCCGTGACCTAGTTTTTGACCCCAGATGACCCAATTTCGAACTTGTCCATGATTTTATCAAGACAATCATTCTGAACAAATTTCAGGTTGATTAGGCAAAAAATGTGGCCTCTAGAGTGCACACAAGGTTTTTCTAAGATTTGACCCCGTGACCTAGTTTTTGACCCCAGATGACCCAATTTTGAACTTGTCCGAGATTTTATCAAGACAATCATTCTGAGCAATTTTCAGGTTGATTAGGCAAAAAATGTGGCCTCTAGAGTGCACACAAGGTTTTTCTAAGATTTGACCCCATGACCTAGTTTTAGACCCCAGATGACCCAATTTCGAACTTGTCCGAGATTTCATCAAGACAATCATTCTGAGCAAATTTCATGTTGATTGGGCAAAAAATGTGGCCTTTAGAGTGCACACAAGGCAAAGTTTGACGGACGACACACGACACACGACGGATGCCGGACACAGCGGTATCACAATAGCTCACCATGAGCACATTCGTGCTCAGGTGAGCTAACAATGTAACAAAATTTAACAATACACTCTCTCCCAAAGAAGTTAAGCTACAAATAAGTGGGGGCAAAAAAATTCTAACTTTGCTATTTGAATTCTAAATTAATGAAATATTGCTTTCTGAAAAGCCATTACCCCCTTGTATTTATAACTTAACCCTTTCCCAAACAAGACCTGGTTTTGACGTCCCTAAGAGATTAGGCTCGGGAAAACATTGAAACAAAAGAAGAAAATGCTGATAATCAGCATTTTCTCCTTTTGTCTCAATGTTTTCTGTGCCATATTTTACACAAATCATATCTTTAACAACATCCATTTTGTCATTTGTGTCAATTTTTGAAGTGGATCACCCTAAAATTTTGCCGTTTGAGAAAAGGTTAAACCTCAATATGACACCTACTTTTCCTGGACAAGTAACAACCATATGGCGAAACCCGTCCACAAAATGTTGCCAGCTACTGTCATCCAGGTTCACCAGAGATGCCAGCTCAGTCGGGTCTATAACAGGCTTGGATGCTCGTAACAGGTACAGGAATACATCGTTCATAGATAACACTTCCTTACCATTCTCTGAAAGGAGGTTGAACTGACAAGCTCAAAATTACTGTGAGAGTATTAAGGTTTACAAACTAAGAATTAAAACACCACTTTCTAGCCATACGAAATGTGTCAAATTACACACACTTGTAAATACACTTCACATAAGTTGATTCACCATGCTGGATTTCAAGATTATGCTTTAAGAAGAAAATAATTGACAATTATTATTTTACTCTATATCCATATGCAAAGGAGGTAATTTTGAACATTTTTGTCAAATATTTCCATAAGTATGCATTAATTCAAAACCATATAAAAAATGCTTATGTTTGTATTTGGAATGGAAATGTAACATAGTTTAGGAATTACTGGCACTTTTCAAATTTTGCCTCTGGCTCTGCATTTCATTCTCAGTTTGTAAACCATAACTCTTTCCCAAACGGCAAAATTTTAGACTTGTCCAAATTGAAAGATGATGCAGACGACAATTTCAAGTAAATCAAATTTTGTATATTTTGGTATTTCTGGGTTGAAAATGTCATGGGTAACAATAAATTTATTCAATTTCCACAATCATTTTCCAAGCCTTTATCTTGTTGGGCGTCAAAAAAGCGTCCTTAACCCTTTCCTAAACAAGACCTGGTTTTGACGTTGATAATAGAAAAGGAAGTGGAAAACATTGAGACATAAGAAGAAAATGCTGATTATCAGCATTTTCTCCTTTTGTCACAATGTTTTCTGTGGTTTTATTATTCATAAATTTCACATATAGTAAAATCCATTTAGTCATCAGTTACAGCTTTCAAATTTAACCACCCTAGAATGTCATTGTTTGGGAAAGGGTTAAGTGGGAATGGATTAAAGAGTAAATCAAGACATACATTTCGTAAGATTTGCAGTCAGGTAAAAACCAGTTCAACAATGTTTCATTATCAACTTAATCTATATTTGAATACAAAACAAGAGCTGTCCGAAGACAGCGCACTCGACTTTCTAAGTTGCTTAGTATAAAGGGGGCATAACTCCAAATATAGTGGAGCCAGGGTCATGGGCCCTGATAGTAAGGTAGAGGGTGTGATGGTGAATAAGTATTGGGTTGAATCCCTTTGATAGAATGGAAGTTATTGATGTTTGAAAAAACTTTAACCTTTGTTGCAACGCCGACGCCAATGCCAACGCCGACACCCGGGTGACAGTATAAGCTCTCATTTTCTTCAAAAAGTCGAGCTAAAAATGGTCTAAAAAATCTAGGCATTATATTAAATCTTCTACAATGTTCATTTCATACTGGCCCTTTCCAGTTGTAAGGGGCATAAAGAAGGGACATAATGGACCCGCCAGGAAATAGTCTTGAGAATCAAGGCATGATATGAAATCTTCTACAAAGTTCATTTCCTCCTGGCTCTTTCCAGTGAAAAGCGGCATACAGGGGACAAAAGGGACTTACCAGGAAAAGATCTTGAGAATCTAGGCATAATATGAAACCTTCTATGTTCATTCTGTCACTTTTCAACGAAAAGCTTGTAACTGCAGCTTAAAATAAGCTGCAGTTACGAGGTTTTAGAGGTTTTACAAAAATCTTGCACTACTTGTCGCTTCCAATCAAACGGGGCATAAAAGGGGAGAAAAGGGACTTACCAGGAAATGGACTTATGAATCTAGGCATGATATGAAACCTTCTACAATGTTCATTTTGTCACTTTTCAACAAAAAGCTTGTAACTGCAGCTTAAAATAAGCTGCAGTTACGAGGTTTTCGTTGAAAAGCAGTAATTTGCTCATGGTCCTTTCCAGTCAAAGGGACATAAAAGGGGACAAAAGGGACTTACCAGGAAAAGGTCGACAGAATCTAGGCATGATATGAAATCTTCTACAATGACTATTTCATCACTTTTCGACGAAAAGCTTGTAACTGCAGCTTAAAACAAGCTGCAGTTACAAGGTTTTCATTGAAAAGCAGCCATTTCCTCCAGGTACTTTCCAGTCAAACGAGAATAAAAGGGGACAATATACAGTCGACACTCGTTGTGTCGAAGTCGGATAAGTCAAAATTCCGCCTAAGTCGGAGTGAAAGTCATGTCCCGTCCTCAACAATGGGTTATCAAAATGTTTAATCAAAATAATTTCGAAACATATACAGTCATTGAAATTTAGTAGGAAATGGATAGAAATTGCTCGTTTCCAGCAATTTCTTTCCTTTTCCTACTATATTTCAATCATGGACACATATGATGCCTATCAAAAATGGTCGAATAGCGTTTTCACCGAAAATAATCAAAATCAGATGAGTCGAGCTCCGGATATGTCGAGGTATATTGACGACCCCTCTGACTTCGACACAACGAGTGTCAACTGTAGACTTACCAGGAAAAGGTCTAGAGAATCTAGGCATGATATGAAATCTCTACAATGTTTTTGTCACTTTTCAATTTAACCCTTCCCCAAACAAGACCTGGTTTTGACGTCTCTAAAGGAATAGGCTTAGGAAAACATCGAGGCAACAGGAGAAAGTGCTGATAATCAGCACTTTCCCCTTTTGCCTCAATATTTTCTCTGCTATAACATGCATATTTTCGCCTTTTGATTTGATTTGTTTTGTTGTCTGCAACTCCTTTCAAATACCACCCTAAAATATTGTCGTTTGGGAAAGGGTTAAAGTTTGTAACTGCAGCTTAAAATAAGCTGCAGTTACGAGGTTTTACAGGTTTTACAATAGTCTTGCACTACTTGTCCCTTCCAATCCAACAGGGCATAAAAGAGGACAAAATGCACTCACCAGGAAAAGGTCTAGAGAATCTAGGCATGATATGAAACCTTCTACAATGGTCATCCCCTCCTGGACCCTTCCAGTCAAGGTCCACTAATTCTAGTATCTCGTCAAACATGAATTTGGCAAACAAGTCCAAACTTTCCACTGAGAAATTCTGGAATAAGGATAGCAAATGTATTCAATGTAGTTAAGTGCTTTAATGAAACAAATTTAATTTTTCCTCTACAACTTCCGCCTTATTTTTTTTTTATCATTCATGGAAAATAACAGAAAGGAAAACAAATATTCAGCAAATTAGACAAGAAAATATTACCTATGATTAATTATTCTACATCCATGTGCAAAGTTTCAGAGGAATTGCATCAGTGTGTGCATAGCAGATATAGAAAACTTAACCGATTTTCACATATTGCTGCATAAAAGCTATCTTACCTCTGGAGCGTTTTCTTCTATGCTACAATGTATGCAATGTAACACATTATTAAACCTGATCACTTGACATATAATTTCGGTGTAATTGCAAAAGCTTGCAACTCCAGCTTGATTAAAGCTGGAGTTACAAGATTTTGCAATAACACCGACAATATGAAGCTCTGATAAAAAGCTATCTTACCTCTGGCGCTTGCTCCTCTATGATATGTAATGTATACACAATATTAAACCTGATCACCTGACATGGAGGTAACTGAAACACAGAGGAATAGAAATGAATTTTGTGCTAAAAATAGACTGGGTTTGACATTATTTTATGATAAAAATGTAATTGTTGTTATGAAATCTCGTAACTACGGCTTGAATCAAATTATGTCACAATTTACTTGATAAAATCGTTCCCTATAATAGTTGACTCATTAACAGAGGGCAAATTTTAAGGCTGTCCCTAATTAGAAGCTCTTGCAGATGACAATTTCAGGTGGATGACTTTATTTGTCTTTTTGAATAAAAAACATTGTGGGAAATGATGAAATTTCTTGTCACAAGCAATTTATTCATTTTTCACAATGTTTTCCAAACCATTCATCTTTTTTTTTTTTTTTTTTTTTTTTTTTTTTTTGGGGGGGGGGGGGGGGGGGGGGGGGGGTCAAAAAGTATCAATGTAAAGGAATGGGTTATCAATTTGAAACTATCACTGAAGGTGACATACATATCCCCCTCACCACCTTTGTTCGGACAAGTGCTTTTGTTGAATCAGGAGCCATAAGTCAGAAAAAGTCAATCCTAATTTCTTGATATTAATTTTTGGTCAAATCAGGGGCCATAACTCGATTTCAATGAATTTTGCGTCTTGCACATCTACAGGTGCTAATGTACACCTGTGGCTAGTATGAAGCAAATCGGACAGTAACTGTAGGAGTTGTCCAGACAAGCATTTTTTGGACAAATCAGGGGCCATAACTCAAAGTTATGGTCCGATTTCATGAATTTTGCGTCTTAAACATCTACAGGTGCTAATGCACACTTGTGCCAGCTATGAAGCAAATTGGACAGTAACTGTAGGAGGAGTTGTCCGTACAAGCATTTTTTGTCAAATCAGGGGCCATAACTCAAAAAGTAATAGTCAGATTTCTGTGAAATTTGTGTCTTGCACATCTACAGGTCCTAATGCACACATGTGCCAAGTATGAAGCAAATCGGACAGTAACTGTAGTTGTCCGGACAAGCATTTTTTGGTCAAATCAGGGGCAATAACTCAGAAAGTATCGGTCCGATTTCCATGAAATTTGTGTATTCCACATGTACAGGTCACAATGAACACTTGTGCCAAGTATAAACTAAATCGGTCAACAAGTGTAGGAGGAGTTGTCTGGAAAAAGTTTTGGAGACAGACCAAGAAACAAACAAACCAACCACTGGACCGACAGGTTGATTCCAGTGTACCCTCTCCAAACTTAGTTTGCGGGGGTATGAATATAGCTATATTGTTAACACTGTTCATAAGCTCATTAATATGCATGGAATTTCAGCTTGAAGGTGTTTACATGATCAAAGTTAACATAGGAAGCTATCGAAACCCAATAATTTATCTGATCATACATATAAATGCGGAAATGACCTAGCTGATCTTTGATCCCTCATTATTTTCTGTTTATCTATTAACCCTTTCCCAAACGGCAAAATTTTCGAGCGATCCACTTCAAAAACGGCCATAAATGACAAAATGGGTGTTATTTAAGATAGGATTTGTGTAAAATATGTCACAGAAAATACTGAGACAAAAGAAGAAACTGCTGGTTATCAGCAGTTTCTTCTTTTGTTTCAATGTTTTCCCTAGCCTTTTCTATTAGGGATGTCAAAACCTGGTCTTGTTTGGGAGAAGGTTAAGTAAACTAAGAATCAACACAAATCCTCATTATGAATTATTGTTTAGAAAGCATTCTGCGATTTCCACTTACCTTTGGTATGGGTTTATGGCTAAACACAGAGAACCCTTCAAACATGTATTCATGGCCATCAAAATTCACTATTGTTGGATGCTTGGTCTGAAAACGAAAAGGCGAGAAACTTAAGACTCAAAATTTAGAAAGTACTTAGAGGACTGGTAATCAGCAATGCCCCATTTTACTTGAAATTACTTCAATAATTTCCAAAATGTTCCGCCATACAAATTTTGTACAAAAGCAGTCCATTTATGTCATTCGGGAAAGGTTTAACTTAATAGCAATTGATTGTTCAATCTATAATCAACCTGACAAGAGATATTCTTCAATTTTCCAGCATTCCAGTAAAGTAAGAAGAGTTAATCCATTACCCAGAAGGCAAACTATTGGACTGGTCCAAATTCAAAACTGTTGCAGATGAACATTTCAAGTGAATGACAATTTACAATTTTTGGCCTTATAGGATTTTTAGAGTAGGAAACATTGTAGGATATTAACAAATTGCATCTTTGTTTTAAGTGATACAGTCAAATCTCTTTATGTCGAACCTCCCTTAGCCGAAGTTCTCCCTACGTCGAAGTAATTTTCAAGTCCCGATTCTTTTGCTCTTTATTTCTATGTATTTCAACCTCTATACGTCGTTTTCTCTTGTACGAACTTCCTCCTTACGTCGAACCAATTTCGAAGTCCAACCGCCTATATTTGCACACATTCACATCTCTATACAACGAACCTGGAGGTGTGTGTGTGGGGGGGTGATATCCAGAAACTCCGACCGACATGACGTGACGTGTCCATAAAAGCGATGATGCCCGCTTGTCTCCAAAATATCTCTTCGTCGAACATTCTATACGTCGAAGTTTTCTCGTAGGTCCCACGAAGTTCGACATAGAGAGATTTGACTGTATTTGCCATTATCTTATGGGATGTCAAAACTCAACATAACATGGGAATAGGTTAATAACTTACCAAAAAGTTTGTTACTGGTGACACTGTAATCTTGTAATGGAAGAGTTTGTCTAAATTATTGCTGGTTTTTGAGCATTTTGGCAAGGGCTGGAACAAAAATAAAATTTAAACCAAAGTATCAGAACAGTGGTCTTTTTGAAATTATGAGCAAGATTATGCAAAAGAACACATTGTAGCATGTTTATCCTTTTCCAAAACAAGACCTTCTTTGACATTTCTAACAGAAAAGGCTTGGGAAAACATTGAGGCAAAAGAAGAAAATGCTGATGATCAACATTTTCTCCTTTTGTCTCAATATTTTCCAGGCAATATCAAATATAAATCCAATCGTTATCAAACTTTTTTTTGCTGTCTACATCAGCTTTTGTATAAAGCTGATAATGTGCCATTTGGAAAAGGTTTAAACTAGATCGCTTTTCAAAATCATATCTTTTAGAAATATATCACTTGACAGATCAACAAAGCCTATTACAGTTCAAAAATTGGAAGTGACCACTGTTTTCATATGCCGTTTATAAACTTGTCCATTGGCACAGAGTTTCAGAACGTGATTCCAGCACATGGCTTCTTACACAAAGCATGTTTAAACAGATACATGTTGTTACAAATACCTGTAATTAACCTGATAAACTATATAGCAATAGTAGACACACTGCCTTACATCACTTAACTATTTTATTACACCATTTTAATTTCAAATCAATAACCTGACATCCCCATGTTAATGGCCTAGCATATCATCGCTTTTTGACAAAAGCCCTGTAACTGCAGCTTGACACAAGCTGCAGTTACAAGGTTTTTGTTGAAAAGCTGCGCTATCTTTTGTCGGTCACTCTTTTTTGTACATCTATACATACCTTCTCCCCTGGATAGATATTATGCCTGATTCCAACTTTCTTGGCTTTAGCACTGCATTTGCATAGTGGTCCATAATTCATCTGTAAATGTAACATTTTTTTTCAAGTTATACCACTCCTCTAATTGACACTTATTTTTGATGCCCAACTAGATAAACACTTCAGAAGACATAAAGGAAAATGTATTGTATAATTTATATGTATGAAGCTTAATATTACAAGCATAAGAGGGCTGTTCAAAAAATTCGTAGACTTTTGTTATAATTTCCATGTTTTACAACATATATCCATAAAACTTCACAATGTCGTAGAAAAAACCTTTCCCAGTCTGAATAACGAAATTACGCAAGTTTTGCGCAACCAGAATTCCGATATGGGGTTGCTATAGAAACAGACTTTTGCTAAACCGGGGCAGGGGGTAAAATTAATGTCTTCGCTTTTGTATTTTACACTGTGGAATGGCTTTTCAATATTTCAAACATCAGAAAAAATTAGAACTTTGATGCACCACTATTGACCAACAGAATGACAAGTTATTGTATAATTTTAAATGTTATTTTTCAAATAAACAACATTACAAGTGAGATGCTTGGTAAACAAATGTGAACGTCGTGACGTCGCTTTGAGGATATCAAAATGTAACCTTTGCTGCATTTTGTCTAGAAAATACAACTATCACATCAAAACTGAAAGTAATCTCACTTTTAAAAATGCAATATGCGCTTACATTGATTTTTCAACTGTAAAGTTACATTTTGAGTTTTGGTAGGAACAGAAATGGGCTATGCTAGGCTCAGTCATATAGCAGATACAAAGAAAAGCTAGATGCATATAAGCGTCATTTACGTTCAATGCAATTGTAAGAATATCATCAATATTCATGATTAAATAGTTATGAAAACGACTATTGTAATCTCTAGAAATTAAAAACAAAATGCATAGTATATGATAAAAGAACATATAATCAAGAACTATCAATGTTGTGCAATGCTCGAGAGCTAGAAATATTGCTTTTGTTGTGCAAAATTTGACCTGACGTCGACGTCATTGTTCACCTGCCCCACTTTGACGTCAGGGGGTGTTTTAAAATGTCAACTAAACACAAACTGTTAAAGATAGAAAGTTGAAATTTTCACAGTCTCTTCTCATATAATTGTTTCATCTAAAATGGAATAACTTTTAAAGTTTTGTTCATTTATATAGACGCTATGGATAAAGTCTACGAATTATTTGAACGGCCCTCGTATATGGTTTAAGGACATATCTCATCTCTTCCATCCACAAATATTAAATTAAGCAAAAATAAGAGTTGCTTCCCCTGATTCATGTAAGGGAGGTAACTATACAATTGAAGTTACATTATTACTTACCTCCCCTGGTTCATTGTACCAGATTTCTTTGTGAAGTTTGTAAGGATTTCTCTGTTTATGCTTCATTACTTCTACCCACTCTTCTTCCCCTTGTCTTTATCTAATATGAAGCAAAAACAAGAGTTGCTTCCCCTAGTTGATTGAAACAATATAAGGAAGGTAACCATGCAATTAAAGTTACATCATTTCTTACCTCCCCTGGTTCATTGTACCAAATTTCTTTATGAAGTTTGTAAGGGTTTCCCTGTTTGTGCTTCATTACTTCTACCCACTCTTCTTCTCCTTCATCACTGTCTGAGTCGGAGTCTGACAATTCCACTTGTGCCGTTTTTTTACCTGTTAGTAAATGAAAGTAAATGAACAAATTGTCATGAAATATTGTTTAACCCTTTCAAACAGCAAAATTTTATGGAGGTCCAAATAAAAAACTGCTGTAGAGGAGATAACGATAAAGATCAGGGCCACGTTTTACTAACATAGATTTTTGCAAAAACCTTGTAACAACACATCTGATTGAAAGAGAAATAATAACAGTAATTATCTGGCCAATCAGATTTGTTGTTGTTTCAAAAATGTTCCTAAGTTTGTTAGTAAAACGGGCCAAAGATTTGAGAACAATTGAAAGGTGTCGCAGACAAAAACTTGAACTTGGTGATTTATTGAAAAATACTTCCAATATGGGTTTGAAAACATTGTAGCAAATGAAGAAATTGCTTGTTTTCAACAATGTTTTCCCAAGCATTTTCTTGTAAAGTTTCTCAAAGGATACTTGTTGTGGGCTGCTATCTGCACTAGAATGTATTCAAACCTTCCCAAACCGCAAAAATTTGGTCTGTTATTAATTGAAAGCCGCTGCAGACGACAAAATGGATGTTACTATATGTAAGATTTATTAATGAAATAGCACAAAAAACATTGAGGCAAAAGGAGAAAGTGCCAATTATCAGCATTTTATCCCAAGCCTTTTATGTTAAGGACATCAAAACCAGGTCTACTTTGGGAGAGAGTAGGCAAGAGCTAAAATCTAGTGAAAAAACAATAATTACCAGCGCAGCCACAGTTCCCATGATGATTATGATTGTGATGAAAGTTAAATTTTCATTTTCTGACAGGTTTCTCGTACGGTACTTGTTGTGCTTAGATCCGGACATTTTATATAAACCCATTACCAGAGAGCAAAATTTTAGATTTGTCCAAATTCAAAGGTGTTGAAGACAACTATATAAAAAGCCTGGAATTTTCCATTTTTTTGAGGTTTTGTTTAGAAAACCATTTGCAGTGCACCACATAAAAAAGCGTCAATATAGGGGAATAGATTAAGACTCGATTGAAATCTACATCTAGAATCCTATTCAATTTACCTGCGCAGCCACAGTTCCCATGATGATCATGATTGTAATGAAAGTTTAGCTTGCGTTTTCTGACAGGTTTCTCGTACGGTACATGTGCTTTGATCTGGGCATCTTATATTAACCCACTGCCAATTCAAAGGTGTTGCAAACAATAACATCAAGAGCTTGGAATTTTAGATTTTTTGGTTTTGTTTAGAAAACAATGCGGAAAATTAAGAAATTGCTTGACACAAGCAATTTCTTCATTTTCCACAATGTTTTTCAAACATTTATAGTGCATCAAAAAGCGTCAATAAGTGGGGATAGATTAAGACACAATTGAAATTTAGATCTAAAATCCTATTTACCAGAGCAGCCACAGTTCCCATGATGATTATGATTGTAATGAAAGTTTAGCTTGCGTTTTCTGACAGGTTTCTCGTACGGTACTTGTTGTGCTTTGATCTGGATATTTTATACTAACCCATTGCCCGAAGACAAAACTTATCTAAACACAAATATGATGCAAACAACAATTTCAACTGAATGAATTTTTAAATTATTTGGTCTCTTTTTTTTAAAAAAAAATGCTTGTCACAAGCAATTTCTTGGTTTTCACAATGTTTTCCCAAGCCCTTTCCAGTAAATAAGTCAAAAGCCATCACTGTACAGTAATGGGCTAATAAAAAGGTGAAATCTACCGGTACATCTAGAATCCTGTTTACCAGAGCTTGCGTTTCCTGTCAGGTTTCTCGTATGGTACTTGTTGTGCTTTGATCCGGACATATTATATTAACCGATGGCCAGACGGCAAAATTTTAGACTTGACCAAATTCAAAGGTGTTGCAGACAACAACAACATCAACAGCCTGAAATTTTAGGGGTTTTTAGGTGCTGTTTAGAAAACAAGGTTTTCCAAAGCATTTATCTGCAGGATGTCAAGCATAGATATTTGGGAAAAGGGTAAGGAAATGGTTAAAACTACTACAGATAAAACAATATTTACCAGCGCAGCCACAGTTCCCATGGTGATTATGATTGTGATGAAAGTTCAGCTTCCGTTTTCTGACAGGTTTCTCGTAGGGTACTTGTTGTGCTTTGATCCGGGCTGCCCTCTGTACTAGACTGTATTCAAACTTTCTCTCTAAATCTTGCATCCTTTTGGTCGTCTCTAAGTTACCAGTCTACAAATTATTTAACCCATTATAGCTGACAATAAATGACCTGGCAGAGCAGCTGCTCAGCCAGTTCATTTATTGTGAGCTATACCAAACAGGAAAACTTTAAACTGGCCCAAATTAAAAGATGTTTCAGACTACAATTTCAATTGAATGAATCTTTACATAACTTGGCCTTACTGGGTAGAAAACATAGTAGAAAATGAAGGAATCGCTTGTCACAAGCAATTCTTTCATTTTCCACTATGTTTTCTAAATCCTTTTTCTTGTAGGGAGTCAAAAGAGTCAATGTGTGGGAATGGGTTAAAATGTACAGATTCAGTGTTTCAGGCCTTAACCCATTCCCAAACAGCAAAATTTGGCACTATTCTATTCTGCAAGCTGCTGAAAATGCCTAAATGGATGTTGATAAAGAAACAATATGTCTGTAATATAGCACAGGAAATATTGGGACCGAGAAGAAATTGCTCGGTGTCTGTAATAGTCTTTATCTTGTGGGGGCATCAAAAAGTGTCAATATGTAGACACTTATAAATGAAACCCTAAAAGAACTTTGGGCAGTGATACTTGTAATAATTTCAAAAGCGCCCTTGTTATTTGGATTTTCAAACAAAATATCAAACTTTGTTTTGAATAAGCTCTCATTACAAAGTTTAGTGTAGCTCACGATAAATGACCTAGCAGAGCATCCCAAGCTAATAGCTAGGGATGCTCTGCCAGGTCATATATCGTGAGCTACAATAAATAACCGAATCTAACCTTTGGATCCTTTCTGAAGTAGAGATCAGCAGCAGAACATCTAACCCAGGCTGCCAAACTCTCAGCATCATACTCCCCCGTCTCTTCGTCCTGTAGTATTGGTGTACCACTTCTCACACATTGTCTGTAATTATAGTAGAGATACAGATAAGAGGTTGGTTGCTTTTCAAATTGATGGAATATTTCACTGAATGTTAATCAAATCTTATGTTGTGGGTACTCATCAAAATCATCTTGTTGAGACAATGACTAAGCTATTTGAGAACAACATAGTTCCTGATCAGTCTATGTTGGCCTCAAAAGCATTGAAATACCTTTTTCCTGATTGTAGCTTATATAAATTTCATAGCTTTGACACTATTTTAATTTATGTATGTTCTCTTCAAATTGAATCAATTTATAATGTGATTACTTTTGAAAGACTTAAGTAATCCATTCAGAACCCGACTAACGCATGTGGATCCTCCATTTTGACCTCCTACAAGGAGTTGCTTAAAACTCTCCCGTTCATAGAGCATCAAGTACAATGTAATTGTTGGCTGAATCTGTTCATGACCTTGTATTGACCCCTGATATGTACCTCTAAACAAGAGGACCATGATGGTCCTATATCGCTCACCTGAACCAAGATGATATGAGCCACAGTTATGTTTGAATCAATTAATATTTGTGACATTAAGACTGAAAACAAACTTATGGTCATCAACATTATGTCCCTGTTTCCTCTTTATAGGTCAATATATCTGGTTGTAAAGAGTGAAAACAAAGTCAAAAACGAGAATTTTTTCCATTTCAAGGGCAGATAACTCAGCAACTGCTTGTCTAATTGTGCTGACGTTCAAATTCATACATGATCTTATGTTGATTAACCATTATATCCAAGATCAAAGTTTTGTTTTGATTGGTCACCATTAATTTTGTGGTTGTTAGAGTAAAAACAAAGTCGAAAACAGCAATTTTGTCAAATTCAAAGGCAGATAACTCAGGACATTCTGGTCCGACCAAACCAAGACAAAAACTCATCCAAAATCTTATACAAGGTCACCAACATTGTGTCCATTTTTTGTATATATTGGTCAATATTTGTAGATCTATGCTAGAGTGTAAACAATGTCAAAAGTAGCTTTTTTTCTTTCAATGGCAGATAACTCCTGACTTTCTAATCCGATCTCACCCAAAATCGAACTCATGCAAGATCTTATGGTCACTAATATTGTGTTAAAGTTTTGTCTTGATTGGTCAATAATTGCAGATGCTATAGTGTAAACAAAGTCGAAAACGGTCAAAAACGACAATTTTGTCAAATTCAAGGGCAGATAACTCAGGACTTTCTATTCCGATCAAACCAAAATTCAAACTCATCCCAGATTTTATGGTCACCAACATTGTGTCCAACTTTTGTATTGATTGGTCAATATTTGTAGATGCTAGAGTGTAAACAATGTCAAAAGTAGCTATTTTTTTACATTCAAGGGCAGATAACTCCTTACTTTCTAGTCCGATCTCACCCAAAATCCAACTCATCCAAGATCTTACGGTCACTAATATTGTGTTAAAGTTTTGTCTTGATTTATCAATATTTGTAGAAGCTATAGTGTAAACAAAGTCGAAAACGGTCAAAAATGACAATTTTGTCAAGTTTGAGGGCAGATAACTCCTGACTTTCTGGTCCGATCTGACCCAAAATCGAACTCATCCGAGATCTTATAGTCACCAACATTGTGTCCAACTTTTGTATTGATTGGTCAATATTTGTAGATGCTAGAGAGTAAACAATGTCAAAAGTAGCTATTTTTTACATTCAAGGGCAGATAACTCCGGACTTTCCGGTCTGATCTAACCCAAATTCGACTTATCCGAGAGCTCATGGTCATACATGTTTTGACTAAGTTTGGTTAAGATTGGCTTATATTTGTAGATGCTATAGTGTAAACACCAAATTGTTGACAGACGGACGGACGGACATACAGACGGACGGACGACGGACAAAAGGCGATCATAATAGCTCACCTTGAGCACTTCGTGCTCAGGTGAGCTAATAAACCCCTAAATACCCTGGTCAGAACCTAACTTACGCGTTTGGATCCTCTATCTGATCTTCCACACGGAGACGCTTGAATCTCGCTGGTTCATCCATCATCACTTCATCGTGACCTACATCTGCCCATGACCTTTTGTTGACCCCTGGCATGTATGACCTCTGCGACGGCAATGAACCTTCCCGTCTGTCCCTGTGAATTATGAATATAAATGAGCAAAGATCAAAGGTGCATTTTGCAAGTGAGGTGAACTGAATGCTCCATACTTTATACAAATGTCATCATGACATCATTTGTGTAAAGTGTCATGTATGGAGCATGCGGAACGCAACGGTCTATAAGTTAGGAGCATTTGAAACAACCCTGTCAATTTTCTATTCATTGTTTCTACAGAATTGGCTGAGTGGTTCCGCAAGAAGTATAGCGTAATGGTGACTCCCATGGAGCTGCTATCCATGACCTTTTGTTGACTCCTGGCATGTATGACCTCTGCGACGGCAATGAACCTTCACGTCTGTCTCTGTGAAATATGAATATGAATGAGCCAAGGTCAGAGGCACATTTTTTGAACTTATCCCAAATGGCAAAATTTTAGACTTGTCCAAATTCAGAGATGCTGCTGACGACAATTTTAAGTCAATAAAATTTCACAATATTGGGTCTTTTGGGATAGAAAATATTGTGGTAAATGAAGAAATTGCTTGTTACAAGCAATTTCTTCACTTTCCACAATGTTTTCCAAAGCCATTATCTTGATTGGAGTCAAAAATAGTCATTGTGTGGTAATGGGTTAAAGCCAGATTTTTTCAGATTTGTTAATATGTTTTAGATTAAGCAGTCTTGAGGCCAATCTAAGCAAAGTATACTGAAAGCTCCATTCTTTAAAACAAAAGACATCATAATGATGGCATTAGTATAAAGTATGGAGCATGCGGAACGCCACGGTCTATAAATTACGGAGCATTCAAAACAACTCAATTTTCTCTACTATTCCTGTCAGAAAAGATCTTGGCAAGGATGGCTTCCAAACCAACAACCTCTGGATTGAAAGAATTTTGAAATTCCAAGCATTTAATTCCTTTTGCCTAAATGTTTTTTGTTCTACATTATACACAAATCCTATCAATATCTTTCTCTACATCCGTTTTGTCATTTAGACGATTTTTTCTAAATATAAGGAGTCAATATTTTCCCCAATTGGGCACGGAACAAGCTGCAGTTAATAGGTTTTTGTTGAAAAGCGCCGATATTTACCTTGTGTCTCTAGGAAGAGGGTCTTCGTCCCAGATCAGCTTCTCTTCCTTCCTCTCAAGGTTATAACCCTTGTTAGAATGACCTCTGTCCCCTTGATGACCTTTATTGAGGTCACGGCCTCTGTGCATTTGACCTCCGTGAACTTCATGACCTTTATAACTTGTCTTTTCATCTTTCCTGAAATTATCCACGCTTTTGCTATTCCTTGCCTCACTGTGATGAGCAGATTTTGGCATGTTTCTACTTTCAGTGTCTCTGCTCTTATTGTCTGTACGAGATTGACTACGCTCAATTGATTGACCTTGACTTTTACCACCTTTATGGATTTCCCTTTCAATACTATTATAGTTTCTGTCCTTTCTATGTCTACCTGGTTCTTGATCACCATGTTTTTTATCCATGCTATGAGCTCTCCCTTCATGACTATTTTGTAATTCACCCTTACTATGAATGTCTTTATCACTACTTTGAAGATTTCTATCCATTTCATGAAGATCCCTTCCCCCACTATCATGTTTTCTGTCTTTACTATGTTGGTCTCGATCGTGAAAAGGTTTCCCATCCAGACTTCTAGCTTTGGATTCCCTTTTGTCTTTATTATGGCTACCATGCAACTTGTCCTGTTCTCCACTATGGTGTTTTTTGTGATTATTATGATGGTCCTTTCCATGGCTATGTTTTCTATCTAAGACTTCAGTTTGCCTATCATAACTGTTACTACTCCTATCCTTATTTTGAAAGTCTCTATCATGACTTGCATGTTTTCTGTCCCTAATGTGATGTCCTCTTTCATCATGATGATGTTTTCTGTCCAAACTTTGAGCTTCTTTTTCATAACCATAGTTCCTATCCTCCATATTACGATTATGATCACTCTCTTTTCTATCCAAATTATATTTATCCCTGTCTCGGCTATCCATATTATATGTCTCTCTGTCATAGTTCGAGTCTTTGCTGTATTTATTTCTGTCATGTTTATCAAAATTTCTATCCATGTTTTTATCATATTTATCAAAGCTTCTGTTATCATTTCTATCGAAGCTTTTGTCATAATTTTTGTCAAAGTTTTTACCATTTCTATCAATGCTTCTATCATTTCTATCCAAACTTTTATCATATCTATCATAATTCCTGTCCTTGCTGTTATGAGTTCTATCATACCTATCACTATCAACCTTTCGGTCCACGCTATATTTATCTCTATCATATTTATCATATTCTCTGTCTCTGTTATGCCTATCTGTGTGTAGTTGGTAGTTTGTAGTCCGTCTGTCCATGTGTTGATTGTGGACCTCCCTCTCCATGCTATAAACCTCCCTGACCGGACTTCGATATTCTCCCTCTTCACTGCCCACTTGACTAGCTGGACTGTCACGGCCTCGACTGTTTCTGTAAAGAGACCTGTAATATGTTCAAATATTCTAAATTAGTAATATCTTAGATCTGTCAAAATAGGGCAGTGCATGGTAGTCTTGTAAAGTATCTGGGACAAAGGACCAAGAAATGCAAAGTATGCAGTCTAGAAATCACATGACAAAATTTACACACCCTATTGTAATTACTAGCACAAGATATGCCAGGTCTGTTACGGTTCGCTGCCTTGAAGTAGCACTGTATGGTAAATTTTGCATTATATGCGTGAGATACATAAGTAAATTTTTGTTTTATTCCTTCGAAATTCTGCATTTCACATTCCCATTCATTTTGTTCGTTTTCAAAACGTTGAATCTTATAAGTCACTAGACTATTTATATACCCTGTTGAAAGAAGCTGCAGACAGTATAAATGTTACTAAAATACAGAGTACTTGATTGATAGCAAAAAAAAAATATTGAAGAAAAGTGAATGAAAGGTTTGGAAAGCAATGAACACAAGGAATTACAATTTCTACTATTCTCTAAATTAGATTTTATTCATTGTGTAAAATTGATTTTGTCTTTTTTCAATTAAAATTGGACAAATCTTTTGGTTTTTACCAGAAGTATCAGGAAAGTGTCATTACCTTTGTTCTTCTCTGTTATCCAATAAAGGGGCACCTGATCTCCCTGATTGAATACTTTGTGTGTCAATATCACTCCTCTGCCTCCTGTCATCTCTGTAGTCATCCATCCACCTGTCAGTCAAACCATCTTGACCCAACCCATAATCCTCATGATCCCGCCTTCCTCTGCCATCTCTTTCTAAATCCCGCCCTCTTCTATCTAACCTACTACCACCCTTATATTCACTGTCTAAGCCCCTCCGCCTTTTATATTCATCATCAAAATCACGCCCTCCTCTGCTGGAATCACTGTCTAAGCCCCTCCCTCTTCTTAAATCATCCTGGAAACCCCTCCCCCTTTCACTGTCCCTTTCTAAACTCCTCCCTCTTCTGACATCATCTTCAAAGCCCCTCCCCCTGCCTCTATCACTATCTAAGCCCCTCCCATAACCACCAATATCTCTATCTCTAGAGTCCCGCCTATCTGTGTATCTATCATCATCATCTATATCTTCAATAAGCACCGTCCCTCTATGACTAGTCTCTGTTGATATAACAGCCTCACTCCTCTCATCCGAAAACCTTGACCTTTGACCCCGGTCATCCCTCCCCCTAACATCCCTATCACCGCCCCACTCATCATCTGACCTGTCCTCTATCAGAACAGCCCTATGTGGGGACGGGCCCCTCAGTGGAGACCGACCCCTGTGTGACTCCCTTCCTCCATCATGTTGTCCCCTTCTGTCACTCCTATCTCTACCACTCCTACCATCTCTGATTCTCTCACGACTACCCCCATCTCTGTCATAAACTTCATTAAATCCCCTCTCTGGACCACTATAGTATGAGTCTATATCCCTATCTGCATATATCACATCTCTGTCCCCCGGATAATTCCTGTCTCTATCTAGATCTACACTACTACGATCATCATTATACTCATTATAATACGTCTGATCACTAGTATCATCTCTCCTGTACTCATCATGCTTCCTGTGTCTGTCTTGTGACTCATGTCTTGGATAAGTGTCCACTATTTCACCACATTCAATACTTCTGGTATCGTCCTGGTCAGAGTTATGACCAGACTTCCGCCTCGAATGATGTTTGTGCTTATGATGATGCTTGTGTTTTCTATGATGACCTCTGTGTCCCTCATGACCTTTATGTCCCTCATGACCTTTATGACCCCTATGATCCTCATGACCCCTGTGACCCTCATGACCTCTGTGACCTCCATGACCTTTATCAAGTCTGTCCTTGCCATGTTTTCTCCCTTTACCATCGTAACTGTCACGACCTTCACCTTGATGATCACTTACATCCGTCTCAAACTTGTCTCGAGACTCTGACCTCACAAATCTATCCTCTGAAGCTTCTCTACTATATCTTTCCCTCTCTCCTTCATGTACTCTATGCCTCTCCCTGATAAAAAAGACAAATTCTTTTAGGATTAAGCAAGTTTATCACATGTGCGCTTAAACTATGCAATAACATACTACACTTTAATTTGTCAAGAGTCATTGTCAAATCAAACATACTAAGTCAGTTATTACTATTAACATCAAATCTTTAAATCCATAGTTTGCTACTGAAAGTGACTTCATATTTGGAAATTGTTTTGTATATGACAAGATAAGGTGAAGTATTTGTTTCAGTCAATAACATCTATCTATCTACCTGTCAGTAAGTGAATCATCCCTTCTCTCATGGTGTTGACGATCTTTTCTGTCATTAAATTGTTTCAGCTCATTATTGTTCCTTTGTTCTGCTACCTTCTCCACTATAACATTACTATTTATCACAGATTTGTTGGTTTGTGTGGCTGGAACTGTCTCTGATTCATTACCATCCCATCTAGATCGCTTCCTACGCTGGCGAGGCTTCTCCCTTAATACAGAAAATAAGATTAAGCCTCTCCCAAACAACAAAATTTTAGGGTGATCCTCTTCAAAAACTGCCACAATTGACAAAATTTAATTGCTAAAGATAGAATTTGTGTAAAATATGGCATAGAAAATATTGAGACAAAAGGAGAAACTGCTGGTTATCAGCAGTTTCTTCTTTTGTTTCAATGTTTTCCTAAGCCTTTTCTATTGTGGACGTCAAAAGCAGGTCTTGTTTGGGAAAGGGTTAATTGATTGATGGTGGTCATATTGCGGTGGCTGGAGCATTTGACCACTTATTCCTGGAATTTCTCTCACCTGTACTAACACAATATCCAATCCAAGCCTCCAGCAGCTCTCTAACTTAGATGATTCACAATTCAAAATTTAATGACTTTTATCAAATGTCAGAAAGGATATTGGCTGAGCCCCCGTTCGAATTTGCGAGCCTTGGACTCCAACTTTATATAAAATAGAAACTCTTCTGCTATTGATTATCATAACTAAAAAAAATAAAATCTACGAACAGAAATAACAAAGAGCAACAAGATGAGTTTGTGAAACATAAATGACCCTGAAACAGCCAATGTTTAGTTTTCAGAGAGACAGACAGACACAAGTACAATTTCTTCATTTTCCAGAATGTTTTTGACCACAAAAAATGTAGAATTCCACTCATTTGGAATAATTGTATACTACATAATCTTAGAATAAGTCTAAAATTTTGCCGTCTAGTAAAGGGTTGATATTCACCATGATTATTTACTCAACTTACGTAGTCACAATGCTTGGGTCTTTTCCAACAGTGTTTACACTGTAACTGGAAGTGATGGCCACCTGCTGAGGACCCTGTACTCTAGCTTGATTTATCATCTGCGGCTGTCCCGGCTGTCCAAACCTCACAGTAACAGGGGGAGGTTGTTGTGTAAATGACTGTGGTTGGAGAGTAGGTGGAGGGACAGACATGGAATGGATTGGTAGTCTTTGTACCGCTGTCCCTGGATTGTGCATTTCATTGGTATTAATGCCAAACCTCGTAACTCCAGCTTGATTAAAGCTGGAGTTATGAGGTTTTGCATTAATACTGACACTTTGTTGTACTGATGTGGCTGGATGAGGGATTTGCTGCATGTGAGGCGAAATCTGCTGCGTAGAAGATGCCTGATTGGGCATATGATGGATAGGCATTGACGGATTCGGTATTTGCTGACTTGGAATTTGCTGCGTAAAAGCTGAATGATTCGGAATTTGTATGGAAGTTGGTTGACTTGGAATTTGCTTCATAGAATTTGGTTGACTAGAAAGAGCATGTTGTATAGAATGTTGTTGATTTGGAATTTGTTGCAACATGGACATCTGATGAGGTATTTGATGAATGATATTGGTCTGGCCTGGTAGCTGCTGTATTGGGCTTGGTTGACCAGGAAGCTGATGAATGGATGTTGGTTGATTTGGAAGCTGCTGTACATTGGGTAGTTGAGTTAAAGGATTCAGTTGGCTTGGTAACTGTTGTCCTGGCAACGATTGCCCTGGTAACGGTTGATTTGACAACTGCTGGAGTGGATTTGTCTGTTGTTGGAATACTGCGGGTGATAACTGGGGTACCTGCAAGAAATATGATTTGTTTAACCCTTTCTCAAACAGCAAAAGTTTAGGGCAGTCTAACTCGAAAGCTGCCGGAGGCAACAAATTTAATGTTGTTAAAGATCCTATTTGTGAACAATATAGCTAAGAAAATATTAAAGCAAAAGGAGAAAATGCTGATTATCATCATTTTCTTCTTTTGCATCAATGTTTTCCTGATCTTTTTCTTTTGGGGGTGTCAAAACCAGGTCTTGATTGGGAAAGGGTTAACACATTGACAAACAAGTTCTGGTTTTGAAGATTCTACACAAAACAGCTTTGGAAAGCATTTAGAGCATTGATGAAAATGCTGATATCCAGTAATTTGTCCATTATTTCAATTCATTTGCTTTCGTTACTAACATTTTTTTTTATATTTTCCGCATATCATTTCTTCCATTGTCAAGAACTGGTATCATTTTGAACCAAGATTTGATAATAATAAGAGTCTGAGACTTTTTAAAACTGGTCTGACTCACTAATTTGAACCTTTATCATACAACTTTGTAAGAACAAGTTTTAGTTACCTGGAAAAGGATTAAATTGGTCTAACTCTTACCTGAGAACCAATAGCAGGTGGTGGTATGGTGGGTCTTGCAGGGAATCCTGGTAGAGCTCCGGCACCCCATGGTATCCCCGTCACTGGGACTTGAGGTGCCGACACAGGTGGTAATGTCGGCACAGTCGGCACAGTAGGTGGCGGCGTGGTGAACAGCCTGATCTGGGGCGCAACTCCAACATTCTGTATTGGGGGTGGCGGGATAGTTACTTGTGGAGCGAGAATAGGGCCCACATTGGGAGGTCTGTAACGAAAACAACACACAAAGTTTGATTGATTACGGTTTAATCAAGGCTTACCTTGACACACACAGGGTTGTGCGTAGGTCAGAAATTTTGAGGGACACTGTCCAGTGTCCCTCTACCTAAATTTCAAGGGGACATTGGGAAATTTTGGGGGACAAACTAAAATAACAACTGTTTCAGTTATGATTCTAAACGTGTCTCGCATTTCATGTTGACAGCAAATTCGCGCAACCACAGACATTTACCGTCTACCAATTCTTCTGGAAATTTTGTTCACAATGACAATCAAATTCTTATAACCAAGGAAAACCATGATTTAATGCCTCTTTCAACTGCTATGGTCTAATAGCATAGGCTGGAACATTTAACCATGGATTCATGTCATTTCTCAAGCCAAAACTACCATAAAATCCTTACTAAACCTCCAGCTGCTCGCCCACATATGTTAACGTCAGATTATCAAACAATTGGTGGGTTTGAGTTTGAGTTTATTGGGGTTTTACGCCGTTTTCAACTACCAGGGTCATATCGCGGCGGCTGGAGCACCTACCCATGGATTCCTGTTGTTTCTCAAACCAGTACTACCACAACACCCTTACCGAGCCTCCAGCTGCTCGCCCACTTAGGTTAACAATTTCAAACCCATTGGTGGGTGACAATTTTGTCAGAAAGGGTATTAGCCGGGGCCGGGTATCGAACACAATTGGCGGGTGACACAAAGGATTTTTGTAAGGTGTAGATATAAATTTATGTCAAAACCAGGGGGCCGGGCCGGTCCCATATCATTAACAGTCCTGGATCCTATGATCATTTTTTTGCATATTAATTACTTGTAACAACAAACCTGATTGGCCCAATCTGATTTCTCATGCAATCAGATGTTTTTTCTTACCCGAATTTACACAAAAACGTGGTCGTACACTCGTTGGTAAAACAGGCTTCACATCTTGTTTGGGAACAGTCATGGCGAAGACCGTCGGACCGGCAGACATGTCCGATGAAATTTCCCTCAGTCTGATAATTTTTTTGCTAATGTAAGTCCCACTGTCTGACCTTGTTTTTGACCTGTAAGCTAGAGAATGATAGTTCGGACTGACAAAATTTTATTCGGTCTGACAGGTAACTCATTACTGTCAGACCGAATGTCTGACAAAGATTTGTTGTTCTTCGCCATGTCTGTGGGAACTTGTAAAATTGATAATGGCTGCGACTCACCTTGGACTATTGAATGCTAGGGTGGGATCTGGACTCGAGTGACGTGGACCAAACACTTGTCCTTGTACACTGCTCACAACCGGGCTCACAGAAACCTGGATCTATACAAACAAATGTAATCAGAGATACAAATATGTAACGTTTCGAGCTGCATGATCCTCAACCCTAAATGGGCTGGTGTTTCTTAGCTGCGATATCGTAGCCACAAACTTGAAACCCAGGTCAAATTAAAAAAGGTTTTGGTTACATTATTGCAACTAGGTGTTTCTATATGTAAACCAACTTTTTCATGTTCTTTTCTGGCCAGGTAATCACATTAGCATATCACCTGTCGTGTAACCTCCCTTTAATCGTCACACAATGCATAAAAGGCATTTTGAAATACAATGTTTTATATTGAGGATTATATATTTTTCAAGCCCTGACTGTGTTGTGGGAACTCACATGAATATCCACAACACAGTTTGCATTTGAAATAACAAATATACATTGCCTTTAAAACCTGTTATCTGTCACTCCATTGAAGAAACCAGAAAATTATCTAATTTTGTTATTTTATTATTTATTTTATTCCAAATCCTTAGACCCAGGGCTTTTTCCAGGCATTTTGGGAAAGGGCCCCTAGCTCTAAATTGGGAAAATTTTATCGACAAAGTGCCAAATTTGGGAAAAATTAGAACTTGTATATATATATAACTAGTAAGACTTTAATTATTTAAAACAACTGAGCTAAAACATATCCCAGAATCACAATTCTCACTATCAAGAAAAAATTATGTTGAAAATTGAAATCCTGCATCTTTTTTTTTATTTTGCTTCATTCTTTCCCAAACAAGACTTGGTTTTGACATCCATGTTTACATAAGCTTGGTAAAACATGGAGAGAGAATGCTGGTCAGTGATAAGCATTTTCTCCTCTGTGTTTTGAGCTATATTATTCACAAGCTTTACATTTTTAGTTACATTTATTTTGTTGTTTGTAACAGCTTTAGAATTAGTTCACTGTAAAAATTTGGTAGTCAGGGAAAGGATTAAATATTTACTGAAACAGAAAGTACTAATGATCCACAGAACTGAAATCCCCCCATGTCATCTAACTCTTAGTTAGAAACTATAGAATAATTTTGTTTAAATTTAAAATCAGTTTTCAAAGATATTTAACTGAAAAAATATGGATCTTTGATTGTATACAGCTTTAATTTTCCTCCTATCAACTTTGATTAACACTTTGTTTACATCGCGAAAACCCATGACATTAAGTTTTTTATCACTGTATCTGTTTTTCCCAAGAGCATCAAACAGTCTAAACAATAAAACATCAAATAGGTAACAAGATCTGACTGAATTACCGAAGAATTTTTTGGATTTCTTTGATATAGAGCCCTAATTAATTTACAATCTACGGCTGCGAAGATACGATCGGCGATTTACCTGAATGACTGCATAACACAATTGGGTATTTTTACACACGCATATTATGTAATTTATGACATCTGGCTACTTTAATTGATAGAATAAAGGGCGGTGGCCAATTAAATATTGGATTCTCAGCTAATAATCGCAGGGCTTTTTCCAGGCATTTTGGGAAAGGGCCCCTAGCTCTAAATTGGGAAAATTTTATCGACAAAGTGCCAAATTTGGGAAAAATTAGAACTTGTATATATATATAACTAGTAAGACTTTAATTATTTAAAACAACTGAGCTAAAACATATCCCAGAATCACAATTCTCACCATCAAGAAAAAATTATGTTGAAAATTGAAATCCTGCATCTTTTTTTTTATTTTGCTTCATTCTTTCCCAAACAAGACTTGGTTTTGACATCCATGTTTACATAAGCTTGGTAAAACATGGAGAGAGAATGCTGGTCAGTGATAAGCATTTTCTCCTCTGTGTTTTGAGCTATATTATTCACAAGCTTTACATTTTTAGTTACATTTATTTTGTTGTTTGTAACAGCTTTAGAATTAGTTCACTGTAAAAATTTGGTAGTCAGGGAAAGGATTAAATATTTACTGAAACAGAAAGTACTAATGATCCACAGAACTGAAATCCCCCCATGTCATCTAACTCTTAGTTAGAAACTATAGAATAATTTTGTTTAAATTTAAAATCAGTTTTCAAAGATATTTAACTGAAAAAATATGGATCTTTGATTGTATACAGCTTTAATTTTCCTCCTATCAACTTTGATTAACACTTTGTTTACATCGCGAAAACCCATGACATTAAGTTTTTTATCACTGTATCTGTTTTTCCCAAGAGCATCAAACAGTCTAAACAATAAAACATCAAATAGGTAACAAGATCTGACTGAATTACCGAAGAATTTTTTGGATTTCTTTGATATAGAGCCCTAATTAATTTACAATCTACGGCTGCGAAGATACGATCGGCGATTTACCTGAATGACTGCATAACACAATTGGGTATTTTTACACACGCATATTATGTAATTTATGACATCTGGCTACTTTAATTGATAGAATAAAGGGCGGTGGCCAATTAAATATTGGATTCTCAGCTAATAATCGGCATACAGTCCAGATGTGAAACTCATTACTGTTCATGCCAGTACTTTGGATTGGGATTTTTTTTCTGAATTGGGAAAAAATTGGGGCCGTTTTGGTTTGGGAATGGGGCCGAATATCGGCCCCTACGGAATAGGCGAAAAAGCCCTGAGACCTATGACAATTACATATACGATAAAGTCCAAAAATATGCCAGGGCTTATAAATCATGAAATAGAGCTACTTAATTTAATCATCTTGATGAGATAATGACATTGGCAATTGAGAAACAATGAAAACAAAAATGTTATCCGAAATATATGCACCATCCGAAAATATATCAACTAGTAAAGTAAAACAATGGGAATTTTGAAAGTTAACGACTGATATCGACTTACCAAATTATTATTAGATGTCGGATACATATTTATCTTGTTTGTAGACTATTTCAGCTCATTGTGACCACTTTGAAGGCTGTAGAAGGGGAAAAGATGAATTCGATTCGTGCAGTTTTTCATTTCACGAAGGTCGTGTCTAATACCACCGGAGTCGTCTCTAATGCGGGGGGGGGGGGGGGGGGGGGGGCAAATGCGGCTGGTTCTTTGCTCTATAAACACAAGCTGCGCAGGACTGTACATCACATTTTCTATCATAGTATGGTAAAAAGGAACTATTCCCTTATTTACGGGGCCTAAATAATTAATCTTACAGTAGGCCTACTTAGCCTTTATAATATGGTTGAGAAATGTGGCCTGGGTATTTGACACAGAAGGACTAGATATAAAAATGTCTGGGCGTAAACTTTATGGAAACTTTCTCATGACAAATTTATACTATAGATCTAGATCTATTTCTTAAAAAGTTCAAATGTTTGTACGTTCGACAAACTAACATTGGCCGTAGGCCATCCATTCCCACACAAGAAAGCTTTTCGACCCCCCTCAGGAATGGCTTTCGAAAACATTGCGGAAAATCAAGAAATTGCTTTTGAAAAGAAATTCCTACATTTCACACAATGATTGCTATCATGAAAGACCAAAACATTTAGGATTCAGACATTTTCCCATGAGGGTGTCCATATTTTCCAGAGGCGGCTCTGTTGATTTGGCGCATTCCTTTGAAATCACTTTGAAAACCTTTTATAAATGCAAATTCGAAATAGGGCCTTGTAAGACCCCCCCCCCCCCCCCACACACACACACACACACACACACACCGGGCCGCATCCGGTCCCCTGAATTCGCACATACGACCAATACAATTCATTATCTTGAAAACGTCATCTGAAACGTCTTTGAATTCGGGCTAATCTAAAATTTTGCCGTTTGGGAAATGGTTATTAAACTGGTTATTAAAATGTATTAAACACCGTGAAATTATTATCTTTTTATTATGGACATGTTATTAGGCCTACGTGTAGCCTAACTTTTTGCATCATTTTGTTATATTATATCTAGCCTTAATGACAGTAGACTAAGATATACATGTAGGGCCTATAGATTGGACAGGGCAGAAATATACTGTGCACAAAAAGTTTAGCACACTTGGAAAATGTCCTTTCCTAGTCAAAAACTATTCCAAAATCCATAAAAATAAAACTCTAATGTGTTTGAAAATTCAATTTTCTGGCGCTTCCTGAAAATTTTGTTTCAAAATTCTTAAGCGTTAGTTAGGTATCTTACGTTAAAGTGCACATGGGTCAGATATCGAAAGTCAAGCAATTTTCAATGACGCGAATGTCCAGCATAAGCAGCTAGGACCGCCATTCAATGTCTTCCCATGTTGCAGAGAAGCTTCCTGACCACACAGAAAGGAATTTTGCCCATTCATACAGCAGATGACGCTCATTGCCATTGACGTTACAGACGTCATTACTTTCTCTAGCCTGACGTCCAACAGTGTTATTTGTGTGTTCCTTTGCTGGTGATTAAGCAGTTCAGGCGTAGATCATTCTGTATGTTCCTTTGAGTAAGTGGGTGGTGATTATCTTATTGAAATATCACAACGTTGTGTCGTTATAAGACGGTCCTTTGACAGGTTGGATAATTTCATTGCAGTACCCTTGCACCGTTTGGTTGCCATTAACTGAAATGAGGTCTGTTTAACTGCCTGAAAATGACGCTGCACTCGACGTAACAGTCTCAATGATGACGTTATTGGTATCAAGCCTTACGCATCTTCTCCAACCACAAATCCTGCCGTCAGTTAATGACACGTAAAATGAGATTCGACCGGACATCAGTCCTATGTCTCCTGAATCAATATCGATGTGTCAATACCCACTGACGCCTTGCCTGTCGATGCTTAACGTCATTGGCGTAAGATCGGAGGACCCTGATGCAAGTTGTGTGTAGCCTGTTCCGGACAGTCTGGTCACTAACGGTATACCTTGTGACGTCCTGGAGGAGTAGCACTAAATTCTTACTAGACAGGAATTCGAAGCGTCGTCAAGACGTCGCTGTGAAATGATCCTCCCTGAACGTCGTTTTACACGGTCTACAAGATTTAGGTCGGTGGTTGGTGGCTAAAGTTGCATAAACCAAGTGCCGTATGCGCGTAATTGTCAATAGCGAACAATTTTCGCGCCAATTTGTGCTAAAAATAGATTTCTGATGGGAAAACCCCCAACAACGTTTGCCGGGTACCAGTCTATTATTTTGTTTATCGGTCATGAATCGGACATTTTTTTCGTAACAGTGTTAGCAAAAAATTATTATTTTCAAGCGAGATATAAGTCGATCATAGATAATGCAGGCGGGAACTAAAACTACGAAACATTGCGCATATGCAGCATGCAAGATTGCTTCCAGAGACGGAGACAGACCAGAAATGTCGAACGTTTTTTCTTGAGATTCCTCAGTAGCTTAACCAGAAAAAACACCGAAAAGTCTGAAAGTAAAGTAGCTATGATCATGAAACTTCTGGGGTAGATAGATCTCACAAAGGAGAAGTGCAACGCACAAGGAGCATAACTCTACATTGCTTATTTTGTGAGATATTGCCCTTTGTTGTAGTGAAAGCCTTTGGGGATATCAAATCATATTCAGCGACAAATTCTAGTTTTTTTCTATATTAACCATTTCCCAAACAAGACCGGTTTTGACGTCCCCAAGAAAAAATTCTTGGGAAAACACTGAGGCAAAAGAAGAAAATGATGATCGACCAAATTGAAGAGGCCTGCTCAGCAAACAAAATGAGTGCAAATAACTTCTTTGGATATTGATGATCATCATTCTTCTTTTGTCTCAATATTTTCTCTGAGATAAAACACTAAAAGTATTCACATCCGTTTTGTAATCTGCAGACTTTTTTCAATTTGGCCCAACATGGCATTTTGTCGTTTTGGAAAGGGTAAACGAGTACGCACGAGCGACACGACAAAGCCAAGGCAGGACCGTATGTGTAAACATTACTTGTCAACTGCTTATTTCATAGTTACTAATCTTAAAAAGTACACGACAGTGCAGCAATCCTCTTAACTCTGAATTAGAATGTTTCTCAACAAATGATTACAGCAATCCAGCTCTTAAAACGTAATCTTCGGCAAGTTGAACGTGGAAAAACTTCGTGAGATTCACAGCCATATTTGTACGATAGGAGATTCCCTATCTATTTTTAGACCAGTGAGGCGTGACGATGACGTATTTGTTTAACGAAAAAAAAAACGAACGCTATTGGAGACAATTGAAATGCAAAGCGACATCTTTAACAGACATAACTGCTTGGAGCATGCAAAGAGCTCTCTGACGTCGAACTTACGTCATCATTTCTCGCCTTCCCATAATCAATTTCAAAGAATTTGTAACAGTTAAATTGATTCTGCTAACAGATCTGTGTAATCGTGTGTTTTTGGACAAGCTAGACATTATCGATGTCACTGCACACGTGCCGCACGTGACTTTTGCTTATCTGGACTTTGTCCAATACACTGAATGTTCACTCTACACATGCACTGTATGCGTAATGGTTGTCGATCGGCACAACTGAACAGCACAAAGCAATGTTCATTTAATTATCATAAACTGAAAAAATAATGTGTTAAAAACGTGCTAAACTTTTTTTGCTCAGTATATGATAGTAAATAATTCAAAAGACTAGATCTAGTGCCGTATTTAGTAAAATTACCCCACCCTTTCACATACGAAAAAAAAATGATCCTGGACTAGAAAGCTGCTGCAGACGACAAACTGCGAGTTGACAAAATTCAATTCGTCTACAGTTGAAGCACTGAGAATTTCGAGGTGAAATGAAAAAAATGTTGATACTCAGTATTTTTTCCCTCGTATGCCTCAATGTGTTCGCAAGCCCTTTCTTAGTTGGATATCAAAACCACTCCTTGTATGGGGGAAATGTTGTCACAGATTCACCGAACAGAGGTTTGGCGCCAGTTCTTTCTGAACTAATATTCATTAATTAAAGCATTTAAGGCGTATTTTTGTCGTACCAAATGCCCCACAGAACATTTCAGGACAAAAGTCCATTTTCTAGGCCTGGGGAATTTGCGATAGCCGATTCTTGTCCTATGCATGTAACAGGACGTTGGTCTGACAAAAAAAACCGTCCTAAATTCTTTGATGAAACTGGGATGTAATCATAACAATTGTCCGCTTTTCTGTAACTCTCACTAATAGGCATATGGCAAATCCCAAAAATTTGCTAATGGTCCAAGGAATATGAACATTCTTGGAGAATTTATCCGAAAACAGTCTTCAGGCCTAGGCTTATAGGCCTACATGTCGGGTTGCTCTAAGAAAATGTGGATGTGCATGTATGGACACAAAGATGATATCCAATATATAAAAAGCTCTGGCTGAATGAATTTCAGGAGCTTGCACGCCAATACATTGTATTCCTGGAATTTATCAAAACAAAAAACACATGAGTTGTGTTTCTGCCATTGATAATTCATATGACATCGCTTTTCAACGAAAACCTCGTAAATGAAGCTTAAAAGCAGCGATACGATATATATCCGTAATCGAGAGTCAACCAACTTTTTCGTATTTCCAAAGGTAAAAACGGAGTAAAATTCCTGAACTTTCCCAAAACAAGACATAGATTTGAAGTCCCTGATATGACCTGATTGGGAAAACATCGAGACAAAAGAAGAGTGAATTGTAGCAATGCAATCATCCTGAAAATTACACTTGAGCAAGATCTTGTTGTCAACAAGATTCTGTCCAAATATCATCTTGATTGGAAAACAATTATGATTGTTAGAGTGAAAACAAAGTCGGAAATGGCAATTTTGACAAATTCAAGGGCACATAACTCATGATGTAAAATTCCTATCAAGCTGAAAATTACACCCAGGCAGGATATCATGCTTATATATATTCTGTCCAAGTTTTGTCTTGATTGGTTAATATTTGTAGAGTAAAAATAAAGTCACAACCAGCTTTTTTACATTCAAGGGCAGATAACTCATGTTATTCTGGTTCAATCCAAATACTTTGAAGGAATCTGAGAGAAGGTCACCTAAGGATCATTCCTGTGAAGTTTGGTTGAAATCCATCCAGTAGTTTCTGAGGAGAAGATTTTTAAAGAAAAAGTTTATGGACGCACGCACGCACGACGGACACACCGCAATGACAATAGCCCGCTGGCCTGAAAGGCCAGTGGAGCTAAAAATGTCGACAATCAACATCTCGTCCCTTCTCTAAATATTTTCTCTTACCAGTATACATGTATAATTGTACATATCTTATCGTAACACATTTAAAATTCGTTGTTTTATTGCAATGATTTTGCGTTTTCAACCCCCTAGCTTGAATTGCTTTTACCTCATATCTCATATCCATGTTTTTTGTCTGGGTAGCTCTATCACCATCATTAAGCTTGGACTCCAATATGTTTCGCTCTAACAGCAAAAGATAAGTGAGCGTACAGGCATTCTAAATTTATTTCAAATCCAAACGATAAGGTCGTGGGTACTCATTCGAATCTTCTTAATATAGGGTTTGATGAACAATAAATGAAATTTGGTCCGTCATGCTAAAAGGGACCTTATAGGATGTGTGAAAAATATCGACCCTAGTCAGTCTGCACAGTCCGCGCAGCCAGACTGGGGCTGATTATTTTCACTTTTAAGTGATTTTCTGATTTGGAATGTTTCTCCTAGCTTACTATGTGTTCACTTTTAACATGCGGGATCCGATTCGACTGTACTGAAGCTGATTGTTGAAATTTGGACTTTGGAATTCTGATAAGGTCATTTTTAGCGTGACGGGTCACAAATATTGCTTTCTGCACTAACCCCTCTCATCTGTAGCTATGTAGTGTTTACATGAATAAATATCAGGGGAATCTGTAGACTGCTTTCCAGACTGATCATTTTCCCTCTTTTACTTTCTCCGGTATAGAGTCAATATCAACTCGATCAAAAACGGGTGCCGCAATATGTAACGGGTATTGATTTTTTATGCGTTATCTTATTGACCAAATTGTATACTGACGACTGGACCCAGGCTAGTGGATCTGTGGCATCATGCCTGTAGACACTTGAAAGCATTGGTCCCGTATTATCAACGACCGTACGATTATTTTTGCGTAATTACTTGCAGGCCCGTAGGAACGGGGGGGGGGACTAAGCCTAAGTTTAAAAAAATACCGAATTTCTTTATAATATATTTTACACTGAAATTTTAGGGAAAATCCAATTTAGCCCCCCCCCCTTTATTCAGAGACAGGGGCCCATTCAACATGAAATAGTTTCCTACGGGCCTGACTTGCAACAACAAACCTGATTGGTCCAATCTGAGTTCTTGTGTAATCAGATGTTTTGTTACACAGTTTACACAACTAGAAAGACCTGAAGGTCTTGAGTCGCTCCACAGGCCTGAATTTCTTTTAATATCAAATCCAAGTTTTGACTAGATTTTTGAATACTTATGGTTCTTACAGCAAAAACAAAGTCAAAAGCAGCAATCATGTGGTCAATGCAAAAAGAAAGTAAATGATTGACTAATATTTTAGGGATGTTAGAGCGATAATAAAATTGAAAACTGTGATTTTGCCAAATTCAAAGACATATAATTCAGTATGCATATTTAAAATCCAATCGAAAATTAAACACATGCAAGATGTTATGGTCACTATCATTCTGTTCAAATTTTGTCTATATTAGTCAATAATTGTGGCTTCAAGAGTGGAAAAAGTGTCGAAAACTGAAATTTTGTCAATTTCAAGGGCACATAACTCAGATTGTAACAGTGTGATAATGTTGAAAATTACACATAAGCAAGACCTTGTTGTCAACAAGATTCTTTCCAAGTATCATCTTGATTGGTTAACATTTGTGGTTGTTAGAGTGAAAACAAAGTCGAAAATGGCAATTTTGTCAAATTCAAGGGCACATAACTCATGACGTAAGATTCCAACCACGCTGAAAATTACACACAGGCAGCATACAATGCTTATATATATATTCTGTCCAAGTTTTGTCTTGATTGGTTAATATTTGTAGATTTGAGAGTAAAAATAAAGTCAAAACCAGCAAAATAGAGCCGAAAATGGCAATTTTTGGCAATTTCAAGGACACATAACTCATGCTTTAAAATTCAGATCAAGCTGAAAAATTTACCAAGGCAAGATCTTATAGTCAGTATCATTCTGTCAAAGTTTTGTCTTGTTTAGTCAATATTTGTAGTTGCTAGAGTGAAAACAAAGTCAAAGTACAGCTGAAAATGACAATTTTGTCAATTTCAAGGGCACATAACTCATGATGTAAAATTCAGATCACGCTGAAAATCTTACCAAGGCAAGATCTTGTAGTCAGCATGATTCTGTCAAAGTTTTGTCTTGATTGTTCAATATGTGTAGATTTTAGAAGAAAACTAGTCAAAACCTGCTATTTTTAACATTCAAGGGCAGATAACTCAGGTTATACTGATTCAATCCATATTCTTTGAAGGAATCTGAGAGAGGGTCACCCAAGGATCATTCCTGTGAAGTTTGGTTGAAATCCATCCAGTAGTTTTTGAGAAGAAGATTTTTAAAGAAAAAGTTTACGGATGCACGGACGGACGCACGACGGACACACCGCCATGACAATAGCCCGCTGGCCTGAAAGGCCAGTGGAGCTAAAAACGTGGTCATAAGATCGTTGATAATACGGGACCCTTGATTTATTAGATAGATAAAAATGGCCTTTCCTTTACCCTGATGGCCCACAGACTGAGATGGCTTAACAATTTCCCAAACAAGACCTGGTTTTGACGTCCCTAATAGAAAAGGCTTGGGAAAACATTTAAACAAAAGAAGAAACTGCTGATAACCAGCAGTTTCTCCTTTTATCTCAATGTTTTCTATGCCATATTTTCACAAATTCTATCTTTGATAACTTCCTTTTTGTCTTTTTTGGCAGTTTTTGAAGTGGATCAGCCTAAAATTTTGCCGTTTCGGAAAGACTTAATCACATGGAACGCAACATTGGCTGTTTGACCAAAGTGTGATCCATAAACATTCAGGAAAATAGAGCACAACATGCCAGAAAATCAACATGCGAATAAATAAAACTAAATAAATATGTCAAAACAAAATATTTATTGCAACATTTAAATCATAATTGAATACATCTGATAGATCTAGATACAATTACATGTACAAAAATGTTCATGATGCTTAAACATTGCACAAATAAGCCCTTAACGTCCTTTGTGCGAATTATTGTGGAAACAATGGGGGAAACAGAAGCAATTGTTGGTAAACCACCATGTGCATTTCATCACTTTTTAATGAAAACCTCGTAATTGCAGCTTAAAATAAACTGCAGTTATGAGGTTTTTATTTAAAAGCGACGATTTTCTCCTTTTGCCTTATTTTTTTCCAAAACAACTAACAGATATTCGACTTGTTATTGATGTATAGTATATTATCAATATATGTCAAGTTAATAATTTGACAGTAGAAAAGATTTCATGTTCAAGAAACGTAGTTCAAATTTATCTTGTAATAAAGAAATGAAACAAATGACTGAATTACTGTAATGAAGGAGTTGAAAAAATGTAACATTCTATGTGTCCAATGATTTGGGAGATGCAGCTCCTTTTAACATGATGTATTTTTAAATCTGTTGTCTAAACCAACTTACTAAATTGTACAAAACTGTGATAAAATATGTACAAAAGGAAAGTATAGCACTAAATGTTGTGGGTAATCATAAGAACTGATGAATATGATTCAAATGCGTACCCACCACACACATGGTGTAAAATCACGTGACTCAGAACTTCCGATAATCTTCAATATCGTTTTTAATACTTGACCAATTATAATTCGGTTTGAAGCAGAGAAGGTGGGAAAATGCCAGGAATAAGCTGGACGAGTTGGATTTTTGAACAAGAGTTGTCCGCGGACAACGTAGCTCGCCTATACGGCAGCTTGTCACAAAAACAGCTATTTTTCTAAAAGTAGGTCAAACTCCAAGGTCAAGGTCACAAGCCATGGTCCCAAATGAAAGGTCTAGGCAGGAGGTACCCATGTGTGAAATATCAAGGCTCTATCAAAAATAGTGCATGAGTTATAGGCCAGGTTAAAGTTTTTCAAAAGTAGGTCAAACTCCAAGGTCAAGGTCACTAGGTCAAAGGTCATGGTCCCAAATGAAAGGTCTTGTCGATATGTATCCATGTATGAAATATCAAGGCTGTATCTCTAATAGTGCCTGAGATATAGACAAGGTTAAAGTTTTTCAAGTGAAGACGCGACGGGACGGGACGGTACGGGACAGTACACGACGCCGACACTAGGGCTGTGACATTAGCTCCCCGGACATAAAGTCCCGGCTCGCTAAAAATCAACTGATAAGAAAGTTATTCAAGATAAACCAAAATTTTGGTTTATCTTCAATAACTTTTTTACCAGTTGATTTTTCAAAAATCAACCACGTCCATCTAATGCGTGACGTCTGTCCACATGCTCTTCTTCAAACCGAATTCAAATCGGTCCAGTAATTACAAAATTATTGAAGATTTTCTGAAAATATTTTATCACGTGATTATCCACCGTGACACAGGGTCAAGATGGCACGCAACAGTAATAATGTTAAGCTGTAGTCAACCAGTGCCATTAGCCCTTTCCCAAGTGACAAAATTTTACTGTGATCCACTTCGAAAACAGCTACAAATGACAACAAGAGGACCATGATGGTCCTATATCGCTCACCTGAACCAAAATGATATGAGCAACTCTTTTGTTCGATTCAATTAATATTTATGACTTTAAGACTGAGAACGAACTTATGGTCAATAACATATGAAAATCCAACTTATACGAGATCTAATGGGCCCAACTGTGAACATTTTTGTCCAGGTTTTGTCTTGATTGATAAATGATTGTAAATTCTAAGGTATAAATAAGGTCGAACGCAGCCGCAAACAGCATTTTTTTTCAAATTCAAGGGCGCATAACTCTCGACTTCCTGATCAGATCAGACTGAAAATCAAACTCATCTGAGATCTTATGGTCCAAAACATTGTGTCAAAGTTTTATCTTTATTGATAAATAATTGTAGATTCTAGAGCGTAAACAAGCTCGAAAACAGCGAAAATGGCAATTTTATCAAATTCAAGGGCACATATCTCTGGACTTTCTGGTCACATTCGACTGAAAATCTAAATCATCCGAGATATTATGATCTCCAATATTATGTTTTAAATTGGTCTTGATTGGTCCGTAAATGTAGATTCTAGAGCGTAAACAAGGTCGAAAAGAGTCAAAAACGGCAATTTTGTCAAATTCAAGGGCACATAACTCTCGACTTTCTGATCAGATCAGACTGAAAATCAAACTCATCCGAGATCTTATGATCCCAAACATTGTGTCCAAGTTTTGTCTTCATTGATTAATAATTGTAGATTCTAGAGTGTTGACAAGGTCGAAACAAGCCGAAAATGGCACTTTTATCAAATTCAAGGGCATGTAACTCTGGACTTTCTGTTCAGATCAAACTGAAAATCATACTCATGTGAGATGTGAGGTCCTTAACATTGTGTTCAAATTTTGTCTTGATTTGTCAATAATTGTAGATTCTAGAGAGTAAACAAGGTTGAAAACTGCCGAAAATGGCAATTTTGTCGAATTCAAGGGCACATAACTCTCGTCTTTCTGATCAGATCAGACTGAAAATTGAAGTCATGCAAGATCTTATGGTCTCCAACATTATGTCCAAGTTTTGTCTTGATTGATCAATAATTGTAGATGCAAGAGTGTAAACAAAGTCAAAACTAGCTATTTTTTGCGTTCAAGGGCAAATAACTCCAGACTTCCAGGTCCGATCAGGCCCATAATAGAACTCATCCGAGAACATATGACCATACTTGCTTTGGCCAAGTTTGATCAAGATTGGCCAACTTTTGTGGATGCTAGAGTGTTAACACCAAATTGTTGACAGACAGATGGACGGACGGACAGACAGACGGACGGACAGACGGACGGACGGACGGACGACGGACATTGAGTGACCACAATAGCTCACCTTGAGCACTTCGTGCTCAGGTGAGCTAAAAAGGATGTCATTAAAGATATGATTTGTGTAAAATATGGCAAAAAAATATTGAGACAAAAGGAGAAACTGCTGGTTATCAGCAGTTTCTTCTTTTGTTTCAATGTTTTCCAAAGCAGTTTCTATCAAGGACGTCAAAACCAGGTCTTGTGTGGGAAACGATTAAAACCCTTCTTCGTGTACACCCAACCATAATTTTATAGTGTTTTTGCAACATGTCTTAATGTATGCAAACATTATGGGAAAAGTAGAAATCACTCAAAAGGCAATTTCTTCATTTTCCACAATGTTTTCCAAAAGTTATCTTTTGAGAAGTAAAACAGAATCAATATCTGAGTATGGGTTAAGTACACTGGTGAGTACACTGAACATTGTCTTTTCTCTAAATTTCTGCATGACAATAACATATTTAGAATCTATATCTATTGAGGGTTAAATACACAGCATTTCCTTCAATTCTCTAAAATATTTTCAGAACATAGAGTGATAATTGGAGAAACTCTGCCTACAGCTCTAAAAATGTTGCATTAATTTTTCTGCAGAAAAAGAAACTGTCCTATTTTGAATAACCTCTGCCACATTTATTATCTGTCAGAGCACAATATTTAATAAGATGGTGTAAAGACAATTTTAATATGTTATTTCAAATCCACAACCTCTGTTGTGGGTAATCATTTGAATCGTCTTGACTATTGATGAGTCATAATTATGAGACAATTTCATTGAGTACCCACAACATATGGCTTGATGAACTATAGATGAAATAATGCATTTAGCAAAGGCATCGCCCCCTGTTAATGAGTTATGACCAGCACTTTGAATGTCTTTAGAATCGTAAATGAGGTTTACTCTTCGCCATGTATCTGAAAAGAGATAACGGAAAAACAAGATTAGAATATCTGAAAGCTTGATTAAAGCTTATCCTAAACAGAAAATTTTAGAGTGGTCGTAATTAACAGATGTTGTAGACAACAATTTCAAGTGAATAAATTTTTACATTTTCAGTCTTTGTGGAAAGAAAGAAAACATTGTAGAAAATGAAGATATTGCATAAATTTCTTCATTTTCCACCATGTTTTCCAAAGTCTTTATCTTGTGTAGAATTTGAAAGTGTCGTTATGTAGGGACTTATGCTTGTTTGTCAAAATGCTAAAACATACACAATAATTAAAAACATGTGAGAACAATTTCACTCAAATATCGTCAAAATTTGACGAAACAAACAGTTCGCAATAAAAACCACAGAAGTGTTCGATAACTAGTTCCTATGGGCACAAAATGACCACCTCGGAACGGCGAAACAACATCGCACAACTATTTAGTCCTCAAAAATCAAGAGACGTAAATTTTTAGCGAATCAAAATGTCCGCCATGCGCAAAGCCACTGACTGCGCATGCGCGGCTACATCTCATTTCGTCCCGAATAAATATATCGTTGTCGTCATACAATCATAAATATCATACAAATGGGTCAATCTGTATGGCCTGATTGTTTGTGCTTGGCATTAAATTATATTCAAAATTCAAATCATTTATGAAGGGAGGCACAACTTGATGTCATAGGGATACCTTGCAGCAATATTAATCTTAATTTGGTTGAAACTTTTAGAGCAGTTGGGCAGAAGAAGACATTGGTAACAGACAAATAGATAACCACAAAAGCAAACAAGTACAGCTTGCACTGGATATAAAAAGATCTACATACTTATCCAGTACTTCCCAAACGACCTGTAAGCTGGCCCTGTCTGCATGTCTCTTTACTCTGTCTAGATTCACTAATGTCAAATTCCATTTCTTCATATTATTGTCCAGCGGTGACTAAAGTTTTTGCCACAACAATGGAGTAGAATGCAGATAGTGTAGGCTAAGATCAGACTGCATTTCTATGCAGGCTGATCTTAGTCTATACTGCCTGCCAAAGCTTAGGACACAACAGTAAATTGATATAAACAGACAAGACATTTCTAACAGATTAACAGATGGACAATTAACCGTGAAAGCAAAAACTACAATTTGCAAAGAATATGAAAAGACCACTTACTTATCGAGCACTTCCCAGACGACCTGTAAGCTGGCTCTGTCTAAATGTCGCTTTACTCTGTCTAGATTCACCAATGTCACATTCCATTTCTTCACATTATTGTCCAGCGGTAATTCTGACCATTTGATGTGAAATGCTTTGACTGAAAAAACATAAATAATACACAATAAGCACCAGTCTTAACACTTTCCCAAAACAAGAGCTGTCCGAAGACAGCGCGCTCGACTTTCTAAGTTGCTTAGTATAAAGGGGGCATAACTCCGAATAGAGTGGTCCCAGGGTCATGGGCCCTGATAGTAAGGTAGAGGGTGTGATGGTGAATAAGTATTCCAAGTTTGGGTTGAATCCCTTTGATAGTATGGAAGTTATTGATGTTTGAAAAAACTTTAACCTTTGTTGCAACGCCGACGCCCGGGTGACAGTATAAGCTCTCATTTTCTTCAAAAAGTCGAGCTAAAAACCTGATAAATAATGTTCTAACTACACACTCACACTCCCGGGTTAGAAGCATGGTTCTAACTACATCGAAAATAATTCTATAGAGGGAAATTTTCGGCAAACAACAATACCGCTGCTATAATATTGCACTTTGCAATGGTAATTCAATTTATGTCCAATAATTATACCATCAATGTCACATGCAATTTCTTCATTTTCGACAATATTTTCCAAAGCCTTTTTCTCAAGAGGCGTCAAAAAGTGTCAATGTTTGGAAATGGGTTAACAGAAAAGGAGTTTACTTACCAGTTTACTAACCAGTATTTCCACAGCTTTTTTAATAGGGCAAGGAGAAATATAGTAAAAGTACTCACTTCTTGCAAATATTTCTGTCGGATTCCCATCCCAGGGCCATCCTTTAAACTGCCAGGCAGGACCTTGTACAAACACAGCTACCACTCTGTCCCTAAAATGAATAGGAGATTCATATAAATTTGAATTATGCTAAGTCAAAACAGACAAATGGTTGGTTTAAACCATTGTAAATCAGTCATTTGACCAGACTGGACCACTGACATAACATAATCTTTCAGAATTATACAAAAACTGCCTTGGAGCCGACTTGGAGCATCGATGAGAGGAACAAATTGAAAGACAAATTATCTCCTTTGGTTGACCTCAAAGAACGAAGAATATATTTCATGTGAATATCTTGTATCATGTTGATCATTCATGTAAATCTTGATCAAAATTCATTCAGCCATTCGGGAAGAGTTTCACTCATGAGAAATGCAGACTGATGGACAGACAGACATGGTAATTTCCTCCCTCCATACTTAGTTTGCGAAGGGCATGATAACAGTTTCACATCCTGCGTAAGTTTGAGAGCATTGTCAGAAACAGAAACATGATATTGCTGCTTTTCAACAAAAACCACATCACTGCAGCTTGTTTTAAGCTGCAGTTACGAGATTTTTGTTGAAAAGCGACGATTTGATCTTTAATGACAATAAAGCAGTCCTACATACCAGTCATCTTGTGTAAGTTTGAGAGCATTGTCTATAATTCTGTATGGCACGGTGTTACCACCTGTCTTTCTTCTCTGTATTAAAACTTCATTGTCTCGCTTTACGCCCTGGGCTTTCTTCTCATCGGTACTCATGAACCTACAGTAAATATGAAAATAGTTTTAACCCTTGTGAATTTGTGAGGTTTCATTTTGCCCTTGGCAGACAACATAGAATAAGATCGGCCTGCACATGTGTCTTATATATACTTCATTGTCTCGCTTTACACCCTGGGCTTTCTTCTCATCTGTACTCATGAACCTAAAATACAGGAAACAATTTCAACCCCTTGTGATACTGAAGCCAGAATTTTTATGTTGCTTTGGCAGGCATCAAAGATCAAGATCAGCCTGCACATGCGTGCAGTCTGATCTTATTCTGTATTGCCTGTCTTCTTCTTCTGAGTTCTCTGTATTAAAACTTCATTGTCTCTCTAACACCCTGGGCTTTCTTCTCATCTGTACTCATAAATCTGAAAACATATATACATAATTGATTGATTGAATGGGGTTTAATGCATCTTTGACTTTAAACTGTTAAGGTCATACAACGGTGGCTAAAGCACCTAACCATGGATTCCTGGCATTAAACCAGCACTACCACTATCTTCACCAGTAGTACCACCATATCCAATCCGGGTCTCCAGCTGCTCTCTCATACAGATGACTCACACTCCTTGTTGAGAGACAAATGACTTTTCATACAGGAAATTGGACAAGTAGAAATTTGAATTCACAACTGCTAGATTGATAAACTTCGACATTACCCACTGATTTATCCAGACTCGCCAATCATTTGTTGTGATGAATAGTTAATTTCATGTTTCATATCAAAACATCTAATCCTTTAAATACAACTGTTACTATGAATTGTGTACAATATTGCACAGAAAATATTGAAAAGTTGATTATCAGCTTTTTCTTCTTTCACCTCACTACTTAAAAAGTTTTTTCTCACATAAGTTTATCAAAGGTTTAAGATTCACTGACCTGAGGTCTTGGAGGATATCTTTAGCATTAAACATGGTGATAAGGGAGGTGGTGGCAGCTGGGATGATGATGATTGGTGTACGAGAACCTGAAATTGGATCAAACATACATACAATAAATATGGAGAAATTACGCTGCTTTGATTTAACAAGAATTTATTTAATCAACCAAGAATTTAAGCTATCTTGACCTTTTGCAAAAGAAAGCTTTTGAATCAACAACAACAATAAATACAGATTATCCGTGTTAGCAAATGATTAGTAAATTTTGTTCTTAATTGTCACAAATAGGTCTGTGTGCAAAGAGTAGGAGACATATATGCCAACTTCACATCACACTATCACCAAGCGATCACTTAGCAATTGCTCAAAATGCACACCAACAGCTCGGACTATTTGACATCATTTACACACCAAGTCTGACTATCATAAAACCCATGGTCAAAGAACTAAACCATTATACCTGTATGAAACCAATGAGCAAACCAATCAAAGTAAAAAAAGGTTTTTGTTGGCTGACAGAATGAGGGTAAATCAAATAGATAGAACAGACAAGCCATTAACTCTGATAGTCCCAAGCAAAGTTGGCCTTTATCTTTTGAAGATTTCCTGCACAACAGTAGATAGATTTATTTCGGGACAGTAAGCATATACATAGATTAAAACTTTCCCAAACAAGACCTGGTTTTGACGTCCCTAACTGAAAAGGCTTTGGAAAACATTGAGGCAAAAGAAGAAACTGCTGATGACCAGCAGTTTCTCCTTTTGCCTAAATGTTTTCTATGCTATATTTTACACAAATCCAGTCTTTTTATGCATCTAATTTGATGACTGCATTAGCTTTTGAAATGGATCACCCCAATATTTTGCCATTTGGGAAAGGATTAACAAAATAAGATTAACCCATTACCAAACGACACAATTTTGGACTGTTTCAATTTGAAAGGTGTTGCAGACGACAATTCCAAGTGCTTGGAATTTTACATTTTTAGGTGGTTTTGTTTAGAAAACATCATGGGAAATGAAGAAATTGCTTGTCACAAGCAATTTCTTCATTTTCCACAATGTTTTCCAAAGTCTTTTTCTTTAGGGGAGACAAAAAGCATCAATGTGTGGTAATGGATTAAGGAACTGTTCATATAAACTGTTACCTTTTTTCTGGTTTGGTGTTGGTCTAGCCTGTGATACAGGGCGTGAAATGGGTTGTGTGTTTGGTGTCGGTGCCGGCGTGACAGGTTTACGCGCCGTCGCTCCCTCCGTCACAGACTTCAGTGTCATACCGTGGTATGTACCCATAGTCTCAATGTTGAAACCCTCCGTGGCTGAAATACAACAATATACCAATAATTTTCAACGAATATCTCGTAAATGCAGCTTGTTTTATGCTGCAGTTAGGAAGTTTTTGTTGAAAAACAACAATATAATACAATATTTGTTGGCTATGTTCATAAATGTTGTAACTACAGCATGAACTAGAACTGTCGCAAAGCGGACAAATACCCCCCACTAGCGCGTTGTCACTGAAAAAGTGCTAAAGTTCAAAGTGGCATAACTCTGAAACTACTGCCTGGATCAAGATGAAAATTGCAGGTGCACAACTTCATATGATAGGAAACATCCTGCTAAAATTTCAGCAAAATCGGTCAAAAACTGTGGGAGGAGAAGAGGACACAAAATTATGTCCACGGACGGACAGACGGACGGACAACCTGAATCCAGTATACGCCCCCATAACTTTGTTGTGGGGGGTATAATAAGCTGTAGTTACAACATATTTGATCACAGCTTAAGATAATTGGAATGACAAGAAGGGATAGAATCTGCAAAAGTAGATAAAGCATTACATTTCATTACTTTAAACATGTAAAGAAAACTAAATGTTTACATAAATCTGCTTGTTATGTTGTTCATGTGATCATCTCAACTCATTTGAATAATCAGGTTGAAATCTACCGTATAGCGCTTTATTTCTGCGGGGACTTTATTTCTGCTATTTCTGCGGTCATGAACGGCACCGCAGAAATAAAACCCGCAGAATATTAACCCCGAATGTAGATGTTGTTTTTCTATAGTTTGAGTCAGAACGTAGACAAGTAAAACACAGGGTTACGATCTAACAATATAAAGCACAGTTTCATAACAATACAGTTGTTTGCCATTAAGAAATGGTGTAACTACATCTTTAATTCAGGTGTAGTTAGAACACTTTTGTCCGTCCATGAACAATGGTATAACAAGTTAGACTATTTGGTAACAGTTTGACACGTTTTTACTTTCACACTTATCTGTATAAGGTATTGTTTCCCAATTGCACTTTTGTAGATTAATATCCCTTTATCACAATAGAGTAATTGAAATAAATTGTAAGCATCGTCATTCAAAACAGTATTTCAAAATATGTTTAATATTGTACAAAATTAATTCTTACTGAGCAGAAATAAAATCTTTAATCTAACAAAGTTAACCACCGCAGAAATATGTTCCACAGAAATTTAAGCCGGCTGATTTTGGGAAAAACCGCAGAATTTGGACCCCGCAGAAATAAAGTGCTATACGGTATTTCAAAGTAATGAAATTATTCCATTTTTGTAAAATCATATTTCTAATATTTGTATTGGGGTTCTCTTTATGCAAAAGATCACACAAGATAGCGGTTACAACTTTAACGTTTATGATTGTCAAGCTGCAATTGCATTTGTGTGCTCAAAAATTACTCTCAGTGTGTGAATTTATCTACCTAATTTGTACAAAATAATGCATACCTTCCTTTCTTCTGAAACTTTCTTGTTCGTATCTGTTGTAACCAACCACTGGCTGAGCCTTTGTTTGTGGCTGAAAGGCAGAGTAATTGGTATCATTCTAAGTTACAAACGACTTTGACATTACAAAAGTCAAACTGTTAAGCCCTTCCCAAACGACAACATTTTATAGTGTTCCAATTTGAAAGCCAAGACAGACGACAAAATGGATGTTGATAAAGATAGAATTGGTATATGATATAGCATGGAAAATATTGAGACAAAAGGAGAAACTGCTTGTTATCAGCAGTTTTTTCTTTTGTCTAAATGTTTTCCCAATCAAATCTTATTGTGGACGTCAAAAGCAGGTCCTGTTTAGGAAAGGGTTAATGTGCTTTTTAGTTAAAATAATTCATAAAATTAATAAGTTGACAAGTGATTAGGAAATGTTGGTGTTGCTGTTGATTTTATTGTTGTCATTGTTTTAAATGGGGCAGCATTTGAGCCCATGAATTGACACTAAATTCTTTCTGACCAGGAAATGCGAAATACCTCTAGTCTAATAGATGTCCACCCAGGACATTTCCATGGACTGCTTTTCCATGGACTATGTTTCTAATAAACGTCCAGGCTTCATCTTTATTAGATATCAATCAATCTTAGTTCTTCTGTCAGCCCTGTCCCAAAAAGACCTTGCTTTGAATTAGAAGTCTCTCAGAAACACAACTAGAGAACAATGAGACAATATCATCATGTCTTACAACATACCCATTTTCTAACTTTAACCTGGATTTTTTGTTGTCAACTACCCCTTTCAAATGGAACAATCCTAATTTTTGTTTGTTAACCCTATTTCCAAAACAGCAAAAATTTGGACTGTTCAAATTTGATAGCTGTTATAAACCACAAAATAGACATTGACAAAGAAAGGTTTTTGTACGATATAGCCAAAGAAGATATTGAGGCAAAAGGAGATGCTGATTATCAGCATTTTCTTCTTTTGCCTCAATGTTTTCCCAAGCCATTTCTGTTAGGGACGTCAAAAAAGGTCTTGTTTGGTAAAGGGTTTAAAGACCTACCACGGAGGGTGTATGTGGTACGCCACGTCCTGCATGATTCCCTCTAGAGCTCCCCTCCTCTCTAGCTTTTATAGATTGTAACAAACTGAAGATGTTCTTGGCAAATTGCTGAAAATAAAATGTTTAAACAAATAGAATCAGGAGTATTAATTGTGTACATTGATGCAATTAACTAATACAAATTGGGGTACTTCTATGTTGATGCAAATAATTCTTATATGTTACCTTGATAATCCGAAATGTTAAATATACTTACAAAAACACACCAAAGACAGACAGAAATCTTTGTCATTCCGTCTGACAGAACTGGATAATCTGTCAGACCTAGTAAATCTTTTTCAGAGTAACTATCATTCCTTACCTTACGGATCAAAATTAGTGTCAGATACTTTGTGATGTCCGATACACGCAGACTAAATTATTCTGCATCCATGCTGGTCTCAAATGCCATTTTAATTTTCCTTTTTGCAAATACCAGTTCAAACATCCTAACATGCGAAATGAGTACATCCGACAGACAAGTGGGGTAGAAACATTCTAATTTTGTTATTTTAATTCCAGCCCAAGTGTTGTGGGTATTTATTGGAATCGTCTCAATGAGGGGATTCCAATAGGTACCCACAACAAAAGGTATAATGAACAATATAAATGAAATACTACATTTTGAAAAGCCTTTACCCTTTCTTATCTAGAGATGTGATCCTACCTTTCCATTACTCTGTAAAATGGTGGTCCTTGTTCTCCACAGCCGCTCACGACTCACGATATCTCGCGTGACATCTACCTCAGCGTCAACAAAACTACTCTGCTCCAGAGCCCCGGGCTGTATATCATCATCACCTTTATAAAAGGGATACAACACACTTAAAGTGGAGTCAACATTGTACCAAGCTTCAACATTAAACCATTCCTCACAGATTTTACCTGCCTGTTGCTTGGTAAAGTCTGCCTAAATCCCCTAGATGCTGGACCTAATTTCAAATCTCAGTCACAATTATCATAATGAAAACAAAGGATATGTGCCACAACAAGAACATGAGCCATGACAATTTATCCAGTAAACTGTGGCATAATTTCAATTATAACACGTTTCCGTAAAATTCATACGTAGTGAAAGAAGAACTACATCAGGTTTTATTTGACCAATAAAAACTCTATATGTAATTATGCTTTGTGTATGCGCCAAAACGTCACATGGCGTCAAGGTTACGTCAAATGACGTCACTTGACCACCAATGCCTTTCCTACGCTGAAAACTAGTTCATGGCAGATTTTTCCACCAAATAACACATTTAGAATGTGCGTTTAGTTATTTAGAGTGTTATAATGGAGATAATTACAAGTTATGGCAAATATCTCGGCGCTGTGCACCTCAGTTTTTACCTACACATATAGTCCATCGCACATAGGCTTTTATTTGCGCAATAAAGACCGCTTAACTTGTTATTATTTCATAACAAACAATAGTATTACTCCAGTGTTACTCTAAAATCTTGCAACTGTTCTATTTTCAGCACAAGATCTTTTTCTATAGGGTAAGGCTTAACATACCTTTAATCTTTGTTCTCTTGATAGCCAGACGTTTAGCCTTCATGGAGGCAATCTTCTCCAGTGAGATGGCTTCATGTAGGGACGATGACGCAAGAACAGCTGGAAGTACGGACGTCTCTCTCGGAGCATCAATTTTGTTCATCCAGTTTTTCTTGGCTTTCTGTACTTGTTCTTCCTAAAATACAAAATAGCGTTAATTGATTTTCAGAGCTAAAGATAAGACGGGTGGGGTGTCAGCCTTTTGAAAAGTAATACAGAGCACTCTGGCTATAATGAGATCCATGGGACATTGTGGGATACTTCGTTATATTCAAGACTCTTTTTAACCGAGAAGAGCGTAGCTCCATTTAATTTGTTTACTTTCTATTTCACCAGCAGTAACCTGCAACACATGTATATGCTGCAATTTATATATGCAGATTTGTCGGGTTAACAACTTAAGTGTTGATAGTCCTAAGCACAAACAAATCTTACATAGACAATAGTGAAATTGTAACACATTAATCCAATAATTGATCGATAATTACTGTATGTGTAGAAATATGCGCGGGCTTCTAATTTTCGCTATATTTGCGCTAGACCATCGGCCCGCGAATTCATGATTGCGCAAATATTTGTACTCCCAATTCTTCCTGAAAAGTTTTAATTTTTGCGTAAGTTGAAATATATGTTAATTATAAACATTACATGAATATTCATTCAGTTCGTACATGTATATGTTTTATTGTCTAAATGTGTTGAATAAAGAAGGTGACAAGATACATGTATCAAAAGTAATTTAACAATAAAACTGTGAATAACCATTTAACACTTTATCAGACAATGAATTGTTTGTCATTGTTTGGTTTTAAATACATGTAACAAACCCTTTATTAGGATGCATAAAGAAAATAATTAGTTACAGTGGAGCAATATCCGTTTAATCACCTACTCCCGAGTGTTTAAGATACTGCAAATAAGAAAGAGTATTTACCCAGCACTTACATTCATTTTGCTGTGCGCGAAATTAAGAATTCTTAAATTGTCTCTCCGCGAATTCAAAGTTGCGCGAATACGAGGGCCCATCAATAATTTCGAGAACTAATCTTATATCAGAAAAATATGTTGATAAACTTAGAAACATAACCCATTTCTTATAAAAGAAACATTCCTTGAACAGTTTGCATTCATTCCACCGCTTGACCCACGCCTGTGACACATGCTACAGCCCGTCACGTGACATGTCCCGCAGACTTTTGTAAATGGCACACCCAACTCGTCTTTTTACTCATTATCTTCACCCCGTGATTTATTTCTGAGGCTTGGAAATAACTAGAAGTCGCAAAATGCATAATCTGCGCGGTTGAGGAGGGTATGGTAATATTTCTACAACCAGTTTCAGAATACCGGCCTTTTCAACGCGTCGGCTATGGCGCGACACGCTGTCATAGCGCGGCAGAATTCCGGACCTTACGGCATTTGCGCGCTGTCTCATAAAAGCAGGTGGCAGACCAGATTTGATTACTGCTGCAAAATTATAAGTACTTACTCGATTTTATATAGACATAAAATGTTTCAGTGTGATTCTTCGAATATTGATGAAAATTGTGACATTTGTCTCACCGGCACATCTGGAAATCAATGATTTTGTGGGTGAGAACGAAGAATAATGCTTCCAAAAATGATATCTGTTCTTTACTTTTCGACTCAAAAATGATGCATCGATGTTATCTCACATGTATTTATTTGAATCGCAAAGTTATGGCGGTCTTCCTTATAACTTTGGCATTATTTACGACACCATTTGACCCCCTGTCCCATTCAGCCAGGAAGCGACCAGCGCGGTACCCATCTTGCCGATGCACAGCGCATTCCAAGATTACTGTTCATACTGTCCTTAGCTGTATCATACAAATTATCCAAGTGTCTTACTACTAGTTCAATACCTAATTTTCAATTTTCAAGAATGAATTCTAGGATTTTAGTAGTCTTCTTTTTAGATTTATAGTCTCCGGTCAGCAAGTAAAATCACCCATTTTCTCTTATCTCTCTACCCTCTCTGAAGCGTCGTATGCGCTTTCCAATAACGGTATCAGATAAACATATGTCTCTTTACACTACATGTAAAATTTCACGGACGCCCGTAAAGGAATTATTGAGAAATACATAAAACTGTTTCATAAGGTGTTGCTCAAAAATGCAAGATGACGTCATTTAAAAACAAATGCTATTGACATGACGTCATAATTCTGTCATGACGTCATGTTGTTATGACGTCATCATTTTTAAACAAGATGAGTCGGTTGGAAAATGAATGAGCTTTCAGCATACCAATTTTCGTGAAAATACGTCAACGGGTAATTGAACAGTAGATTTAGTTCTCGAAATTATTGATGGGCCCTCGTATTTGTATAACTCGAAAATGGGGCCCTACCGCGAAAATTTCGCTCCGCGAAAATATCTACACAAACAGTACCTTGATACGTTGTTGTCAATGACAGGCTTTTAGATAGGATCTGACATGTCATCATGGGGTAGTTTTTTGGTTTTCATTATTTCAGGAATGTGGTAAATGTTTATTTGATTTGTCACAGGAAAAGGTAATTGAAGATTACCCCTAATGGGTGCCTGTCTGATGTTAATGATATCAATAACATCGGATTTAAATCAGATTAAAAGCTGAACTAACCTCTAGTCTGGGTTTTTTCTTTTCTAATTCACTGACTGTATCCTCCGCAGGCCTTTTTACTGAAATATTACATATAGACAGATAAGAGGAGTTTTTGTCTTTCCGAAATATATAGGTCTCAAAATGACCTGGTAGAGCGTGATTAATTTTGCCCTGCCAGGTTATTTATCAGGACCTTTACTTATCACTCAAACACTTTGATGTGGGTACTCATAATATCATCTCATCAAGACAATCAAAATGTGTACCAACAACAAAGGGTTTATACCAAGTTACTAGGCATATTCTACAGCAGGAAAGAGCAGCATGGATTTTGATTAGACTGGGTGTGTAATGCCGCCTGATCTGCATACATTGTGATTCAAAGTGCCAATTACAATTACTAAAGGATGACACTTAGTCTTGATATATCTTGATGTCCAAAAGGAACAACAATTTACATTGACCAGTGTCCTCCCCAGCCCAATAAGCTGTATCGGCCCCACTACAGCTTAACGTAAATTAGTGTAATGCCACTACAGCTTCAAAAGTACCCCTACAGCTGTATTCCTTCAAAAAGGTCACCAAATAGGAGGATTTCTAAGCATTTCATGTCAAAAAGTGATAATAAATGTATTCTTACAACATAAAATGTAATAATTCTGTATAAAAACATAATGGGAAATTCTTTTCCCATTATGGTTTTATTCAGAATTATTTGCATAAACACAATGCACTTCAAGGTTTACAAATACGTATACTTTGCCACTACGGCTTCAAATTATTCTGGGTAGAACCCTGCAATGATTTATAAAGTTTGGGTTCAACACTTACAACATTTCATACGATTGCTAGGAAATTTGATGATAAACATTTTTTTAAGTAAATGTAGCTGGGTGAAGTTAAAATAAAGAAGAGACCAATTGCTTCATATTGAGCAATGTTCATTTATCATATTGTGCAATTTCTCTTTCCTATCATCTTTACTTATAAACAAGAAATTGAACTTTTCCCAAACCACAATTTTTGGGGGGTTGTCCAATTTGAAAGCTGCTGCAGACAACAAGATGAATGTGTGTAATTTTGGCAAATCTGTGTAATAATGGTTTTGAATGATGTTTGATTCATTTATTGCTACAGTTGATTTTTCATCACAATAACAATGTATACCTTGTGTTGGTCTTTGTAGAGATATTTCCAGGGGAGCGCTTTTGTCAATGCTGCCCGAAGCGTTTGTTTCTCCATTCAGGAAGGCCAGCAGATCTTTTCTGTCAGGTCGGCGTACCACTGGCACATTAGCCGCCTGAAAGCGATATAATGTTGCTTTTCACAGAAAACCTTGTAACTGCAGCTTAAAACAAGCTGCAGGTACAGGATTTTTAATGACAAGAGAACCATGATGGTCCTTCATCGCTCACCTGCACCTTAGATAGAATGAAAGTCACAATGTTGTCAAGTTCAAGAGCACATAATTCAAGATGCAAGATTATAATCCAGCTGAAAACTGCTTTTATAATCTTAAATGATCAATATTTGTAGCTGTTACAGTAAAAACAAACTTGTGGAAGAAATCAACAATTTTGTCACAGTCAAGGACACATAACTCTGCTCTGATAAAGATATTCTCATCAACATTATGTTCAAGTTTTTTTTATTGGTTAATATTTATTGCTTTTTGAGAGAAAACAAAGTCGAAAACGGCAATTTTGTAACCGTCAAGGGCACACAATTCTGTTTTTCAGTCCAATCAATCTGACAAATTAAAACATTTAAGATCTTATGGTCACCAACATTGCGACCAAGTTGGGTCTTGATTGGTCCATATTTGTGTTTGTTAGAGAGAAAATAAAGTCGAAAACGGTAATCTTATTTAATAAAAGGGCCAAACTCTTGTTTTTCTGGTCAAATCAAGCTGAAAATTTAACTCATCAAGGATCTTATGGTCACCAACACTATTGTGGCCAAGTTTTGTCTTGATTGGTCAATAAATGTAGATGCTACAGTGTGAACAAAGTCGAAAAACAGTAATTTTGTCAAATTCAAGGGCACATAACTCCAAACTTCCTGCTCCTATCACACTGAAAATCGAACTCATCCAAGATCTTATAGTTACCAACATTGTGGCAAAGTTTTGTCTTGATTGGTCAATATTTGTAATCTATGCTAGAGCGGTAACAAAGTCAAAACTAGCCATTTTCGATGTTCAAGGGCACATAACTCCGGACTTCCTGTTCTGATTTGACTCAAAATCGAACTCATCCAAGAACTTATAGTCATACATGTTTTGACCCATCTTCGCAAGCCAAGGGTTACTAACTCTACTTTGTTCCTTACGAACCCTTGGCCGCTCGCTTCTATTGAAATCGAAAGTACCACCATGCCACCTTTCGGCGATAAAGAGTCGCGGCCCTTTGCAGTTGCTATTTCTGGCCAATCAAAAGCCTCGTACTAAAACGTGTTAGGCGATGCATCAAATACGGATATCGATTTTCACGTCAGCCGTGACGTTTTCGTTTTGACAAAGACGGCTTGTTTAGTGTGTTTTGATTGGATAATGGGAAAGTTATCGCGTCCAATGAAATCGCACGGTGGTACTTTCGATTTCCATAGAGGCGAGCGGCCAAGGGTTCGTAAGGAACAAAGTGGAGGTAGTAACCCTTGGCTTGCGAAGATGAACTCCAAACTTCCTGCTCCTATCACACTGAAAATGGAACTCATCCAAGATCTTATAGTTACCAACATTGTGGCAAAGTTTTGTCTTGATTGGTCAATATTTGTAATCTATGCTAGAGCGGTAACAAAGTCAAAACTAGCCATTTTCGATGTTCAAGGGCACATAACTCCGGACTTCCTGTTCTGATTTGACTCAAAATCGAACTCATCCAAGAACTTATAGTCATACATGTTTTGACCAGGTTTGGTTAGGATTGGTCAATATTTGTAGATACTAGAGTCAGGGCTCGCGCTGGCGATCGCCACTTGAGCCATTGGCGACTATTTTGAAAAAGTGGCTCAAGAAAAATGAAAGTGGCTCAAAGGGTGGCTCCAAGGGTGTGAAGTGTGGCTCTAATTGTTTACCTGTCAAACTTCTGGATTAACAAGTTCTCGCCAGTCCTTGATTACAGTGCAAATTATGCAAGTGTCTAAAGATAAGATACACAGAAAATCAATACTCGTGACCTTTAAACCCCTGCATAGATCTACCCAGTACACACTCGATGCAAACTTGTTAACCCCGGTCCAGTAAAACAATGTTTATCTCACTCGACAGTGATATTTTAACCCTTATTTATGCAGATGAAAGTCATTTACTGGATTATCATTTGTAAAGCAAGGTAGATCTATTTATTGATAACAATTATGGCTATCTGATTTTCGTGTAGATACGTAAATGACAGTTTGTAAAAATAAAGTTGTTGACTAGATAGATCTAGATTAACAATATTATAATCCATAAATCAAAGGTAAATATGTTTACAGGATACTTTCCAAAGGAAATAAAAACTGAATGGAAAGAAGATGACTTAAATATGAAGGGTTTCAACAGAGTTCGTATTGCGACTTCTTAATTAATTCTTTCCCAAGTTTTGACTACTGAAATAGAAAATGATAGGCAAAAGAATAGAATACTGGTAATCAGAATTTTGTCCTTTTGCCTCAAAATTTTCTAAGGTAGATCTATAATATTACAAAGGACATTCTATTTTCACCATCAACCATTCACTTAAACATTTTTTGTCTGAAACAGCTTTAAAATTGGATCACCCTCAAATTGCATTGTTTGGGAAAGGGTTTAAGCTGATGAACGGGACTTCTTCACCAATAGATGTAATCTACAGCAATGGAAAGGTTAAAATCAGCTTTTAGCTAAAAACATTAAAGACTCACAACCTGAACAAACTTTTTGCTTAGAGAAAACATAGTGGAAAATGAAGAAGCTGCTTGTCATTATTGACTTGTGATCCATTGTCATAAGCAAAGTGATCCACAAAATATTGCCCAAAAACAGAGAACATCATGTTATATTTCAAGCATTATTTCTTTTTGCATGATCACTGTTTTATAGTGTCTAAGTATCATCTACAAAGTACTAATCATTGATGTAATCCCCCCCCCCCCCAAAAAAAAGGAATTGGCTCAAAACACACCAATGTGGCTCAAGATTTTTCAAAGTGGCTCAAGCAGTGGCTCAAACTTTTTTTGAGCCAGCGCTAGCCCTGAGAGTGGTAACAAAGTAAAAACTAGCCATTTTCGATGTTCAAGGGCACATAACTCCGGACTTCCTCGTCCGATCTGACTCAAAATCGATCTCATCGGAGAACCTATGATCATACATGTTTTGACCAAGTTTGGTTAAGATTGGTCAATATTTGTATATACTAGAGTGGTAACAAAGTCAAAACTAGCCATTTTTGACGTTCAAGGGCACATAACTCAGGACTTTCTTGTCCGATCTGACTCAAAATCGACCTCATCCGAGAACTTATAGTCATACATGTTTTGACTAAGTTTGGTCAAGATTAGTCAATATTTGTGGATGCTAGAATGGTAACAACAAATTGTGGACAGACGGACAAAAAGCGACCACAATAGCTCACCTTGAGCACTTCGTGCTCAGGTGAGCTAAAAAACGACTAAAAGATGAGTCAGATGAGTATCCATGGATAGCAGAGAAATAACATCACTTAATATGCCTTCACTACCCTTAACAAGAGCTAGGATGAAAATATACTAATAATTGCAGTGTGGAAAAATGTCAGAGTTATCTAAAATGTCAGTCTTCTTCTAAATAAAGACATTTTCAACTTAGCAGTATGAAGTATCTTTTTTTGTTGTAGACTGGAAGCTCATCTTTTAGTTGGTATAATTATGTTGACCCATAACCAGATGGCAAATATTTAGACAGTAGAAAACATTGTTGGAAATGAAGAAATTGCTTGTTTGTTTCCTACAAGTCAATGTTATCCTATGATGTTAACCTTTATTAAGTGGGGCGTCAAAAAACATAATTTAATATAAGTACCGTAGAAATGGGTCAAAATAGAAAAGTATAATTTATACATACAAAAGCCTCCCTGACATACAGTGGATGGGCAAGATGGACATTCTTCAGCAGGAACAGAATGCAGTCAATAGTGTAGTACTCCTTCGGTATCCCTTCCTTTCCCGTTCTGAAATGGCAGAGAAATGAAAGTAATGCAACATATTGCTGATATAAATGTGACAACAGAGCTACAGTTAAGAGGGAGTGATGGCTTTTCAAAATTTTATTATCAGGGTTCCCACTGACTTTTAAATCTGGGGGTGAAAACAGTTGTTTTACAGCATACTTGCACCCCCTCTATATGAGACATAGAAGGCTGCCTGCAAAAATTGGGGGTGCAAGATTCAATTTTGGGGGTGCAAAACCCCCATTTGGGGTTTTTTTTGGGGGGAACCCTGATTATCATATGTGTTATTTTTATTAACATATTCATCAAAAGCTGCAGCAGACCAAGTGAAAAAACTTGAATATATTAGCATTTCCTGTCAAGTTTTTCTGGAAAATTAATCAAATTATGTACATTCTAGCTCAGAAAATATTGTGGTAAAAGGATGGTAGACATAATAAGCATTTTTTCAGATGTGCCAAAAATGTTCCCTTTGGAAAGGATCGAGTGCGCTTCGCACTTTACAGAAGATCGATTAAAAAGAAATCATTGAATATGTGTTTCAGTAATTACTCTTGCAGTCTGTCTGCCTGTACGAAAATTGAAAAAATCGACATGTATTCAAAATGCTTTTTGGTAATTTTAAACTTGTTTCAGTGTTTCATGCATTTTGGTATCCCTTTATTTCTATGGACGGGAGAAAAACTTATCAAATGTAATATATTTTGTTTAGCTGCGATATCGTAGCCACAAACTTGATTGGTATTACTCTTCATTGCAACAAATAGGAAGGAATTATAACCGAAACCCAGATCAAAATTCAACAAGTTGTGTTTGTGAAACACAAATGCTCCCGAAATGGCCATTTTTCTAAAATGTTAAGTTTTCGTGGAGTAAAGGTTTATTAAGGGTTAAGGGATGACTTTGAGGAAGGTCAAATTACTTGGAACAGATAGATATCATTGAAAGGAAGTTGCATACCCAATTTGAGCTTTGTATGTCAAATACTTTTGGAGAAAAGACAAAGGTTAAGTTTTCGGAGTAAAAGGTTAAGTTTTCGTAGAGTAAAGGGTTGATAAGGGTTAAGGGGTGACCTTGAGGAAGGTCAAATTGCATGGAACAGATAGATATTATTGAAAGGAAGTTGCATACCAAATTTGAGCTTTGTATGTCAAATACTTTTGGAGAAAAGGCCAAGGTTAAGTTTTCGGACAGACGGACAGACAGACAGACAGACGGACACGAGTAAAACAATATGCCCCCGATCTCTCAATACGGGGGCATAAAAATGGCTTCGGTTTCATTATTGTAACTAAGCTTTGTTCCATCTATTGATTCGGTCAGCACAATCCCTTCAGCCAATCAAAAACGTTGTCAGTCATAAAGTGCGGACCTGTACTCATTCGGTGGAGGTGACAGCTTCGGTCTTTTTCGTTAAAGCATCAACATTTTTCAGCATTAATATCTCGACGACTATGCCTGATTATTAAAAATGCGCTGGTAGTTAGAAAGTTTAAATCACATTCTTTAATGAAAGAGTTTTGTTTATGAATTTTAACGATGGATTTTTGAAATATTCTGCCTCAAAAATGGTATCCCTTAACGATAAAGGCCGAGGTAGTACCCTCGATGAAAAAATGAAAGTGAGGCTATGACGTCATGCCGACTGATTCTATGTTTTGTGGAATCTTTCATTTACTTTAATACGACCATTCTAAAATTAAGTTGTTAAGGTACAAGTTATCAAATATTCTAGGTTAACCCTTTCTCAAACGACAAATTTTTAGGATGATCCACTTCAAAAACTGTCACAAATGACAAAATGGATGTTATTAAAGATAGGATTTGTGTAAAATATGGCCAGACATTCCATACGTCCCGGAACATCCGGGACAGTCCCGGAAATCTATATGCCGTCCCGGCATCCCGTACATAAAGCAAATGTCCCGGAAATCTTCCATTCCCAATTTTGCACTATATTATATAAGTGTAGAGAATTTCAAGTAAAGGGTTAAGTTTCAAAAGTTATGCTAATCGAGTGTAAAGTTGACAGCAGCTGTTAATAACATACACGCTGACCCTTAATTGATAGACAAAAATCGATAATCAGACTTTTAATTACCCAGATAACAGTGTGGTCGAAAGATTATGACACCTTGTGTACAATTTAATTGGCGTGGCTGAGAAGACAGTCAGTGACAGTTTGTTGTATATTGTTAATAATTGTAATATCTGTACGAACTGCATTAAAATATGTATTTGGTTAAGCAGGGGTCGATTTAACCGCTGGTCCGCTGGCCCGAGGCCAGTTGAATTTACCTCGGGCCAGTTAACCATGCCAGAAGCCAGCCCGTTTGGCCAGTTGAAATTTTCATGCCGTAGTCATGAAATTGTTCTCTACAGATAATTAGATTTATCCAGTTAGAAAACGTAATGGATAGGCTGCATATCTTGGCAAAATGTTTAGTTTTTCTTCGGTCACGTATGCTTGGTCAATTGAAAGATGTTTATTAAAATATTTCAGTTTAATGCTTCAGTTTAGAAATCGTGTACACCCGGTGTTAAGTCTTTTTCCGCTGATACGATTTTCAAAAACAAAATTTGTAGGGCTACTGGGATTAACTGTATCCTTGTATAATCTAATGAGAGAATAAAGTACAAATAATCTACACTTCAGCAATGGGTGGATCACGATCTCTGACCAAAAATAACAAACAAGTAGTTTTTCTGCAAACACAGAAAGTGATGAAGAAGTGAAGTTAAATTATGGTTTTATTTCTACAAACCTTTCATCAGATTATCGGTAATTATTTCCTTTCGTGCATTACTACTGTATTATATCCATAATTCATTCTCAGAAATAGAAATTCACATACACAAATACTCAGTAAAGGATACTTGCACAAACTGATTTTAATGAAAGCAAATTGCACTATAAAATGTGTTGTTCCGAGTGAAAATTGTTTGCTATTCCAATGCCAGGACGCTTAAGTTAACATGCATATATCCTTTGTCTAGAATTTGATCACATGTAAGCATAAAAAAGAGTAAATTCCTTTGTCCTTACACAAATTACTGTAAACCTCCTAAAACTGTCTATTTCCAACACATATTGATTTTCTATAAATAGGGTTTTCTTTGATCTAATGGGTGGTTCAGTTTTACATGACGTCACGACTCGTGATCCTTATCTTTAAACAACACTTAATTTGTTGTGTCTTTTTTCTACCTAATGAGCAGGAACTCTGATGTATTTTAGATCAATTGTGCTGAACTTTTTACTGCTTTTTGAACTGGAATTGAATCTGAAAGAAGATGTAACCCAAAAAATACTACTTGAGCTTAACCCTTTTTCATTTAATTCGAAAATGTAAAAAAAATAGAGAGAAAAAAATCTAGCTTTGTTAGTATGATAATTCTTTATCAATTATGCTTTAAAACCTACAAATTGTTTTGGATAGGGTAAAAGCTGAATTCAGAATAGTATATTCTCTTCAAACAACCTTTATTTGACATGGCAATTTCTCTGCATCACCCTTAAATATGATTTTTGGAACAGCCTGGATTTTTGCGATGGGATAGGAAACACACATCATGTAACACATATGTGATTAAGCAAAATTTAAGATATTCTTTAAGAAAATAAGACCATTAAAGTATATAATAATAAGAGTAATTTGATTAAACATTGAATCAATGTTCTTGTATAATTAAGCATATTTAAGTGTAGGGGCCACTCCTCTCATGAACAAACTCCTGTCCGTCAGTCTGATGAGCCTAAGTTTGATTCTGACTATAAGTCAGATGATGTGTATTCTGATGAGGAGGACAATTAGTATATTGAATTAAGGAGAGAATCTTTAGTAGAGAGAAAAGTCCATTATCTGCTTTATAAAATTCTAAATGTAGAATTTGTTTTAATGACCACATAAATCTGTTATGCGCTATTTTTGTCATGCTTCTTTTGAAGTTTTTCACCATATTTCTTCTTAAAAATTTTGGACCAGTGACAAACATGTTGGGCCAGTTACTTTCCATCTTAACTGGCCCTGCTGGCTAGTTAAAAATTCATCCTTAAGTCGACCCCTGTTAAGCGTGAATTTATGAAGATGAATTGACACGCCAAAACTGGTAACGATCTCGGAAAATAACAAGTAAAGTTTAGTATCATTGGGATGCATAGCGATCGCGATCCCTTCCGATCTTTTAACTCATCATTTCTTTTTAATCTACACAGAAGTCTCTGACACCAAACTGTCCGCCCTACTTGTATTTTAACACAAATCCCCCATATATATTCAGCCTTTTTACTGTGAGTCTTGTCTTTTTCTACCTCTGCTCTCTTTTATAAGAATGGTTTTATGGTGGGTGACATGTCAGTCACTAACCGATTTACTATTCTGTTAAACTCTTTTATCTTAGCCCCCTTTCTAAATATATATTCAAGAAAATTTCGGGGGCGAGTCCCGGAAAAACATCGCAAATCCCGGAAATTGTTCATCCAATGTCCCGGATTCCACTGGAAAAATTATGGCATGTCTGAATATGGCACAGAAAATATTGAGACAAAAGGAGAAACTGCTGGTTATCAGCAGTTTCTTCTTTTGTTTCAATGTTTTCCCAAGCATATTCTATTAAGGACGTCAAAACCAGGTCTTGTTTGGGAGAGTGTTAACGCGGTGCTGTAAATGACGCGGTATCAGGGAAGACCTAGTTGCAATAATGTAACGGCCTTTTTTTTCATCCTGTCAGGAGTCACGACAAAATCAAAGTTCATGGAGTACGATATCGCAGCTAGGGAAGACCCAGTTCTGTAAAACCCGAAAACGGTCACCAAAATATCTGAAGTAACAGTGCTTACCCCCAAACAAGATAGTTTGTTCGGACATTTTTAGGCCAGGCGAACTCTCCAAATATGATTTGTTCTTCTTTTTCAACGATTTCCTTCTTATTTGTGTGGTAATTACGCAAAACACTGAGAACATCAGCCATCCTGCGATTGTGATTTCAGTCAGTTTATCCCGGAAGTTTATCTTCGTTCAAAGGATTGTGGGTAATCAGCAGGTGTCCCTAAAACACGAAAAGTTGCAAAATCTACTTAGACGCGTATCCAGGATTTGCAGGATTTCTCTGAAAAGAGGTTCGAATGTACAAATAGTCCACGGAGGCTCATTTTCCTAGTTTTACCCTATTTTGACTGTATTTTTGCATAAAAATAAAATAAAAATGTTACGAAGGGGGTCCTTTGGGTGTAGCATCATTTCGTGGCCTACCATAGTTTGGTCATTTCGTACCATAATTTCGTAGATCTATCATATTTTATCATAGGCCTGCCTGATTTTATTTAAAAAGATATCGACAAAAGTTGAAAAACGTAAGTGGATGAAATATGCCTATCAAAAATATGAATAGAGTAGGGAGACCGGGGCAAAGTGTTAGCCTACATGTTTTCGACTTATCAAAATTTTGAAAATATTATATAGGCCCCCTACCTGCAGTCGTGTAAACCATAAAATCTAAAAATGTATGAAATTCTGAACAAATATAAGTTTTTTGCAACATAATCTGCAAAGTATTTATTAGGCCTACTAAGTGGAATGATCGTGGCAGAAAACATGGCTGAGCTGAAAAATCAAATGTACCACTTTGCCCCGTGTAACACTTTGCCCCGATCTCCCCTAGAGGAGGGTTATCCCGACACTGTAAGGGAAAAATCAATATATTTCTTTGTCTACTTATATGAGGCCATATTTCGTGTCGGGCTTACTCGAACTAATCTTTATGCAACAAATTTGTATATTCTACGGCGTCTTCTGGCCATAAACAATGATGGTACAATGGAATCTCTACCACACATGAAGCATCTCGAATCCGACACTTTTCTGTCAAACCCGACACCAAACATACATATATTATTGAAGCAAAACGAGCTATGTGATGCAAAGTCACAGAGAAGCTAGGATTGAAAAGGGAAGAAAATCATACTTTCTTTTGTTAGATATACTGTAAATCTTTCCCTCAATTAGAAACTGGGCTATGTACAGACGGAATACAATTTCGTTCATAATTCACACTCTGAGAGTTCGGTCAAATCCGACACCTGAGAAAAAGATTGCGAACAATTGGGAAAAATATGCAAATGTATATGTAAAGGTGTCGCCATAAGCTATAATAAGCTGGTTTTACACATTTCTGTAACGTACCGTCGGTATAGTAAAGATTAAAGTAAGCGAGAGTAGGAAATTTCCTCTAATTTTCACTTATGGTGTCGGAGTTAAACTATCTGGCCTAAATTGTCGGTTAACCCCGACACCATGATTTATGAATAAATAACGCTCTGATACTGTTTTTAGACGTCTAGGATAATAGAAAATTGTCTAAATATTCATCTGATACAAAATTCAATCGAGGAAAATGACTTGTACGTCATGAATTTATTTTTACTTTTTCAGGACACCCCTCTTACAGAAATCTATAAGACTACATTTTTGAGAATTCCGCAAACAGGTTGGTCTTTCTTTAACCTCGATTTTTTTAAGAAAGCAAGCCTTTACATGTCAATGATCATTATATAACTTCAGAAAATGAATATGTATGACGTAATATTTAAAACAGAAAGTTGTTGATTTTGTCAAAAGATAATGCATTAAAAATGACATTTTTTTTTCAAAAAGTGTCGGAATTTGGCGCATATCGAGATTACTCTCCTCTACTCTAGGTCTATTTCAGCATAGACATAGATAATGTCGTATGTTTCGTTTATATTGAAGTAAAGTACCAACACAAGTATAGTGTATACAGGAATATATTCTAATGAATTATAAACATGTATGTACACCAACAATATAACAAACTAAAGCTATGTCTAATGACTGAGTATGAATTAGTCTGGTTCCCGTACCTGAAATCTACTACGGATTTAAGTACGGTAATAGCTAATATCTGACGGTCACTCAGACGGCCTGGACAGGTGACGCTTTCCATACACCGAGCCGTTTCATTGGTCTATCGATTATATCGATTGACCAATCAAAGGACAGAATGCAGTACCTGTTCCCAGTCGTAAATTCAGTTATTTACACGAATGGGTACCAGTCTAAGTATGAATGACCTAAAAATAATATGAGTAGTTGGCTTATATACTAGCTAAATAAAGTATATAGTCTGTTTCATATAAAGCATTCATCCACTCATACAACAGATAATATCTTAGATCTAACATGCTTTTAACCCTTTCCCAAACGGCAAAATTTTAGGGTGATCCATTCCAAAAGCTTCTGCAGACGACAAAATGAACGATATTCAATGTTGGATTTTGGTACAATATAGCTAAGAAAATATTGAGGCAAAAGGAGAAACTGCTGGTTATCAGCAGTTTCTTCTTTTGTCTCAATGTTTTCTCATGCCTATTCAATTAGGGACGTCAAAACCAGGTCTTGTTTGGGAAAGGGTTAAAGGCTGAATAGCTGTGGAAAAAAACTGCCAATTTGTCCCAAAAAAGGTTTACATTATTAAAGTATGAGCAAAAAGATGCACAAAGACCACACTTGGTTTTGAGCGTTTTTCTTTTTTACAAAAAAAGAAAAAACGCTCACCAACATTGTTTTTGCGTTTTTCATTTTTTTGGAGAAAAAAGAAAAAAAACGCAAAAAAACAATATTGTTTTCGCGTATTTCTTTTTTCTTCAAAAAATGAAAAACGCTCACCAGCATTGTTTTTGCGTTTTTCTTTTCTCTTAAAAAGGGAAAAACTCAAACTCACATGTCACCTTAGTGCCACCGTAGGCATTTCCTAATCTGATATAAGAAATACGATTAAGTAGACCATATGCCATTCTATATAACTCTTAACCCATTACCATACAATGACTCTTTTTGACTCCCTATAAGATAATGGCTTTAGAAAACATTGTGGAAAATGAAGAAATTGCTTGCGACAAACAATTTCTTCATTTTCCACAATGTTTTCTTCCATGAAAGACCAAATTATGTAAAAATTTCATTCTCTTGAAATTGTCATCTGCATCATCTTTGAATTTGGATAAGTCTAAAAAAAATGCCGTCTGGTAATGGTGTAACTCTAGGGAACGTGGAGATGAAGTCGCCATTGAAATAATAATAAATGAAGGAGAAAACAAACTCACAAGAATTGCAGAAACTAGCATAAATGATCCGTCTGCAACTGAAAACGATCAAACACTACCCACTCATCCAAATTAGTAACGAATCAATAAAAAAAACTAGGTGAATCGACACGGAATCAGAACGGTCAAACACTTCTTTTGCCAGCAACACAGGTGAATCGCGTGCTTCAACTGAAATATTAGATATAGTCTTACCACCACAGATCAAGAGACGTGGTCGACCGCCAGGTTTGGAGTTAACAGTTATCAGTTTGACTAAGAAAAGACTTAAACTGAAACGATGACCCATCCCATTCCAAGACCCCAAACAAATCGACAGAGACTTACAGAAAAATACCCGTAATGTCGCCATTTTGAAATTCATAAAACACCGGGGTTCCTTCAAGCGGCGTCGTTACGTATCCGAACTTATGCGGGCGCGGTCGTAAACATTTGGCGGTGGAAACACCGTGTCCAATCGTTACCGGTGGATGTGGTTTTCGCAACGCTGAAAGTGTGGTGTATAACGCCGGTTTGTGGTGCAAAACAGAGGCAGAACACCACCAAGGTAAGAAAATTGAAAAATTGAATCGATGAAGGTTTTCTTTGGGAATGAGACTAGGCCGAGGCTCATCTCAAATGATTTCTTGACCCCTAACAATGCCTGTTTTCTTCGAGAAAGTTGCAGTTTTCTCTATCATTCCGTGAATGTAAGGCATTTCAGGCGAAATCAGCTTGCCCGTAAAATATGAATTATATACAAGCATAACCAGTTATGAACCCCAAAGAAGCATGCACTTCGTACTTACACATGTATTGCACAAAATCACATTGAGGTTTGCACCCTCTGCATCTTACAGGAGCCATGGAAACGATTTTTACTTTAATTTACAAGTAACAATGGTGGATTTGGTGCACTCAAAGAAATATTTTGTAACGTATGTGGCATGGTGATTTTAAAGCTTTGCGTTTTTCCTTATTTTTAGCAGGCCTAGCAGATATAGTGACACTTTCCCTTACTTCAGATGCAACACACGTCCTATTCGAATTATCCTAGCAATTGTGCAATAATTTTGAGTAAAGAATATGTGTTGGATATACCCTTTGACACTCTTATATCCGTCCTTGAGTTTCCCAAATCAACTTGGTCCTTTATTGAAAAAGAAAGACTACACTTTAGAACATAAGATGTTCATGCCCCGGATAACATTGGGTAAAGTCGAGTCCAACACTCAAAGTTTGGAATGGGGCATTGTGTCTTTAACTGGAAGTCTCTGGTCAAAATATTGAAATCGACATTGAAATATGAAAGTAGATTCTTTGTAAATTTGTGTTATAAGTACGTTTGTCTCGGATTTCCAAACTAGCACATCTAAAACGTCTCCTTCAAAAGTTTCTCCTCCATAAAGCAGCTCGACCTCTTTCACCATTCCTGACCCATTATGACCTTGAAAGTGTCCTCGCTGTGTGAAATGATAGATGGCGTCCTCCGCATATTTAACATAATTGGACCAGTTTGTGTGATTATTCAGGTCGATGTCACTTCCGGTCACGTGGGCTTGTGATTTTAAGGCATTGATAGGTGGATCTAGCTTCTCTATACGAAGGGAACTAGCGCTCATCGATTGTGTCTTTTCAGTTGCATATTTTTGTTTCCACCATTCAGGATTACGAGTGGGTTTCCCCGTATTTCTGTCAATTAACATGACCAAGGTATCGTTCCTACAGAGAATCTCCCCTGATTGATTGTACATTGTGGCCCGTTGTCCTGCAGTTGTGTTCCCTATGAATCCACCTATGAACTTTACACTGACCGGATTTTTTGACACACTTAAATCGTACAAGGGCTTAAAGAGCTGAAGCCTGGATGACACAACAATTGGTAATGCTCCTTCTGTCAGTAATCTTGCATCTCTAAATGATCGGCCTGCTGAATCTAAAACCGTCTGGTGTGCAACAACAGACGTGGCGGTTGTGAAGCTGGACATCGCATGGACTCGAGGAAACATAGCTGAAAACGATGACAATAATGTTGAATGGTGAATAGACTACCTGTGTTCTAAAGTTGCTAGATCTAGCAGATCGATTGATTGATTTCATAACTTTGTCTTCGATATAGAGACATATTTCATAACTAGAACAAATACTTGATTTACATACATGTATTTATTTTAAATAGGTATTTAACCTTAATCGGCATTTTTTTAATCAAAACAATACTAAATAATTATAAGAACTATTTTCACAAAGATATTTACTTTTCAGATCATAATCTGTAAACTGTATTCCATCAGTATAAACTGTGGCCTCTGTATTGTCATCAGTAACTGTTAACTTGAAGTTGGTTATCTTCAGGAAATCGTCCAAACTGAAGCAGAAAATATTCAGTATTAACTAGAAATATATCACCAAAGGTTTTAAAATACCCCCGGCACTGTATAGGTGAAGTTATACTGCTTGTACGTTGCGCTTCTCCTAGTGAGATCTATCTACCAATGAAATATCATGATCATAGCAGCTATATTTTAGAGATATGATCTGGGGCTTGTTTCATAAAACAACAACCGCATAACACACACAGGTCTTGATAATTTGGCGATAGACGTTTCTTGCCCGAAACTTGTCGTAAGTCATCGGTGAGCCAAAAATACGTCTTAAAAATGTTTTGATGAAACCGGTCCATGAATTCCAGTATACCATCTAAAATTCGTTTTGCAGAGTTATAGGCTTAAATATACCACATAACAATAGCTGTCGTGGAAGAGTGTGTTCGACTATATTCCTGCAAAATTTAGGCTACTCGGGAATACATATTTTTCGTCGGCATAATTCGTTAGTTTGGCGTCTTAAGAAAACATTGCCGAAGTGGCGTCATTATATACTAGAGGAAAGAAGAAACGCAACAACTATATATTATACAGATGTCCCAGGTCAGTATTAGTGGGCTATAGATACATTTCAAGCGCTTAAAACACACAAACATTTCACGTCGACATAGAGGTTATAAAATACAAATTTGGCGTTACCATGTGGGCCTACATTTTGACGTGGTATTACGGACTTTATTTGACCTTGCACTGACCTTTGTTCAAAACGTGTTCATATTTCGTAAATTTAGTGTAACATTCTTCAAAAAGACTTGTATCATAGTACGCAGATAAAACAAGGATACCAAAAAAAAAAAAATATTACTGAATTGTTATTTTACAAAAATCACATGCTTCTAATTTATGATAATAAAAGCTTAAGCTGCGACATGTGAAATGAAATATGTAATAGGTAGCGAGTAAACTTCATTATCATGGCGGGAAAAACGTAGACTGGGTTCCAGACTGATCATTTTTCCCTCCTTTACTTTCTCCGGTCAATATCGACACGATCAAAAACGGATGCCGCAATATGTAACGGGTATTGATTTTTATGCGCTATCTTATTGACCAAATTGTATATTGACGACTGGACCCAGGCTAGGAAAAACGGGAAGTCATGGGTCAAAGCCTGATAGTCTATGAGATTTCTGACAAAGTTAAATGTCCGACTTTTCTGTCATAAAGCAACTTCCCCAATCGATACTCAAAACACGGAATTCATCCTTAATAAATGTAAGAAGAAATGGTAAAACAGTCAAAGAATATGTCGTTAGTGAGTGAAGGAATGTACCAAAGAACGATTTAAGTTTGTCTGTATTACTCTGACGATCGAGAAATGGATAAAAACTGAGACTTCGCTTTATGACAGAAAAGTCGCACACCATTTCTTTGTGAGAAACCTCATGCTCTAGATTGGGGCGGAGTCTAGTCATTGAATGACGTCATTCCGTGGCAATTTTAAGGACGACGTAAAGAAAAGTAAACAAAACTTTTAAACCAACCGAGTTTTGCGGATCTTTTTTTTTATAAAACACGTTAATTTAATGATTTTCTTCCAATATACGGTGAAATCGACTGCCTAGCTTGGTAGCCTTTAAAAGGTTTATTCGTAAACTTTAAGTCTTTCCTAAAGAATAACGGGGTTTGATGCCCTTGATTTTTAAGCTTTGCAAAGTTAAGGTAAAAGAATAGTTTTTTGCTGTTAAACAACAACTTTAATATCTTCTTTGATATTGAACACAAATTCTAACCTCTGGCTACATTCTGTCGTCTGTATTAGCTTTCAAACTGGTCAAGCACAATTCTTTGCCGTTTGCGAAAGGGTTAAATAAGTCAGATTTTAAATACAGACCAATTCATCGATTAACTTACTGTGGCATCTTGATTAAATCTTATTCGAAGTTCCGAAGCCAAGTTCACACTTAGGGCTATCTATTTAAAAATCCTCACTCAGGTAGAAAAAAATGTAGAATAGCCTATACATGTGTATGACATGTAGGCCTGTGTATATGACCTAACCTATTTGCTACATCTAGGTCATGATAAGTAGAGCGTTATACTTTTTTTTTCAAACCAATAGACCCATTCATGTTACGCTTTACAAATCTCCATCGAAGTGATTTCCCTTTAATCAGGACAGAATACATGTTTACAGGCCTAATGTGATTGGGACTATCTGGGCTAATGGATTGTTCGTTCTATCTATTTAGATACACCCACATTCTGCGTCAGCCAATCAAAATCTTCGCTTACCTTGAATGATATGTTTTCATCCGGCGTACAATGTTTATGTTTTATCACTGGTTTGACGATGCTCGGACTATTCAAGTGGAAGTGACATCAAATAGCGCGAGCTATTGGTGTTCGCTTATGGCTATAGCTAAGTGATCTATTGACGACAATTCCAATCGAAGTCGGCTTAGATAATGAAGTCGCATCAAAGAGCGTTTAATTCCAGACCTATGTTCGAAAGTCATTTGGCGCATGCTTTAGTTTATACTGGCTATCGCCCTGATCATACTACTTCGTATTTAAAAGAAATACGCAAAGTATACAATGTCTACGCTCCAATTTGCCTGCAACATACTTCGACCGTAATACGGAGGACGCCATATTTAACATGAAAGTAAACACGCATAAATGACGTCATTAAAACAAAGCAGCCTTATTGAAAACGTTATGATTCGAGTGAAATGTATTATTAATAATCTGATAAGATTTTATCGATATAGATCTAGATCTAATCGAGTTTTGAATCTTTGTTTATTTTCAAATACTTTTCTTGCCGTATCCTTAAACAGTTGTGTGGTCTGCTTCCGGCGTTGTGATTGTAGGCCTACAAATTTCGTTCATGGTGGCTTCTGTATATTTCGTCCGAGAGAACTTGAAAACCAATAAGATCCAAGATTGACAAAGTAGTATCTGGGTACCCAGTCTAAACATGTACATGCTCTAAAATACTTCCGAACGTATAAATTGAGGTACAGTATAAACCAAATTGTGGCATGAGAACGTCTATAGGCCTAGTAGGCCTACATGTACGGTATGTAGACTACAGTTGGTGCCACATCGTATGGCACATGTTTACATTTTGTTCAAATGTAAATAAAACATTATTGTACAAAATGTGGTTAAATTCTATAAAAGTAGTGATGTACCTAAATTTTCATAGTATATACGTCACTACTTTTATAGAATTTAAACATGTTTTATACAACAATGATTTATTTACATTTGAACAAAATGTAAACATGTGCCATACGATGTGGCGCCAACTTTTTTTGTAGTGAGTTGTTAATTTTGTAGGTTTTTGTCGGTGTTGTTGTTTCCAATATTTGATCGACCGTTTTACCTGTTTTGGTCTTTCGGTATAGAAAACATCACGGAAAGAGAATAAATGTCACTAGCGGTTTATTGATATGCTACAGAGTTTTACAAAGCATTTAGCCAATCTTATAAGGAGTCGAAGAGCGTCCTTATGTTGGAATGGGTTAAACAAATTTGCAAATACGATTGGGTCCTCAACACTTGTTTGTGGATCATGGTCAGATTAACTACTGATTTTTTCCATTGCGTCCACTTGTAAACTTTAAGGGTATGAATATGAGGACAAAGTTATAAAAAATAATTAATACAGGTATTGTACCTGTATTAAAGTGACATTTCAGAATTTTTTGTCATAAATTTTACTTATATTTTTATCTGAAAGAGCATATTTCCTTATGAAAATTTCAAGCCAAAATATTGCGCCGTTTACAAGAAATATATATTTTTGTGTTCAAATTAAACAATTTGTTGTGGACAACAGTTCTGATTTATACGGAATTTGTCGATTCTGTCTCAACTGTAAATGCGTGTTTCTCGTTTATCAGCAACAACTTCAAAAAACTAATATCATTTATACTGATGAGAATAACCAAACTTTGCATCAAGACATACTTTAAAAAATTGAAATGGGAATGAAATGTCCCTTTGATTATTTTATAATCATGTCCTCACATTCATACCCTTATTAGGTATAGATAAAGGGTTTCGGTCCCTGTGGAGTTTGTAAAATAAAATGCCTATCAAAGTGATTTTAGGATTTTTTATGCGAAAATGCATTTGGCCTCCCCTGGAAAACACGGCCACGCCTGGGAAAAATGTCTGGATCCGTGCGCACATGCGCGGGTTCAGACATTGGATATACCCTTTGACACTCTTTTAAATGCGTCCTTAAGTTTCCCACAACAACTTGGCCCTTTATTGAGAAAGAAAGACTACACTTTAGAACATACGATATTAACCCTTTCCCAAACGGCGAAAATTTAGGATGGTCCAATTTGAAAGCTGCTGCAGACGACAAAATCAATGTTACTTAGTGCGAGAAATGGGAATATCATGGTATGGAAAATATTGAGGCAAAAGGAGAAAATGCTGGTTATCAGCATTTTCTTCTTTTGCCTCAATGTTTTCCCAAGCCCTTTCTAATAGAGACGTCAAAACCAGGTCTTGTTTGGGAAAGGGTTAATGCCCTGGATAACATTTGGTAAAGTCGAGTCCAACACTCAAAGTTTGGAATGTTGCATCGTGTCTTTAACTGGAAGTCTCTGGTCAAAATATTGAAATCGACATTGAAATATGAAAGTAGATTCCTTGTAAATTTGTGTCATCAGTACGTTTGTCTCGGATTTCCAAACTAGCACATCTAAACGTCCCCTTCAAAAGTTTCTCCCCCGTAAAGCAGCTCGACTTCTTTCACCATTCCTGACCCCATATGACCTTGAAAGTGTCCTCGCTGTGTAAAATGATAGATGGCGTCCTCCGCATATTTAACATAATTGGACCAGTTTGTGTGATTATTCAGATCGATGTCACTCCCTGTCACGTGGGCTTGTGATTTTAAAGCATTGTCTGGTGGATCCAACTTCTTAATACGAAGGGAATTAACGCTCATCGATTGTGTCTTTTCAGTTGCATATTTTTGTTTCCACCATTCAGGATACGGAGTTGGTTTCCCTGTATTTCTGTCTATGAGCAATATCAATGTATCGTTCCTACAGAGAACATCCCCTGATTGATTGTACATTGTGGCCCGTTGTCCCAAAGTTGTATTCCCTACGAATCCACCTACGAACTTTACACTGACCGGATTTTTGGAAACACTTAAGTCGTATAAGGGCTTATAGAGCTGAAGTCTGGATGACACAGCAAATAGAATTTTTCCTTCCGTCACTAATCTTGCATCTCTAAATGATCGGCCCGATGAATCTATAACCGTCTGGTGTGCAACAACAGATGTAGCTAGTGTGAAGCTCAGAATCGCGTGGGCTCGAGGAAACATAGCTGAAAGACGATAAAGAATCATCATAATTTGGAACGGCATTCGAATGTGTTCAGAAACTTTTCAATGAGATCTATTTTATAAATTGTTTATCAATATAGAAACAAACTTTTTTGATTTTCATATCCAGAAGAAATTAGATGTAGGCCCATTTGTCAATCTGATTCAAATCATGTGTTACCTGACAGTAGCATCTGAGAGACACCGGTAAGGAGTCATCTTCTGTTAACTTGGAAAAAACAAAATAGGATGTATTCAATCTTACTTATCAAATCTCTTGTTATATATGATTTCTCGTAACAGGCACGTTAAAATAAACGATTCAGCACTGCATAGCGATGTCCTCGTAGCTAAGTTTTCGGTTTAAGCCGCTTTCAGAATCTTGAAAGAGTTTATTTGATTGGCCAAGAGAAAAAGTCATAGAAGATGACCCCTTACTGGTTCCTGTCAGGTGCTAATGCAAAGCGGGTATGCTATTATACAGGAAATGTCTTGTCACAAGGAATAAACGTGTCAAAGTAGTCCACCCCTTATTAATATAGGACCTAGGAATTTTTCGTGCGACTTCGTTAACATTCGGGTACGTATCCTAACGTATTTGAGCCAAGTCGTAAATAATCGGCAGTGGAACGTTCTAACGCCAAATGATTGTAACGTCGCTAACGTCGTCTTCCGAATAATTCCGACGTCGTGTGAGTGTCATAAGGAATTGGCTACCTTGAAGCTTTCTCATTTTTTCACGGATTTACGTAATAAGTATAAAGTTATACAGAAATGTTTTACTTTGAGATATTATGCAGAATTGCCGGTCTTATATTTTGAGGATGTAGAACTATTTGGATGGCTTACAATATGCTAACATATTAGTAGAGCACGCTGTTGTCGTATAGCTCATTGGGATTGATTAATTAAGGTTACCCACCTCTTTCAACTACTGTGGTCATATCATGTGACTGCAGCACCCAACCATGCATTCCTGGTGAGGCTGGTACATACATTTATCTAATCAGTACCACCACAATTACCTGATCCGAGCCTGCAGCTGCTCTCTCACATAGATGATTCACACATATTGGTGAGAGACAAATGACTTTTGCCAATGTCAGAACGGATATTGACAGAGCCGTGCCCTGGACTCACGAGACCTAGACTCCGACGTCGCTGACTGGGCCTCGGTATAGCACAATGTAACCAATCAAGACTTAGATATGCAAATTTTTTTGTTTTAACCGTTTCGGAAGACATATAGGACGAAATATTAGCAAAACGTGTTACTTTTCAGATCATAATCTGTAAACTGTAGTCCATCAGTATAAACTGTGGCCTCTGTGTTGTCATCAGTAACTGTTAACTTGAAGTTGGTTATCTTCAGGAAATCGTCCAAACTGAAGCAGAAAATATGCTTATAATTAAACATAAAATATTGAACAGCGATATCCGTCGCGGAACAGTGAGCTCGACTGGATTTCAAACGCTTAAAATTCACAAAAACACTTCCCGTATACAGATTCCACATGTTTCAGAAATATCGAGCTTAGCCCGGCTAAGAGATGAAATGGGGGGGGGGGGGGTGTATCAAAGTAGTTTCCTATCTCTAATATTCTTCCTGAACAATATCGGGGTTTGGTGCCCCTAATTTTTAAGCTTCGATAAAAGAGATCGTTTTTCTATGGAACATCAATTTTGATCAATGTCGTCTAGATCATTTGTGAGGTAAACAAATTCTAACCTTATCAACATACATTCTGCCCTTTGCATCAGCTTTCAAACTGGCCAAGTACAATTGTTTGCCGTTTTCGACAGCGTTATCTAAGATTGCTTTTCAAAACATTGAATGATCACTTTATAGACGTTAAAATCTATTAATTCACTTACTGTGGCATCTTGATTAGATCCTATTCGAAGTCCCAAAGCCAAATTCACGCGAATAAATCTAAATATTTCAAAATCCACATCTAGAAAATAAGTTTGTAAAATATGCACGTAGGCCTGTAAATATGATCAAACCAAGTTGCTACATCTAGGTCGTGATAAGTAGAGCGTTCAAACCAATAGACCATGAGCACTACGTTTTATAAATCCCCGTAAAAGTGATCTCCCTTTAGTCAGGACACATAATAATGCACTTTCTTTCACAGAGGCTTTTGCATATCGCCTATGTTATGAGATCGGAGGAATATAAAAATTGTCCCATTTTGATTAGGAAAAATAAGAAAATAGTCCCATTTTAATTAGATCAATGCTTAAATTTGAAAACACTTCTGATGCAAACAGAACAATATTTTCTTTCTCTAATGTATAATACAAGAAGACGTTATAATTCGGTAGACCACGATTCGTGGACTCTAGTCGAGGTAGCCCCTTGTAGAGATGATATGTGAAGAGCAACGAACGATCACTCTGCAATGAGAATGGTAATAATGTACTCTCTTTCACAGAGGCTCTTTCATTTCGCCTCTGTACAGGGTTGCGTAAGAACATGAAAACTAACGACAGAATACAAGGAGGTTTGGAAAATAGTCCCATTTTCAGGCACACAGTAGTAATGGCCGCCTCCAGAAGGATATACCGAAAACTTCCTATTTCATAAATGTCATATCTTTGCTCTCAAAATTAACGAACTTTGCTCTTTTATCTTTGTAGTGAAATCATCACCCTGGAGGCGATCATCGCTACTGAGTGACTGGCGTACTAAAACACATAGTACGACAGGGAATCAGACTATGTTTTACAAAGCATTTGTCTTGCAATGAGTCGGAAAAAGCCCTTATGTGGGAATGGATTAAACAAATTTGCAAATATGTCTAGGACCTCAACACTGGGTTACAGATCATGGTCAGATTATGTTCTGAAAGTAAATTTCCTGGAATTGTGTCCACTTGTCAACTTAGAATTCAGTTAAAGATTTCAATGCGTGAACTTGGTTACATCGAAAGTTTAATAAAAAAAAAAACTTCCATGCTACTGCTTGTTTCTCATATTTTACGCTCGTATGTCAGCGTTTCCAACTACAACGACACGTTAGACAATCTTGAACATTTTGAAATGTTCACGCCTTGGATTAAAAACAATCTAATCGGAAACTCAAAGTTTAGAACGGGGCATTGTATCTTCATCTTGCAGTCCCTGGTCGAAGTACTGAAAACGACATTGAAATATGAAAGTAGATTCTTTGTAAATTTGTGTCATCAGTACGTTTGTCTCGGATTTCCAAACTAGCACATCTAAAACGTCCCCTTCAAAAGTTTCTCCTCCATAAAGCAGCTCGACCTCTTTCACCATCCCTGACCCAATATGACCCTGAAAGTGTCCTCGTTGTGTGAAATGATAGATGGCGTCCTCCGCATATTTAACATAATTGGACCAGTTTGTATGATTATTCAGGTCGATGTCACTTCCTGTCACGTGGGCTTGTGATTTTAAAGCATTGTCTGGTGGATCTAGCTTCTTTATACGAAGGGAACTAACGTCCAACCATTGTATCTTTTCAGGTGTATATTTTTGTTTCCACCATTCAGGAACAGGGACGGGTTTTCCCGTATTTCTGTCAACACAGACGACTAAGGCATCATTTGTACATAGAACCTCTCCAGATTGAGTGTACATCGTTGCCCGGTGTCCAGCAGTTTTATTTCCTACGAATACACCAGCAAATTTTACACTGATCGGGTTTTTAGAGACACGTAAATCATACAAGGGTTTGTAGAGCTGAAGTCTGGATGATATATAGACTGGTATCTTTCCTTCGTTCACTTGTTTGATATCTCTGAACGTCCTTCCTGATGAATCTAAAACAGTCTGATGTGCCACCACAGATGTAGATTGTGTGAAGTTGACCATCGCATGGGGTAGGGGCCACATTGCTGAAAGAGGAAAAGCAGCTATAGTAATTCTATACGGTATTCGAATTAGTTAGACAATTTCCTTTAAAATATGTTCTAGACACACACTTTCAAACTTCATATGATCTCGAAGAAATTAGACGTAGGCCTATTTTTGAAGCACAATTGCTTCAGTGAAAGCGTCTCTTTGAAATTTAGATTTTATATTCGAAATTCACAAAAAAAACTTGTTACTTGGTAAATTTAAAAAGAACAAGGTAGATCCACAACATTTGTATTAGGAATTTTCCAATAAGATTTTGAAAAAAATTGACCCTTTCTGGGACAGGCCCACTATACAGACCAAACGGCGTGGCAAAGAAGGAGAAAAAACCACTGTTACTTTTCAGATCATAATCTGTAAACTGTAGTCCATCAGTATAAACTGTGGCCTCTGTATTGTTATCAGTAACTGTTAACTTGAAGTTGGTTATCTTCAGGAAATCGTCCAAACTGAAGGATAAAAATAAACAGAGAAAATGCCGATGAAAATCAGTTGTTCTTTTCCATCGATGTTTTTCATTTTGTACACCTCTTTGGTTAGGAATGTCAAAGTCCACATGTTGGCCTACTTAGGAGAGGTTCAATCAATGTTTAACCCTTTTCAAAAAATCTAGATCTACCTATACCAACCCTACATATGTTTGACTTACTTTAGAACTCATTGAACAATTGAAGGCTTAATGTTGAGGGGAAAGAGTTAAACTAAATGGGACAACGGATAACTAATGATTGTTGATGCTTTATTCACGATGATTTATTTATGATCGTATACAAGTCTACAGTAGTTCCTTTTATACACTGCTAAATCAAGTATTATATCTTTAAAGACTCAGGGAAAAGATTATATAGCCAACATACTGATTGGCTAAGTGCCTAAATATGGTCAGGGGCGTAGCCAGCGGAAATTACATTGTACTCAAAGAACATTCAGGCTAGGGTTTTGAATTCTCTAACAAGAGAATGTGTGGGAAAACATTTTGGAAAATGACGAAATTGCTTGTGGCTTGTGGCTCTTTACCTTGACAGACCAAAAAATGTAACATTTGCAACTTGCAATTGTCGTCTGCAGCATATTTGAATTTGGACCAGTCTAAAACTTGTCGTTTGGTAATGAGTTGCAGGTATAGAATATGAAAACCAAACGCATTTTAATCAATATCTTTCTTTGCTTTTTTCGACCCATCTATTTTTTCTGTTTTTGCCTACGAATTGTTGGCCTACTCAAATGAGTACCCGTGTACGCCTGTCTACACCCCTGATCGTGACTGAACAATAGGACGTATTTTAAGTTTGGGACAATAATCACATATTTAGAGATTATTACACGGCTGATGAGGGCCGGAGAGTGATATCGATCGGCCCGCAACCGCGATATCTGCACCGAGGTCTTTAGACCGAGGGCAGATATCAAGGTAAGGGCCGATATCACTCTCCGGCCCGAATCTGCCGTGTAATAATCTGTATATTACATTCTTTTTGTGAACAAAACCTCCAATCGGTGAATAAAATTTACCTTTACATAAAATTTCAGTTGAAATAAACTCCATTTCATACTTTTTGTACATTAATCGCACTTGAAGTGAAGACAGAGAAAGTTACGACGGTAGCCACTTTTGTAAACAGCATTGCTTTTTTCTGACGTCATTGACGTTTTTCGTCACGGAAAGGCACGTGCAAAAGATCTGTACATACCTATAGTTTTTTGGAATAAATTCCTTAGCAGCGGGCAGATATCGCATATTTGCCCGCTGCTAAGGATTCACGTGGATATGGCTTTTACAGGCTGCAATTACGAGGTTTTCGTTTGAAAAGCGACAATTTACTTACTGTGGCATTTTTGCTTAAATATCCAAAATTAAACTCGTACGTATCTATGAAAAAATCCTCATAGTGTAGGATAATTATGCGAATGGCTATCTAGGTCGTGATAAGTAGAGCGTTCATTGTTGGTAATATTATACATGTATTATGGCGCGGCAAACGGACCAAAAAAATCAATTTCTAGCGTGTATACTCACGCGCGCGAGCCTTAAATATAACGGTGCACCATATTTATGCACGCGTGTTATTTTTTTTACACGTGAACGTGTGAATTTAAAGATTCTTTGTGTATTCGCAAAACTTTCCAGAACTTGAATATGATGATGTCCTCAATATCAGATAGCGTCTACAACAAATCAGACTTACGAGTGTTCAATTAATTCGCGGACAAGTATCGACCTTTCATCAATACGATAAACATTTCAAGAAAATACGGTGTCGTGTTTCTGAGTAATAGATATAGTAGTTTTAGTATTATCCATTATCCAAAATTATTGAAATGCGAGCTTTTGCTATTCTGGAAGCGACTTTTTTGTTCGATGTGAGTAGACGTTACAATTTAGTGAATATATTCCGGCAATATTTCAAGTAGATCTATGTTAATTATAACGTTTTATTTTCTACCGACCAAACACATATTGAATTACCTACCAACCAAACTAAAGTTTGATTATCTACCAACCAAACAAATGTTTGATTATATGCCAACCAAAAAAATTCTTGAGTATTTACCAACCAAACAAACGTTAGATTATCAACCAAACAAACGTTTGATTATCTACCAACCAAACAAATGTTTGCTTATATACACACCATACAAACGTTTTATTATCTACCAACAAAACGTTTTGGCTCCCTGTCAAAAATAAATAATAATAATAATAATAATAATAATAAAAACAGCTGTTTTAAAACATACGAACCAAACAAAACTGAGTTCTTTCTTGATTAGGCCTAGTGAGAATCAGCCAAAACCGTATTTTGTCAAGTTCTAAGGCACGTAACTAAGGATGTGCAAACCGAAGTTGTTCTCTTTTTTCCGCGAAAAATCCAATGAATAAATACTAGTAAATGGCTAAATTTATAAAAAAAAAAAAAAAATAAATAAATAAGGGAAACGTTGTACTACAGGTTAACAACATAAGGATAATGCGCGAAAAAATGACAAAGATATATAGCTTTTACAATATTTATTTTTCAAAAACCATCATCAAATAAGTCAATCAATATTGAATTCCTTTTCTGGAAGACCAGCGAGATACTTGAAGTCTTCATCATGGAAGTGCTCAGCCAACTTCTTCTTGAAGAACCCGTTGTCGTTTTCAGCTTTTCCCAAACGAGACCTTGTTTCTGACGTCCCTAATAGAAAATGCTTGGGAAAACATTGCGACAAAAGAAGAAACTGCTGATAATCTTTAATAACTTCCATTTTGTCATTTCTGACAGTTTTTGAATTGGAACACCAAAAAAATTGTCGTTTGGGAAAGGGTTAAGTGTTTCTGGCGATGAAACATCTTTCATCATACGTCCCACGAGACATTGTTGATGGTCTTCTCTTCAAGGCAGTCTTCTGAAGTCAGGCTGATCGAATGATGGCATTTGAAATCCCTCTTTTCGCACTCGTCTATACCAGTTCTTGTACATGTATAATAACGTTCTCATTATGTCTACCTAAATTATAGAAATAAGGCCCTAAAAAACACATGCGTAGGAACTTTTTGTTAATGCTCGACCTCCATGCCTAAATGAAACTTCGATATGTATGGAAGATCACTAGGGTGGAGGTCACATGATAGAGGTCCTTTTAAGGTCACCACGGGGTCAAAGGTCAACTAAGTGCAAAAATAAATGGTATAGCAAGAAAATCCGCCATAACTCACTTACTTTTGTGTCTATACTAACAAATTTGGTATCAAATTGAAGCTGGGATATTCATCTTTATTTTGCAATATAGATATGCAAATCAGATAATTTGCATATATAAGATTTTGAAGATTTAATTAGAAATTTCGAAGATTTTTTGGTCATTTTTTATAGCATAAAGTTGGAACATAAGCTATAACTCACTAAGTTTGTGGTGTAGATTCACGAATTGGATGCCAAAATAAAGCCTAGACATCTGTCCTCAAGTATAGTTAAGCAAAATAAGTAAATTACATATGTATGTTTTTTAATTATTTTTTTAATTAATTGATGAAAATATCGCCAATTTGTGAATATTTGATTCACACAGTAATCAGACTTAAAGGTATCACAAGAAAAATCTTTAAAAATCAATCATTGGGCCAATTCCAACCAAACTTGGTATGAATGTTCTTTGAGTAACCCTATTGAAGATGTGTTATCAAAATTTTGATTTGACAAAAAAGTGGGCGTGGCAGGGCGGGGCTTATCTTCCTAAAGAGAAATCACAAGAAAATACTTTAAAAATCAACCAATGGGCCAATTTGAACCAAACTTGGCATGAATGTTCTTTGTGTGACCCTTTTGAACATTTTGTAAACAAAATGTTGATTCGTCGAAAAACGTGGACGTGGCAGGGCGGGGCTTATCAAACTTAAACAAATCAAAAGAAAATTCTTTAAAAATCAACCATCGGGTCAATTTGAACCAAACTTTACGTGATTGTTCTTTGAGTGATCCTTTTGAACATTTGCTAACAAATTGTTTGAAATCAACAACAAATAAGGACGTGGCAGAGTGGGGTCATTTTCAACTTGGAGAAATCATGAAAAAATACTTTAAACACAACCATTGTGCTAATTTATACCCATTTTTGTTGGATCGATTTGAACGAAATTGTAACTAAATTGATTATGCAAGAACTGTTTTACTTCTAGCCTGATCGGAACAGAAAGTTTTTAGTTATAAGCCTTTGTATTTGAAAAAATTGCCATTTTCACTCATGTCATTAGAAATTTTGATGATTGTTTTGTCATTTTCTTTATAATGTAGTTGAAACATAAGCTATAATCTGTGGTGTACATTCACGATTTGGGTACCAAAATAAAGCCTAGATATCTGTCCTCAAGTTCGATTGTGCAAATTAGCTAAATTGCATAAGCAAGATTTTTATCGTCAATTTATGAATATTTGATACACACGGAGCTTTGTGGGTTGATTTAATCATATTGTTTATGCAAACATCCAATCAAAAACATGATTATGCATTTTAGATATGTCTGATTGAATTACAGTATCGTAGAGGGTGTGGTTTCCATGGTAACATGTCTTGTGACTGTGGGGTATAGCAGGATGAACAGCTATAGTTCACAAATACCGGGTTTAGACTTACAGTTGATGTGTTATAAAATGAAGCTAACACATCCGTCCTTATTTTTCAAAGGTTTGCATAATCATGACTTTGTAGAATTTATTGGAATAACTGATGAAGTTATCATCAATTTTATAGAGTACATTGGGAACATCAGATATAGCTCAGTTCTTGGTATAGATAAACAATTTTGGTATCAAATAAAAGTATGGGCTTTCATCATTATTTTTTGGTACAGTTATGCAACCTAGTAGTTACGCAAATCAACTAATTTGCAAATGTATAATTTTGAAGAGTTAATGGGAAATTTCATGAAATTTCCATTGTTTTTGTTTCCTTTATAGCAAGAAAAAAGCTTATGTTCACGAACTTTGCGGTGTGCACAAACAATTTTGGTATTGAAATAAAGCCTAGAGATCCATTCTTAACTTAAAATTTGCGAATAAGCATATATGCATGTCCACGATTTAAATGATTTTTAATAGATTTTTAGAATCATGATGAACACATCACGAATTTGTGAATATTAGATATATACAGTGCTTTCAAGCATCTTGGAAATACTAGTAAATCACATGGTTTATGTACAAGTTCCCGCCCAACATAAAAATTAAGCATTTTGAAGACTTTTTTCGGCAATCAGTTTGAACTTCGATATGCTAGAGAGTGCGTTTTCCATAAAAACATATCTTTGAAAGGTCGTTTAAGGGGATATAGCTGGAGAAGCAGATATAACTCACTGTGTTCTGGGTGTAGGTTAACAGTTTTGATATCAAAATGAAGGTTAGGCACCCATCTACATGTTCCAGCATAGCTTTATGCAAAATAAATAACTGGTATGGTTGATAAAATTATTGTCATTATTTGGGAGTGCAATTGGAAAATTAGACACAGATTATTTAAAGTTCTGTGTATCGACTTAAACGTATAGACGAATCCAGAAATTAGTATTTACCTGATTACCTCCCTTATCGCCACCATTAACGTACTGAAGATTATCAACTTCTCAGTACTCGAATGACAATAATTTAGTGATAGTTGGTATCTGGAGAAGCTTCTGAGGGGCATATAACGACTTTAATGGTTAACTTCTGGCTACAGAAACAAAGCGCATTGATAAGAGAATGTTTGTTCGTCACCAGGAGGTATTTTAATTAAAGACTGTCCATACAAATATGACCCAATTAAAATACTTAATGCATTTCCTTTAAATGGCAAGAGACCAGCCCTATAAATGACAAGGGGCCAGCCCCTGTGACAATCAAAGGTTCAATAAGATGAGGTAGAGCAGATATTCTAAAATAATATTTAGTGCCAAAGCACTTGTATGCAAAAATGTGTAGGCTTTAGATTCTACCAAGAAAAGAAAAACGACATTTTTTTCGCCAAGATAAGTACTTTCAATGACTAGTGAGTTTAAGAGAGACAAGCAGTTAATGCATGCCAAACATCCCAGGGAAATCCATGATGACCAAATTCATGATCACCTAATTCGTCACTTTGACAGCTAAATGTCACGAAATTGTGATAAAATGGATGTAGGCATATTTCCTTTGATAAGAAAATGAGCACAGTTTGCAACTTTGACTACTGTTAAAGGAAGCCTTAAATCAACAGTGTAATAGCGGAGCAGCGTCTACTCTTGGCATAACTGATTCCCCTTTAGGGATATTTATCTGACCCTGATATTTGACCTTAATTTTATGAATGACACCAATTCTGGTACAAAAAGATATTTACTTACATACCAAATTTAAGCTATTGAAATGTAAACGATAAGACATTTTAAGTAGGCTTAACCCTTTCCCAAACAAGACCTGGTTTTGACGTCCGTAATAGAAAATGCTTGGGAAAACATTGAGGCAAAAGAAGAAACTGCTGATAACCAGCAGTTTCTCCTTTTGTCTCAATATTTTCCATCCTATTTTGACACAAATCCTATATCAATCAACACCCATTTTGTTGTCTGCAGCGGGTTTCAAATTGTAACGCTCCAAATCTTTGTCGTTTGGGAAAGGGTTAAATGTTCCCATCCAGCCACGTTAATGAATCAAACAATTTGTTTACAAATGTTCATCAGGGTCACTCAAAGAACATTCAAGTCAAGTTTGGTTAGAATTAGCCCAAAGATTGATTCTTAATGATTTTTCTTATAATTTGTCTGATGAGCATCGCCACGCAATGCCACGCCAACATTTTTTGAAGAATCAAAATGTTCAAAAGGGTCACACAAAGAACATTCATACCAAGTTTTGTTCAAATTGGTCTAATAGTTGATTTTTTAAGAATTTTCTTGTGATTTCTCTAAGTCTGATAAGCCCCGCGCTGCCACACCCACATTTTAGTCAAATTACAATTCTGATTGCAAATCTTCAATATGGTCACTCAAAGAACATTCATACCAAGTTTGGTTGGATTGGTCCAGTGGTTGATTTTTAAAGAATTTTCTTGTGATTTCTCTAAGGCAGATAAGCCCCGCCCTGCCACGCCCACTTTTTAGTCAAGTCAAAATTTTGATAACACATCTTCAATAGGGTTACTCAAAGAACATTCATACCAAGTTTAGTTGGAATTGGCCCAATGATTGATTTTTAAAGATTTTTCTTGCGATACCTTTAAGTCTGATTACTGTGTGAATCAAATATTCACAAATTGGCGATATTTTCATCCATTAATTAAACAAATAATTAAAAAACATACATATGTAATTTACTTATTTTGCTTAACTATACTTGATGACAGATGTCTAGGCTTTAATTTGGTACCCAATTCGTGAATCTACACCACAAACTTAGTGAGTTATAGCTTATGTTCCAACTTTATGCTATGAAAAATGACCAAAAAATCTTCGAAATTTCTAATTAAATCTTCAAAATCTTATATATGCAAATTATCTGATTTGCATATCTATACTGCAAAATAAAGATGAATATCCCAGCTTCATTTTGATACCAAATTTGTTAGTCTAGAGACTGAAGTAAGTGAGTTATGGTGGATTTTCTTGCTATACCATTTATTTTTGCACTTAGTTGACCTTTGACCCCGTGGTGACCTTAAAAGGACCTCTATCATGTGACCTCCACCCTAGTGATCTTCCATACATATCGAAGTTTCATTTAGGCATGGAGGTCGAGCATTAACAAAAAGTTCCTACACAAGTCACATTTTGGGTGAGATTTAGGTAGACTAATTGATGCAGTTTATGTTTCTGTAGAAGTATCGCGTATATTATGACCTCGTCTTTCTCGATAAGCGATATGCTTAACGCTGTCTTGGTGTGCCAGATTACATTCGACTTCAGGGTCGTTCCTTGCGCAGTAGATTCTTGCGTGAACCAAAATTAGATGTGTTCATCCTCTCTTCCCATTTAAACTTCTCTGTGATCAATTTCTTCGCATCTTTGTTTAGTTACACATGGTTTGATGTTTAAGCATATGAAGACAACGTTATGATCTCCAATACCATCGTGTATTTCAATTCCTTCCACCATAGTTGGGCTCGATGTAATGAAATAATCTAGAACATTCCCTTCTCTTGTAGGCCGCGGCCTTAGCGCAGTTGGTAGCGCATCTGACCCTCATACGAGAGGTCCCGGGTTCGATACCCGGCCGCGGCTAATACCCTTTCTGACAAAATTGTCACCCACCAATGGGTTTGAAATCGTTAACCTAAGTGGGCGAGCAGCTGGGGGCTCGGTAAGGGTTTTGTGGTAGTACTGGTTTGAAAAACAACAGGAATCCATGGGTAGGTGCTCCAGCCGCCGCGATATGACCCTGGTAGTTGAAAACGGCGTAAAACCCCAATAAACTCAAACCCTTCTCTTGTAGGCTCGTTTACCATCTGAACAAGGCTAAAATCATCCAGTAGAGTCACGAAGTCTTCTTAGTGTTTGCGTAGGCTCGGTCCTCCATTGTATGTCGGTTTGTGGTCTTGATCCCAAGAGAATTTGGTGTAGTTAAAATCTCCTACAAGACACACTTCACCATCAACCGATCTCATCAGCTCAAGCGATTGTCTGAGCTCAGCCGCACTTTTGTCATCCCCATCTCGCGGCTTGTAATATCCACAAATATAGAGGGGTTTGGACATTGGCATTTCTATTTTGATCCACAATATTTCACTTTTTTCTGCTCTCACGTATTCCGAGGCAACAAGTGTGTCCTTCACAAGTATGATATTACTACCACCACGTGTCAAAGACTCCCTGTCCCGTCTGAAAAGGGTGTAGCCAAGATATTCGGAGAAATATTCACTATCACTATCGTTTCGGTTTGTCCACGATTCGGTTCCCACCACTATACCTGGTTTGTATTGCTCAAGAATGTCACGAGATTATTGTCTTTTATTGCGAATAGACTAACAGTTGATGTTCATGAACTGAACAGAAATGAAATCGCTCATCAATTTTCGTTGGTTTGTTTGGTGTTTAGGTTTATTAGCCTACTTTTATACTGTAAAGACGAAATCACATTCTATTTACATTTCTTTGTATGTCATTTTACATTCCCAATTTGCGATGCCATTTTAGATGCTCGATCGTTAACTTGCGATGTCATGTTAGATTCGCGAGTTAACAAGTAGGCTACATTGATTGGTTAATCCCAAAGAACGATAGGTTACATTTCTAAAATAAGAATCGACGATCTCTAATTGCTTCTCTGCGCATGTAAATTCTAAATTTAGGAAGTTAATTTTAGACCATAACATCATCACACTCAATACCGACCCTACTAGAGCCCCATTTGAAATCAAAGTATACTACTATATATGACTTCCCTTTTTTCCACATTATGACGAGGATGTAAGAAAAGAATCTCGTCCTAACAAGAAAACAAGCCATGATAATCGAGAACAAGATGGGATCAAGAGCAAATATCGTGAATTTTGAAGCATTTGACATGACAGAAATCCTTGAAATATTTGTGCGTCTGACCTACCTAGAGAATCTGATTTCTCCCATGTTGTCGGGGATTTGCATATTTGACATCATAATAAGACTGGGAAAACCCCATATCCCTTATTGTTTGATAAAGTTCACACAGTGCATACAACTCGGGGCCGGATAGGAATGTACAGTCATACTTAGCGTTTTCCATAGTGGTTTTAAATGTTAAATGTTTAAGAGGGATATTGACTCCAAGAAATCGGCGAGCAAATTACCGTTTTGCTGGACAAAAGGTTTACAATAAGTAAAATATACAAAGTGACTGTATTTGAAGTGAGAAATAATGCACTTTTTACTTACAACAAGCGAATATATATTTATATTATTAACTTTGGGCACCACATAATTTGACGCCAGATGTTTACAATTGTGGCTATATAGAATCACAGATATTATCGATTCAAAATTTGTCAAGTTTTGTCAAGTTTAAAGGCACGTAAGTATTAGTAAGGGTGTGCAAACTGAAGTGTTTTTTTTTTTTTTTTTTTTTTTTTTGAGAAATATCGAGTGAATAAATAAATGACTAAATAAAAAAATGACAAAAAATAAATGACTAGTAAATGAATAAAGGGAAAGGTTGCACTATAGATTAACAACGTGGACAATGCATGAACAAATGACAAAGATATATAGGCCTTAGTTTTACAATATTTATTTTCTAAAAAAAAAACATCATCAAATAAGTTAAGTAATATTAGTGTCTTTTCTGGAAGACCTGCGAGATACTTAAGGTCTTTATCATGGAAGTGCTCAGCTAACCCCATCTTCAAGAACCCGTTGCCGTCTTAAGTGTAACCGGCAATGAAACATCTTTCAGCATACTTCACGAGAGGCATTGTAGATGGACAGCTTTCTGAAATCAGGCTGATCGAATTATGGCATTTGAAATCCCCTATCTTGACACTCGTCTATGCCAGTTCTTGTATGAATGGCGTCCTCATACTGATGCAGTTTATGTCTCCGTAGAAGAATCGCGTATATCTTGATCTCGTCTTCTTGGATAAGCGATTTGTGGAATAGCGTACGTCTTGGTGTGCCCGATTACATTCGATTCGACCGACTTCAGGGTCGTTTTTGGTGCACTAGATTCTTGCGTGAACCAAAATCCGATATGCATCATCCTACCTTCCCTTTCAGGTTCTCGGGGATCAATGTCTTCGCTTCTCTGTTTAGTTACACATGGTTTAATGATTACGGTTATGGGGACAATTTTATGATCTGCAATGCCAGGTTGTGGTTCAATATCATCTAGTACCATGGTTGGGTTTGACGTAATAAAATAATCTAGAACATGATCTTCTCTTGTAGGCTTGTTTACCATCTGAACAAGGCTAAAATCATTCAGTAGAGTCACGAAGTCTTCATAGTGTTTGCGTAGGCTCGGCCCTCCATTGAATGTCGGTTTGTGGTCTTGATCCCAAGTGAATTTGGGGTAGTTAAAATCTCCTTACAGCCACACTTAACCTTCAACCGATCTCATCAGCTCATGCGATCGTCTGAGCTCAGCCGCACTTTTGTCATCTTCATGTCGTGGCTTGTAATATCCAATAACATTCGGCGGTTTGGAAGACGTACCTGTTCTTATTCTTATGCATAAATTTTTGCATTCTGTCTTCATCATATCTTTTTGCTCAGAGGCAATTAATGTGTTCTTAACAAGTATGCAAATGCCACCACCACATTTACCTGACTCTCTATCTCGTCTGAAAACGGTGAAGCCAAGGAGTTCGGAGAAATAATCACTATCATTCAATGTGATCTGATGTCAGCCAGGACTCGGTTCCTACCACTTTATCTGGTTTGTGCTTTCATTTTTTGTTGACAATAGACCGAAAGCTGATGTTTATAACTTTGAGGAAATAATCATTACCAGAATATTTTTTCAGAAATTCGCTTAGATTTGTTGTTAATTAAGTAAGTCAATAAAGTAAAGAAAGTAAAATAAGTAGATCAGACCCGTAGGATCAGGGGGGGGGGCTAGAGGGGCTTAGCCCTCCCCATCCCCCATGTTGGCCAAAAATGCCGAATTTTTCTTTTATACACTGAAAATTTAAGGAAAATCCAATTTGCCCCCCCCCCCCCAATATTCAGACAAAGGGGCTTAAGCCCACCCGATATGAAATCGCTTCCTACGGGCCTGTAGGTAAAATAAATAAAATTAATAAATATATCGCCATTTGCTCAATCGGATGACCGCAGTCTCTTCTTCTTCGGCGTAGCATTCGTAGCCCCATCAATCTTCATCTTCTTAACCACAACTTAAGCTTAAATCTTCCTCTCGCTAAATTGGTCGTCATTTTCGAATGTTTGTTTGGAGTAGGTTTATTGAAAAGGATACTGTCGAGGCGAATTCTCGTCTATTTATACAAATCCGATTAATGCATCAGTCAGCCAACCAATGCATTCACTGGTTACTGCAAAACAAAGATGTGTTGCATTTCTAAAAATAGCATCGATCATGTTTAATCTAAAATAAGATACATGCAGTATGTTCCCTTTACTCCATAATTATCATTGATGGTGTAAGAAAAGCATCTCGTGTTAACAAGAAAATGGTAATATATATAGGCCTTATATAATGCCAAGGTAATCAAGAACAATATTTAATTTATTGGATTTTACGCCGTTTTCATCTGCTATGGTCGTATCACGGCTGCTGGAGCAGTGGTTCCTGTTATTTCTCTCACCAGCTGCTCTCTCACATAGATGATTCACACCATTGGTGAGAAACAAATGACTAAATTGTCAAATGTCAGAATGGATACTGGCCGATTCGGGGTTCGAACTTGTTACCCCTGGATTGACAGAATTCGACATATCGGGGCTCGGCATAAAAAAACAAGAAGGATATCTTCTGTGTTACTTTCATGTATTTTTGAACATTTGAAACGTTTGAAAACTTGTCGACCAAACAAACTTTCGATTACCTTCCAACCGAATAAACATTTGATTACATACCAACAAACGTTTGATAACTTAACAATCAAACGAACATCTGAAAACCTACCGACCAAATGAACGTTCAATTACTTACGAACCAAACAAACGTTTGATTACCTACCAACCAAACAAATGTTTGATTATCTAACAACAAAGCAAATGTTTGGTTATCAACCAACAAAACAAACGTTTGATTACCTACCAACCATACAGACGTTTGATTACCTACCAACCATACAGACGTTTGATTACCTACCAACCGAATAAACATTTGATTATCTACCAACTAAACAAACGTTTTATTCCCTACCAAACAAACAAACTTTTGATTACCTACCAACCGAATAAACATTTGATTATCCACCAACTAAACAAACATTTGATTACCAACCATACAGACGTTTGATTACCTACCAACCGACCCAGCAGGCAAAAGACGTCACCCAGACGTCTTTTTTTGGTTGAAAAGTGGTCGCGACGTCATATAACCAAATATCGACCAGAAAAAGACGTCTTTTTCCAGACGTAAAAAAGACGTCCTAATAAGACGTTTTTATGACGTCTTTTTCGGGGTATGGTCGCGACTTCAACGTGAACACAACGTCTCTCCACAGACTTAATTTCAACGTCATGTTAATGACGTCTTAGCGACGTAGATTTATTGACTTAACTCCGACAATATCTTCTATTTTTTCTCTCAAGTTAGAAACATACTAAACAAATTAGATTCTAACCTTTTTAATAACAACGGAACATAAATCTATATTCTTTATAGCCTCTGCAACAGACTGAATGGCAATAATCTTGTTAAACCGAGGAAAACGTGTATTATTCCTGTTTAACTGTTTTATGTGTTACATAATAAATAAGACAAAGAAATTATGATTCCGGGTACATTTTAAGTGCATCAAAACTGAAAAATTAACCCATATACAAGGAACTATTTTTCAAGCCTCTTTACTGATCCGAACAAAATATAAAGAAAAATAAGTGCGCACATGACGTATTTTAGATGATGACGTAATACTTCTAGTGCCTTTTTTCTGAGCAGTGAGCTTCTTCAACGACAAGGTTGGTTTATTTGTACACATAAAATGAATTTTCTCCGTATTTTACACCTTAATGCAAATAATATTTGTGCAAACAAATCAATAAACACCTCCTTAATATGCACACAAATGCATTCTTGCAAAAATGTTGATTTTGACTTTGAAATTGACGATTTCAGTTTATCCGGGTCGACTCGACATCCATGTCATAGTGAGGTCGACACAGTGATGCCATGCAAAATTTGAAAAAAGGGATTCTGAAGACAAAAATGACAAAATAATAATCAAAAACAAATTCTTTAACATGTTTTATACACCCTAACCCTTTTCCCATTTTTTATAAGATCTAGGATCTAGATACAAGGCTCCAGATCACTTCAATCAGGCTTCATATGACGGGCCTGATCTTGGTCCTTGCTGATGTCTAACAGCAAAATGATGAACGGAATGTGATGAAACTGTATTTTTTGTTAAATATCTTTATGCGTCCTGTGAGATCCCAAATGTGCTTTGAAAATAGTATGAGCCCGGATCAGCCTGCTTTTCACAGAGAGTCTGATCAAGTTCTAATCCGAGTCTTCTCTGATGAAAATTCGCTTTTTGATATTCTGTTGACACTCATTTACATCAGAGCCGAGTCCTATTCAAAAACCGGAGAAAAGTTATGTCAGCATTTCATCGTCCGATTGTTTAATTATCTTAAACGCTATCCCCAAAAAGCCTTATGATACCGATCAATGTACTATTTATTGGCGTGTATGATAAAAAATTCAAGACCAAAAAGTATTTCAAAAAGGTTTATAGGCAATGTTTTGCAACAACCCTCACCTGAGCAGCCTTTGTTTACCATGACCTTCCATTTAAAACCACGTGATCAACGCGAAATCTCGCACATGGAATGCGGGTTTTCCCAGATTATGACGTAACGGTAGAATTTGAAAGAAAAAAGAAATAAGATTATTTTATTTTTCAAATTGACGGCCCTTCTGAAATAATATAACAATAACGAGTTTAAAAAAAACTGATAACATGAATAAATAAATAAATGAAATATATCAGAAACGTCCGGCAAACGTTTTAAAGCTAGTATTCGCACCAATAATGTTTGCTACTATGTTGGGTCAATTCCATAACTTATGAGCATGGAGAACGAAATAAACGGAATTTCTCAGGAAAAGCAATACCATTCAAGTTGCAAGCTGAACAGATCGACATAAATTGATTTCCACAACAAGAACACTCCATAATTTCTGAACAAAGGCTGTCACGTGACTTGAGAAAAATTCGTAATCAAAGGCGATCACGTGATAGTAACGTGGCGGTAAATTCCGCTCTATTTTTGAACGAGACCTGGTCACGTGATCTGCAATAACAATGGCGACGAAATGGAGTGGAAATAGGGGGTTGTTGAGTTTCGAAAGGTTATACTCTTCCAGCAGGCCGATTTGAAATGAAATTTTTGGTCAAGTATGACAAAAAATGATTGATTGATCTATACCCTATAGAATTTTACCGAGTGTTGGATATAATACACATAAACAGACGATGAAATGCCGCCTAACTTTAGGCGCTGTTTTCTTGCCTTTTCAAATAGGACCTAGTTCTGATCAAAATGAGCGTTATCCGAATGTCAAAAAGCGATTTTTGATCAGATATGATTCGGATTAATCAAGTTCATGTTGTTTTCAAGTGACTTTTTGGTGGCATTTAGTAAACGGAACAGTACTCAGTAGGGGTATCGAGAATTGCTTATTCTAGTTGCAATAATGAAACCGAAACTTTTTTTAATTTTAATTAATCCGAGTTTTGGTTTCAATTCCTTCCTATAGATTCGTTGCAATAGAGCAGGTGCTGGAATGATTCATTCCAGCAAGTTTAGCATAGTTGAAATTGTTCTTAATTTCTAGATATTTTCTCTAAATTTATTTATTTTGCTTTTAGACGCACATGTTGCTGTCCGTTAGCGGGGTGGATGTGAAAGAATTAAAAAGATGGTGTCAGAAATATGTTGAGAAGGTGTGTATTTCATTTTTAGCTCGACTTTTCGAAGAAAATGAGAGCTTATACTGTCACCCGGGCGTCGGCGTAGGCGTTGGCGTTGCAACCAAGGTTAAAGGTTTTTCAAACATCAATAACTTCCATACTATCAAAGGGATTCAACCCAAACTTGGAATACTTATTCACCATCACACCCTCTACCTTACTATCAGGGCCCATGACCCTGGGACCACTCTATTTGGAGTTATGCCCCCTTTATACTAAGCAACTTAGAAAGTCGAGCGCGCTGTCTTCGGACAGCTCTTGTTACTGAATTTTATGGTGTGAAAAGTAGGTATAATAATGATACAGGGTGTCCGATCACGTACAAATGTACGTGAATCACGTAAGATCAACAAAAATCACGTACTACTTTTTCACCCAAAACGTCCAAGAACGTACGCAAAATGAGTCCCTTATCATGTATAAAAATAAGATGACAATCCAACGAAAGAAAATTGAGTTTGCTAGCCGAGTAATAAAATCGAAACTGCCAAATTCAGTCATTCGGATCCCTCTATTTTTTCTCATAATTGTAGTTGACCAAGATACTGCGTTTCGCGATTTTTTTTTCAACCAAAACGCTTGAAAAATAAAGCGTCTGCATGATCATGGCATCTAAACAGACAGGATTTTTTTTTTTCTAATGCACACAATCAGAAAATCAACATAAAAGAATAGGGGAAACGACGAAGGAAACATTCTGTCACTGTTAAATCTAAAATCAAAGTTCGTGGCTCAGCCAGTTCGGACGGAGAAAAGGGAACATTGCCGATATTAGAGGCTCGGTTGAAACTAGCTGCGAGATCGTAGCCACAAACTGGATGATGGATATTGGTTTGTGATCAAATTCAAAAAGGTTTCGGTAACAGTATTGTAACCAAGTTGAAAACTGTATTAAGCTTCTGAAAACATTCCATGTTTGATTGATTTGCAGGTAATTGAAAGAAAAAAAATGTTGAACAAAACACCTAGACCCTTTCCCAAACATGAATTAGTTTGGATTAAGTTGACATTGAAGAAAAACAGGAGAAACTTCTGACAATCAGCAAATGTATATTCATTTTTTAGTCAAACCTTATTTTGTAGGTAACAACTAACAACATGCGATTTGGATTTGATAAAAACAAACTCAGTGTGCTTTTCCATTCAAACTTCAAAGCAAATAAATGTAGCCTGCTGTGTTTTATGTGGTAAATTTGGAAATGGATTGTTAACAAAATTAATGATAACCCATATAAATACAATTATTAAGTCTAAAGTGTTTCCACTGTTTAATATGTTTAATACTTCTACATCATAGAGTCAATAAATAGAAGAATTGTCTAAATTTGGCATTAATTTTCTTGTACCCCCTATTTATTTTTTGTACCCCCAACTTTAACCACCAAGAGGTACAAAAACCCCCTGTCAAAATTTTCAGTGGACACACTGTGATATGAGTTGAATGATGACTGGGGAGGAAGTGAAGGTACTTTTGCAATACTTTACTTAACGCTTTCCCAAATGACAAAATTTCAGGGTGCTCCAATTTGAAAAATGCTACAGACAGCAAAATTAAGATTGAAAACCATTGGATTTGTGTAATTTAAAAATATTGCATTGAAAATATTGAGGCAAAGGAGAAAATGCTGGTTATCAGCAGGTTCTTCTTTTTGCCCCAATGTTTTTCCAAGCCTATTCTATCAGGGACGTCAAAACCAGGCAGGTCTTGTTTGGGAAAGGGTTATAAAAGCAACTTTTGATGGCTTGTAATATTTGAATATTCTTAATAAAAACACTGAATTTAGAAAATGTAATATTGTTCGACTCTGGCTCGCTGTTTTTTAGATCTCTAGAAAGTTTCTCAAAGAATTTTCTTAAAAAAATAATTATTCTATTGTCAGAAAAATTTCTGTTTCAGTATCGTTCTAGGGTACATTTCATTGTATGATTCGATGAAGCCTTGGATTTGAAGCCCAAAACATGAAAAAAACGCCATTAATATCCTTACGTCGCAATATTAAACGTGGTTGCTTTCGCTGTTGATTTTCTCAATTGTTTAGTAGTTGAATTTAACAGAGTCGCACAGTGTGAACGGCCCAGGAACGACCCAGTTTTCATCATAATTATCATTAAAACGGAAATTTCACACAGTATTACATAGTTTTTGAGGAAATTTCTCTTAGAGTCTAATTGACCTTTACTTCCTTTTCAACACAGAAAGAGCAGCATGCCAAATCTTGTTTAACATCCTTTTCAGGGTAATGGCAAATGAACACGATTTAACATGAGTGGGCACAGGGGGGAAGATAGCCTTCCAGGAGTACACCGTTATACAGGGTTATCAATGGTAAGAAATAAAATCATGAATTTTTAAGGTTGATCATTTGCTTTTGTGCACATTTGCCAGTATGGTGGCTGATATCAAATAAACTGGCTGATCATATCAAATTTAAGATGAGTCAAATCTCAGTTGCTTCGGCCATGAAAACTATTTTTGTGGTTCTCAGGCCCTCCCTCATCTCTTTTAAGGATGCATCATTACCGTTTTAATTGTCACATCAATAAAATAAAAACAAACAAAGCCCATACCTCATCATTTTTATGTACCCATATTGAGAGATTGGGGGCATGTACTGTTTTACTTGTGTCTGTCAGTGTCTGTCTGTCCGAAAACTTAACCTTTGCCTTTTCTCCAAAAGTATTTGACATACAAAGCTCAAATTTGGTATGCAACTTCCTTTCAATGATATCTATCTGTCCCATGCAATTTTACCTTCCTCAAGGTCATCCGTTAACCCTTATCAACCCTTTACTCTACGAAAACTAAACCTTTTACACCGAAAAGGTAACCTTTGCCTTTTCTCCAAAAGTATTTGACACACAAAGCTTAAATTTAGTGTGCAACTTCCTTTCAATGATATCTATCTTTTCCATGCAATTGGACCTTCCTCAAGGTCATCCCTTAACCCTTGACAACCTTTACTCCACAAAAACATTTCGGGGGCATTTGTGTTTCACAAACACATCTTGTTTCTAGCTATGAGGCTGAGTAATGTAAAAGTACCCTCATAATTTTTGGTGGTAATAAATACATTTAAAAAATGCCCCCTCCCTCATCAATTGTCATGAAAAATGACCAGATACCACAAATTAAAATTTTATGGCCATAATCTTGCTTTCTAAATGAGAAGCTAGGAAAAGCAATCATAACAAAACTCACATAGCCACCTATTGTTATTTGTTAAAAAAATAAGATGTGTGTTTTCAAACAACAATTGAAACAACAAGAAGTAGGACTGATGGTAATCAATTCATAGATCTGAAAACTAGGATTTCAATCAAATTTGGCTATTCTGTCTTAAATCAGTGATCACAATTGTTTACTTATATCTTTTATAAATGTAATTAAAATAATGATAAACCAAAACTAAAGTTTACATGGTTTAAATCTAGCCATTTCATCTTTGGATTGTTCATGTATATATATGTATTATGATTCAATTTCAGATGTTGCTGATAGGGTGTTTGACAGTAGCGAAAAGAACGCCAGAGACATCATTGCCAGGACGTTAAAATATGCACCTGATAGAGCAGGAGGAGGGGGCAGAAATAAATGAAAAGGACAAATTTAAAATGCATACTGGCCAAAACTTCTAACCGGCCACTTAGATTCTTGCACTTTTCAAATATTTACAACAATTCAATTTGAAGGAATTTTACTTTCTTTCATTATCATTTTGCACAAACGTTATGTGAATTTAGATAAATGGGACTCATAGCGATTACATGAAAGACAAAAGCCCTCATTTTCAAAAATCACAAAAACAGGTTATTTCGAAGGAAATTTAATTTTCCGACATAATGAAAAGTTAATATTCTTAACCTATTACCAAATCACAACATTTGGACCTGTCTTTTTGCATGGAAAACATTGTGGGAACTGGGAAATGAAGAAATTGCAAGCAATTTCTTCATTTTCCAACACCATGATATTTTCCAAAGCCTCTATATTGTGAGGAGTCAAAAAGAGTGTGTGGTAATGGGTAAAAGTTAATCTATCAACAATGGTAGTCAACCGGTAAAGAAACATTATTTTCGAAAGAGAAATTAGTTCTGTTCCATATTGCCCATGTAAAAACCTTTCCCTGTAAAATACCGGTATTACCCTACCCATCAATCTTAAAAGCGTATAAAATCATAATAATTAAAGGTACTCCGAAACTTGTGCCAATTCAAAACAGTTCTAGATAGAATATTGGGAACATTTTCATCTGTTTTTTTTTTTACTTCGAAAAAGATGATTCTATTCAATGACTAATATAGGGATGGGTGGTTGTCATGTCGGATATTATATTTTCTTTGACAAAGATTAAGTGGCCTGTTAGAAGTTTTGGCTAGTATATAATATTGTATGCATCATGTTTTTGTATATTGGTAACAATATCTTGTGTGTTACTGTATAAACTAATGTATACTGACACGCAAAACAAACTGCATTTGGTTATAGGACATTTTTATGCCTATATTGTTTTACTTGTGTCCGTCTGTCTGTCCGGCGTTAAGTTGTGTTAAGTACAATAGCCATATCGGGGGCATTAGTGTTTCACGAACACATCTTGTTTATACTTATTTAACCAAACTATTGGCATATTTGGTATCAAAATTTAAATAAGAAATGTATCGACTGCTCGATAGTTTACTTTTGACTGATAGTTGATCATCAATAGATATTGTTTTACGTGTAAAATAATGGAGGGGTCAAATGTAAAAGTTACAGACTAATGATGTTTTGTAAACATTTATTTTCTATTGGAAACTTTTAAAGTTACATGATACTTACCCCGTGACAGTATCTATTGTGCACTCCTTGTCTACAAATCAACACAAGTGTTCTGCATGGCTGCTTGGACCTGACGTAGTGTAACTTGACAAATCTCCAAAAGGAACAAGCATTTACAAAAAAAAACACTAGTCTGCGACTTTTACATTCGACTCATCCGTTGCTTTACACATAGAACAAAATCTATTAATAATCAAATTGCAGTCAAAAACGTTCATGCAGTCAATACATTTTTGTAAATTTTGATACCAAATATGCCAATAGTTTGGTTACATAAGTGTACAAAATGTCCTATAACAAAATGATGTCAGTATATGTTACGTATTTTTCAAGTATTTAGATCTACTCCAGTTCAGTGGGGAAAAAAGTTTATCTAAATAATGATCCTTAAATTTCATAAGGTGAAAAACTGAAAAAAACTGACCAAAATTTCTCTCTTTTTGTGACACGAAACAACTAAGTAATTGTCAAAATCTTGGTGCTTGTACTTGATGTGAATAACTGACCGTAGCATTACTGTCAAGATCTTAGTAATTAGTCAGTGCAAGATGGGTGTCTGACAATTACTATAATACGTTTGCAAGGAATTGATCAATTCAATATTAAAAGATCGCTATTGTTGATAAATTAGGTGCTTACATCTGATACCAAAGCTAGTTAACCCTTTACCAAACAGCAACACTCTAGGTTGTTTGAATTCCAAAGCTGCTGCAGAAGACAAAAGGGGTGTTGATAAAAATTGGATTTGTCTACAATGCAGCATAGAAAATATTGAGGCAAAAGGAGAAAATGCTGATCATCGGCATTTACTTCTTTTGCCTCAATCCTTTCCTTGATCATTCTGTCATAACTGGGAAATGTTTTAGAAAGGGTTAATGATGAAGATTTTATTCAAATGACTTTTTGTTATTAAAGGCCAACAGTAACTGTTAGTGTTGATTGATTTTATATCAATAAAATGTACCTGTATTATAAACATTAAGTTGTAGGTATTTCTTTCTTCCCAATCATAATTTGTATCAATTCGTTTGTAACCAGTTCCCAAGATGAGAAAATTGTAAACAAAAATTCGAAACTGGCAGCTGCTGCAGACATCAAGATGAATGTAGTCAAAAATAGGATTGTTTTAAATCATATAGGAAAAATGCTGAGAAACACTTTTTTCTTATTTTGTCTCAATGTTTTCCAAAATTCTATTATGTACATCAAAACTAGGCCTTGTCTGGGAAAGAGCTGATTTAATGCATGATACAATGGTGTATGAGATATTGAACACCCTAAAAAGAATTTCAAACATTGTGGAAAAGAGAGAAGTAAATGCTGGTAACAAATATTGAATTCTCATCTAGACCAATTAACTCTCAACCCTTTCACAAATGAAAAACTTTAAGACTAGTACAAATTGAGCTGTGGATAAAAAATCATTTCACTGAAAATAGTAACTATACAGCTTTCAACAAAGACATCCTTGAGGGAATAGCAGAAAATGCTGGTTGTTAGCATTTTCTTCTTTTGCCTCAAGGGTTTCTAAACATACAGCATGTACCAAACTGGCAAAAGTGGTCGGTTTTACGTTGAAAAGACGTCTTTTAGAGACGTCGGGAAAAGGTCTTTTTCTGGTTGAATTTGATATAAGGAAAGACGTCTTTTTCAGACGTCTTTTCAACGTCATTAACTGACGTTGTTCAGACGTCTTTTCTACGTCATTAAGTGACGTCTTTTCAACGTCACTTAATGACGTTGAAAAGACGTCGGGAAAGGACGTCTTTCCTTATATCAAATTCAACCAGAAAAAGACGTCTTCCTGACGTCTCTAAAAGACGTCATTTCAACGTAAAAACGACTAATTTTGCCAGCTGGGGAATAAACATTTGATTATTATAATTCAGAACAGCTAATTTTAAGTTACCGGTCGAAAAACTACGTTATGAAGCAATTCCTTTTGACAATAGAATCTGTCATTTATGTGCACAAAACCAGATTGGTTCCGAATCTCATTATGTTTTTCATTGTGATTTTTTCAATCGGGAAAGAGAATATTTCTTTCGAGAAGCAAATGTATCGAATCTCACCAATCCGTCTCTTCGTCATTTACTTTCCTCAGAAAACGCACACCTACTTAAACAATTATGCAAGTTTCTTAGAATAATAATGCATCAGTTTGAATAGTACTCCAATACCATCAACTTTCAGCATAACCCATCTGTAAGAAACATATTCCTTGTGAAACCCGGTTGTAATATAGGTATCGTTAAAAAAAGAAGCAAATGCTGATGATCAAGTATTTAATTCCTTTCTAATGATGTTTGAGATCAGACCCATAGATATAGTTAACCATGTTGTAATATAGGTATCGTAAAATAGAAGCAAATGCTGATTATCAAGTATTTAATCATTTTCCAATGATGTTTGAGTCCAGACTCATAGATATAGTAAAATAGGAGCAAATGCTGATTATCAAGTATCTAATCATTTTCCAATGATGTTTGACTTCCGACTCTTGGATATAGTTAACCATGTTGTATTATAGGTATCGTAAAATAGAAGCAAATGCTGGTTATCAAGTATTTAATCATTTTCCAATGATGTTTGAGTCCAGACTCACAGATATAGTAAAATAGAAGCAAATGCTGATTATTAAGTATCTAATCATTTTCCAATGATGTTTGAGTTCAGACTCATAGATATAGTTAACCATGTTGTAATATAGGTATCGTAAAATAGAAGCAAATGCTGATTATCAAGTATTTAATCATTTTCTAACGATGTTTGAGTCCAGACTCGTAGATATAGTAAAATAGAAGCAAATGCTGATTATCAAGTATCTAATCATTTTCCAATGATGTTTGAGTTCAGACTCATAGATATAGTAAAATAGAATCAAATGCTGATTAACAAGTATTTAATCATTTTCCAATGATGTTTGAGTCCAGACTCATAGATATAGTAAAATAGAAGCAAATACTGATTATCAGAATCTAATCATTTCCCAATGATGTTTGACTTCAGACCCATAGATATAGTTAACCATGTTGTAATATAGGTATCGTAAAATAGAAGCAAATGCTGATTATCAAGTATTTAATCATTTTCCAATGATGTTTGAGTTCAGACTCAAAAGATATAGTAAAATAGAAGCAAATGCTGATTATCAAGTATCTAAGCATTTTCCAAGGATGTTTGAGTTCAGACTCATAGAAATAGTTAACCATGTTGTAATATAGGTATCGTAAAATAGAAGCAAATGCTGATTATCAAGTATTTAATCATTTTCAAATGATGTCTGAGTTCAGACTCATAGATATAGTTAACCATGTTGTAATATAGGTATCACTAAAATGGAAGCAAATGCTGAGTATCAAGTATATAATCATTTTCCAATGATGTTTGAGTTCAGACTCAAAGATATAGTAAAATAGAAGCAAATGCTGATTATCAAGTATTTAACCATTTTCCAATGATGTCTGAGTTCAGACTCATAGATATATAGTTAACCATGTTGTAATATAGGTACAATGTATCGTTAAAATAGAAGCAAATGCTGATTATCAAGTATTTGATCATTTTCCAATGATGTTTGAGCTCAGACTCATAGAAATAGCTAACCATGTTGTAATGTATCGTTACAATAGAAGCAAATGCTGATTATCAAGTATCTAATCCTTTTCCAATGATGTTTGAGTCCAGACTCATAGATATAGTTAACCATGTGTAATACCGAACTAAATGCTAGTATACATTGCTAGCACATAGGTTAGTACTGCAATTCTCTACCGCGTTTATCGGTAACACTCAGAATTGTATGTGGCCATATGCTTTGTACATATATAATGTCTCAATTTCCCGTCGCGGAATAAACACCTTTTTCCATTTTATATTGATGCATAATCATCGTTCCATTGATTTTGTGATAGAATCGCGAGGGGATGACGAGACGGTCCCAAATGCCCTCTCTCCACCTCTCTCAATACTATCTTCATATAATATTTTGTCATGAAAATATCACGCTTTCTTTTCATCAAAACTGCAGTTTGACTCTGGCTATGTTAGAATTGCTATACTATACCTGTCTAAAATTTATATCCAGCACGTACTACATTATTTACTATGAATCCACTACCTCAGGAATTCCATTCATAAACTTGTTGTGTTTACCTAATAGTGTGACGTTAAATCTATAAATAGTCATCTGCATGTAAATTTCGTGCATTAATGAGAGACTATTAAATTTGACTCTAACCCCCACTAACTCTTGACCAAAATTGTCGAAACTTTTTATAGATTGTGTAAGCTATTACAGTACTAACACCATCTTATCATGTTCATGTTTTGTAATTCATAACCCCCATGTTGTATCTTGTATACCTGGGTGAAATAAAAGATTTGATTGATTGATCTACCAACTAAACAAACGTTTGATTACCTACCAAACAAACAAACTTTTGATTACCTACCAACCAAACAAACGTTTGATTACCTACCATCCAAACAAACGTTTAATAATCTTCCAACATAACAAACATTAGATAATCTACCAACAAAACAAATTAAGGGCTGATTATCTACCAACCAAACAAGCTTTTGTTTACCTACCAACCAAACAAACGTTTAATTATCTTCCAACATAACAAATATTTGATTATCTACCAACTAGTTTACCTACCAACCAAACAAACGCTTAATTATCTTCCAACATAATAAACATTTGATTATCTACCAACAAAAAAAAACCCGTTTGATTTCCCACCAACAAAACAAACATTTGATTACTTACCAACCAAACAAACGTTTGATTTTCTACCAACAAACAGAGGTTTGAATATCTACCAACCAAATATTTTTTTATTATTTACCAACCAAACAAATGTTAAGCTATCTACCAACGATTTTTTTCATTATCTAGCAACCGAACAAACGTTTGATTCTCCACCAACCAAATAAATAATTGATTATCTACCAACCAAAGAAACGTTTCATTATCTACCAACCAAACAAAAGTTTGATTTTCTACAAACAAAACAAACTTTTGATTATCTAAAAACCAAACAAAAGTTTGATTTTCTGCGAGTATCAACCAAACAAAAGTTGATTTTCTACCAACAAAACAAACGTTTGATTATCTACCAACAAAAGAAAAGTTTGATTATCTACCAACCAAACAAATGTTTGCTTATATACACACGGTACAAACGTTTGATTATCTACCAACAAAACGTTTTGGCTTCATGTCAAAAATAAAAAAAAACTACAGATGTTTCATAACATACGGACCAAACAAATCTGAGTTCTTTCTTGATTAGACAATTCGTGTATATCTATAGTGAGAATCAGCAAAAACCGTATTTTGTCATGTTCAAAGGCACGTAACTAAGGATGTGCAAACCGAAGTTGTTCTCTTTTATCCGCGAAAAATCCAATGAATAAATACTAGTAAATGGCTAAATAAATAAATAAGGGAAACGTTGTACTACAGGTTAACAACATAAGGATAATGCGCGAAAAAATGACAAAGATATATAGCTTTTATAATATTTATTTTCCAAAAACCATCATCAAATAAGTCAATCAATATTGAATTCCTTTTCTGGAAGACCAGGGAGATACTTGAGGTCTTTATCGCGGAGGTGCTCAGCTAACTCCTTCTTGAAGAACCCGTTGCCGTTTTAAGTGTTACCGGCGATGAAACATCTTTCATCATACTTCACGAGAGACATTGTTGATGGTCTTCTCTTCAAGGCAGTCTTCAGCAATCAGGCTGATCGAATGATGGCAATTAAAATCCTCTCTCTTGACACTCGTCTATACCAGTTCTTGTATGAATGGCGTCCTCATATGGCTGTCCGTAGAAGAACCGCGTACTCCATGGTCTCGTCTTCTTGAATAAGCGATTTGCGGAATACCGTACGTCTTGATGTGCCCGATTACATTTGATTCGGCCGACTCCATGGTCGCTCTTTGTACAGTCGTTTCTTGCGTGAACCAAAATCAGACGCGTATCATCCTATCTTCCCCTTTATGCTTCTGGGTGATCAATGTCTTCACTTCTTTGTTTGTTTTTTATGAGGACAATGTCATGATCACCAATACCAGGGTGTATTTCAATTCTATCTACCCTGGCTTTGAATGACGTTAAGAATAAATCTAGAATATTTCCTTTTCTTGTAGGCTCGTTTACCATCTGAACAAGGTTAAAATCATCCAGCAGAGTCACGAAGTCTTTATAGTGTTTGGGTAGGCTCGGCCCTACTTTGTATGTCGGTTTGTGGTCTTGATCCCAAGAGAATTTGGGGTAGTTGAAATCTCCTAAAAGACACTTTTCACCATCAACCGATCTCATCAGCTCAAGCGATCGTCTGAGCTCAGCCGCACTTTCGTCATCCCGATCATGCGGCTTGTAATATGCACAAACATACAGGGGTTTGGAACTTGGCATCTCTATTTTGACCCACAATATTTCACCTTTTTCTCCTCTCATATATTCCGAGGCAACAAATGTGTCCTTCACAAGTATGAAAACACCACCACCACGTTCATCTGACTCTCTATCTCGCCTGAAAACGTTGTAGCCAAGGGATTTGGGGAAATATTCGCTATCTTTATCCTGTTCGTTTAGCCACGATTCGGTTCCCACCACTATACGTGGTGTGTGTTGTTTAAGAATGTAATGAAATTCTTGTCTTTTATTGCGAATAGACCGACAGTTGATGTTCATGAACTCATGAACAGAAATGGAATCGCTCATCAATTTCTTTGGTTTGTTTGGTGTAGGTTTATTAGCCTACTTTATACTGTAAATACGAAATCAGATTATTCTTATACATTTTTTTGGATGTCATTTTACATTCCCAATTTCGATGTCATTTTAGATGCTCGATCGTTAATTTCCGATGTCATGTTAGATTCCCGAGTTAAAAAAAAATACATTGATTGGTTAATCCCAAACAACGATAGGTTTCATTTCTAAAATTAGCATCGACAATTCCTAATTGCTTCTTTGCGCATGTAAATTCTATATTTAGGAAGTTAATTTTAGACCATAACGTCATCACACTCTACCGACCCTACTAGAGCCCCATTTGAAACCAGAGTATACTACTATATGACTTCCCTTTTGTCCAATTATGACGAGGATGTAAGAAAAGAATCTCGTCCTAACAAGAAAACAATCTTATACAAGCCATGGTAATCAAGAACAAGAAAGGGTCAAGCGCAATTTTCGTGAACTTTGAAGCATTTGACATGACATCTAAATCCTTGAAATATTTGTTCGTCTGACCTACATAGAGAATCGGATTTCTCCCATGTTGTCGGGGATTTGCATATATGACATCATAATAAGACTGGGAAAACCCCATAGCCCTTAAGTATTGTTTGATAGGAATAGGAATGTACAGTCATACTTAGCGTTTTCCATACTGATTTTATATGTTTTAGAGGGATATTGACACCAAGACATCGGCGAACAAATTACCGTTTTGCTGGACAAAAGGTTTACAATAAGTAAAATATACAAAGTGACTGTATTTCAAGCGAGAAATAATGCACTGTTTACCTACAACAAGCGAATATATATATTTATATTATTAACTTTGGGCACCACATAATTTGACGCCAGGTGTTTACAATTCGATGCCTTAGAAGAATAAGGTCGTAAGTGGTACTTACGACCTTTTATGATGCATACATTTTCGGAAAGTGCATTTCAAGCTCTACATATGGTGCAAATTTCATAGACATTTGAACTTGTCATGCTGACTAATGTGGCTATAGAAAAAGGTCGTTTATTCTTTTTTCCTTTAGAAATAGAACTGTTTTTTCCAGTTTTCTCAAAACTATTTTTTCCTTACGTCCTTCTTCTTCTAAGGCATCGAATTGTGGCTATATAGAATTACAGATATTACCGATTGAAAATGTGTCGAGTTTTGTCAACTTTAAAGGCACGTAAGTATTAGTAAGGATGTGCAAACTGAAGTTTCTTTTTTTTCGGGGAAATATCCAGTGAATAAATAAATGACTAAATAAAAATGACAAAATAAATGACTGAATAAATAAATAAAGGGTACGGTTGTACTATAGATTAACAACGTAAGGACAATGCATGAACACATGACAAAGATCTATATGTTTTACAATATTTATTTTCTAAAAAAAACATCATCAAATAAGTCAAGTAATATTGGATTCCTTTTCTGGAAGACCTGCGAGAGACTTAAGGTCTTTATCATGGAAGCGCTCAGCTAACTCTATCTTGAAGAACCCGTTGCCGTCTTAAGTGTAACCGGCGATGAAACGTCGTTCATCATACTTCACGAGAGACATTGTTGATGGACAGCTTTCTGAAATCAGGCCGATCGAATCATGGCATTTGAAATACCTCTCTTCGCACTCGTCTATACCAGTTCTTATATGAATGACGTCCTCATATTGATGCAGCTTTATGTCTCCGTAGAAAAATCGCGTATATCTTGATCTCGTCTTCTCGGATAAGCGATGTACGGATAGCCGTCCTGATGTGCCCGATTACATTCGATTCGACCGACTTCAGGGTCGTTCATGGTGCAGTCGGTTCTTGCGTGAACCAAAATCAGATATGCATAATCCTTTCTTCCCTTTAAGGTTCTCGGGGATCAATGTCTTCACTTCTTTGTTTGGTTACACATGATTTGATGTTTAAGTGTATGAGGACAATGTCATGATCTGAAATACCAGGGTGTGGTTCTGGCTTTTTAACTACCATGGTTGGGTTTGATGTAATGAAATAACCTAGAACATTCCCATCTCTTGTAGGCTTGTTTACCATCTGAACAAGGGTAGAATCATCCAGTAGAGTCTCGAAGTCTTTATAGTGTTTGCGTAGGCTCGGCCTTCCATTGTATGTCGGTTTGTGGTCTTGATCCCAAGTGAATTTGGTGTAGTTAAAATCTCCTACAAGACACACTTCACCATCAACCGATCTCATCAGCTCAAGCGATCGTCTCAGGTCGCACTTTTGTCATCCCAATCTCTCGGCTTGTAATATCCACAAACATACAGGGGTTTCGAACATGGTATTTCTATTTTGATCCACAATATTTCACCTTTTTCCGCTCTCATGTATTCCGAGGCAATAAATGTGTCCTTCACAAGTATGATAATACCACCACCACGTGTCAAAGACTCCCTGTCCCGTCTGAAAAGGATGTAGCCAAGATATTCGGGGAAATATTCACTATCACTATCGTTTCGGTTTGTCCTTGATTCGGTTCCCACCACTATATCTGGTTTGTATTGTTCAAGAATGTCACGAAATTCTTGTCTTTTATTGCGAATAGACTGACAGTTGATGTTCATGAACTGAACAGAAATGAAATCGCTCATCAATTTCTTTGGTTTGTTTGATGTAGGTTTATTAGCCTACTGTAAAGACGAAATCACATTCTATTTATACATTTCTTTGGATGTCATTTTACATTCCCAATTTGCGATGTCATTTTAGATGCTCGATCGTTAACTTGCGATGTCATGTTAGATTCGCGAGTTAACAAGTACATTGATTGGTTAATCCCAAAGAACGATAGGTTACATTTCTAAAATTAGAATCGACGATCTCTATGCTTTTCTGCGCATGTAAATTCTATATTTAGGAAGTTAATCTTAGACCATAACATCATCACACTCTACCGACCCTACTATAGCCCCAATTGAAACCAGAGTATACTACTATATATGAATTCCCCTTTCCCACATTATGACGAGGATGTAAAAAAAAGAATCTCGTCCTAACAAGAAAACAATATTATACAAGCCATGATAATCAAGAAAAAGAAGGGGCCAAGAGCAATTTTCGTGAATTTTGAAGCATTTGGCATGACAGAAATCCTTGAAATATTTGTTCGTCTGACCTATCTAGAGAATCTGATTTCTCCCATGTTGTCGGGGATTTGCATATATGACATCATAATCATGATTACCTACCAACCATACAAACGTTTGATTACCTACCAACCGAATAAACATTTGATTATCTACCAACTAAACAAACGTTTGATTACCTACCAACTAAACAAACGTTTGATTACCTACCATCCAAACAAACGTTTAATAATCTTCCAACATAACAAACATTAGATAATCTACAAACAAAACAAATTAAGGGCTGATTATCTACCAACCAAACAAGCTTTTGTTTACCTACCAACCAAACAAACGTTTAATTATCTTCCAACATAACAAATATTTGATTATCTACCAACCAGTTTACCTACCAATCAAACAAACGCTTAATTATCTTCCAACATAATAAACATTTGATTATCTACCAACAAAAAAAACCGTTTGATTCCCCACCAACAAAACAAACATTTGATTACTTACCAACCAAACAAACGTTTGATTTTCTACCAACAAACAGAGGTTTGAATATCTACCAACCAAATATTTTTTTTATTATTTACCAACCAAACAAATGTTAAGCTATCTACCAACGATTTTTTTCATTATCTAGCAACCGAACAAACGTTTGATTCTCCACCAACCAAATAAATAATTGATTATCTACCAACCAAAGAAACGTTTCATTATCTACCAACCAAACAAAAGTTTGATTTTCTACAAACAAAACAAACTTTTGATTATCTAAAAACCAAACAAAAGTTTGATTTTCTGCGAGTATCAACCAAACAAAAGTTGATTTTCTACCAACAAAACAAACGTTTGATTATCTACCAACAAAAGAAAAGTTTGATTATCTACCAACCAAACAAATGTTTGCTTATATACACACGGTACAAACGTTTGATTATCTACCAACAAAACGTTTTGGCTTCATGTCAAAAATAAAAAAAAACTACAGATGTTTCATAACATACGGACCAAACAAATCTGAGTTCTTTCTTGATTAGACAATTCGTGTATATCTATAGTGAGAATCAGCAAAAACCGTATTTTGTCATGTTCAAAGGCACGTAACTAAGGATGTGCAAACCGAAGTTGTTCTCTTTTATCCGCGAAAAATCCAATGAATAAATACTAGTAAATGGCTAAATAAATAAATAAGGGAAACGTTGTACTACAGGTTAACAACATAAGGATAATGCGCGAAAAAATGACAAAGATATATAGCTTTTATAATATTTATTTTCCAAAAACCATCATCAAATAAGTCAATCAATATTGAATTCCTTTTCTGGAAGACCAGGGAGATACTTGAGGTCTTTATCGCGGAGGTGCTCAGCTAACTCCTTCTTGAAGAACCCGTTGCCGTTTTAAGTGTTACCGGCGATGAAACATCTTTCATCATACTTCACGAGAGACATTGTTGATGGTCTTCTCTTCAAGGCAGTCTTCAGCAATCAGGCTGATCGAATGATGGCAATTAAAATCCTCTCTCTTGACACTCGTCTATACCAGTTCTTGTATGAATGGCGTCCTCATATGGCTGTCCGTAGAAGAACCGCGTACTCCATGGTCTCGTCTTCTTGAATAAGCGATTTGCGGAATACCGTACGTCTTGATGTGCCCGATTACATTTGATTCGGCCGACTCCATGGTCGCTCTTTGTACAGTCGTTTCTTGCGTGAACCAAAATCAGACGCGTATCATCCTATCTTCCCCTTTATGCTTCTGGGTGATCAATGTCTTCACTTCTTTGTTTGTTTTTTATGAGGACAATGTCATGATCACCAATACCAGGGTGTATTTCAATTCTATCTACCCTGGCTTTGAATGACGTTAAGAATAAATCTAGAATATTTCCTTTTCTTGTAGGCTCGTTTACCATCTGAACAAGGTTAAAATCATCCAGCAGAGTCACGAAGTCTTTATAGTGTTTGGGTAGGCTCGGCCCTACTTTGTATGTCGGTTTGTGGTCTTGATCCCAAGAGAATTTGGGGTAGTTGAAATCTCCTAAAAGACACTTTTCACCATCAACCGATCTCATCAGCTCAAGCGATCGTCTGAGCTCAGCCGCACTTTCGTCATCCCGATCATGCGGCTTGTAATATGCACAAACATACAGGGGTTTGGAACTTGGCATCTCTATTTTGACCCACAATATTTCACCTTTTTCTCCTCTCATATATTCCGAGGCAACAAATGTGTCCTTCACAAGTATGAAAACACCACCACCACGTTCATCTGACTCTCTATCTCGCCTGAAAACGTTGTAGCCAAGGGATTTGGGGAAATATTCGCTATCTTTATCCTGTTCGTTTAGCCACGATTCGGTTCCCACCACTATACGTGGTGTGTGTTGTTTAAGAATGTAATGAAATTCTTGTCTTTTATTGCGAATAGACCGACAGTTGATGTTCATGAACTCATGAACAGAAATGGAATCGCTCATCAATTTCTTTGGTTTGTTTGGTGTAGGTTTATTAGCCTACTTTATACTGTAAATACGAAATCAGATTATTCTTATACATTTTTTTGGATGTCATTTTACATTCCCAATTTCGATGTCATTTTAGATGCTCGATCGTTAATTTCCGATGTCATGTTAGATTCCCGAGTTAAAAAAAAATACATTGATTGGTTAATCCCAAACAACGATAGGTTTCATTTCTAAAATTAGCATCGACAATTCCTAATTGCTTCTTTGCGCATGTAAATTCTATATTTAGGAAGTTAATTTTAGACCATAACGTCATCACACTCTACCGACCCTACTAGAGCCCCATTTGAAACCAGAGTATACTACTATATGACTTCCCTTTTGTCCAATTATGACGAGGATGTAAGAAAAGAATCTCGTCCTAACAAGAAAACAATCTTATACAAGCCATGGTAATCAAGAACAAGAAAGGGTCAAGCGCAATTTTCGTGAACTTTGAAGCATTTGACATGACATCTAAATCCTTGAAATATTTGTTCGTCTGACCTACATAGAGAATCGGATTTCTCCCATGTTGTCGGGGATTTGCATATATGACATCATAATAAGACTGGGAAAACCCCATAGCCCTTAAGTATTGTTTGATAGGAATAGGAATGTACAGTCATACTTAGCGTTTTCCATACTGATTTTATATGTTTTAGAGGGATATTGACACCAAGACATCGGCGAACAAATTACCGTTTTGCTGGACAAAAGGTTTACAATAAGTAAAATATACAAAGTGACTGTATTTCAAGCGAGAAATAATGCACTGTTTACCTACAACAAGCGAATATATATATTTATATTATTAACTTTGGGCACCACATAATTTGACGCCAGGTGTTTACAATTCGATGCCTTAGAAGAATAAGGTCGTAAGTGGTACTTACGACCTTTTATGATGCATACATTTTCGGAAAGTGCATTTCAAGCTCTACATATGGTGCAAATTTCATAGACATTTGAACTTGTCATGCTGACTAATGTGGCTATAGAAAAAGGTCGTTTATTCTTTTTTCCTTTAGAAATAGAACTGTTTTTTCCAGTTTTCTCAAAACTATTTTTTCCTTACGTCCTTCTTCTTCTAAGGCATCGAATTGTGGCTATATAGAATTACAGATATTACCGATTGAAAATGTGTCGAGTTTTGTCAACTTTAAAGGCACGTAAGTATTAGTAAGGATGTGCAAACTGAAGTTTCTTTTTTTTCGGGGAAATATCCAGTGAATAAATAAATGACTAAATAAAAATGACAAAATAAATGACTGAATAAATAAATAAAGGGTACGGTTGTACTATAGATTAACAACGTAAGGACAATGCATGAACACATGACAAAGATCTATATGTTTTACAATATTTATTTTCTAAAAAAAACATCATCAAATAAGTCAAGTAATATTGGATTCCTTTTCTGGAAGACCTGCGAGAGACTTAAGGTCTTTATCATGGAAGCGCTCAGCTAACTCTATCTTGAAGAACCCGTTGCCGTCTTAAGTGTAACCGGCGATGAAACGTCGTTCATCATACTTCACGAGAGACATTGTTGATGGACAGCTTTCTGAAATCAGGCCGATCGAATCATGGCATTTGAAATACCTCTCTTCGCACTCGTCTATACCAGTTCTTATATGAATGACGTCCTCATATTGATGCAGCTTTATGTCTCCGTAGAAAAATCGCGTATATCTTGATCTCGTCTTCTCGGATAAGCGATGTACGGATAGCCGTCCTGATGTGCCCGATTACATTCGATTCGACCGACTTCAGGGTCGTTCATGGTGCAGTCGGTTCTTGCGTGAACCAAAATCAGATATGCATAATCCTTTCTTCCCTTTAAGGTTCTCGGGGATCAATGTCTTCACTTCTTTGTTTGGTTACACATGATTTGATGTTTAAGTGTATGAGGACAATGTCATGATCTGAAATACCAGGGTGTGGTTCTGGCTTTTTAACTACCATGGTTGGGTTTGATGTAATGAAATAACCTAGAACATTCCCATCTCTTGTAGGCTTGTTTACCATCTGAACAAGGGTAGAATCATCCAGTAGAGTCTCGAAGTCTTTATAGTGTTTGCGTAGGCTCGGCCTTCCATTGTATGTCGGTTTGTGGTCTTGATCCCAAGTGAATTTGGTGTAGTTAAAATCTCCTACAAGACACACTTCACCATCAACCGATCTCATCAGCTCAAGCGATCGTCTCAGGTCGCACTTTTGTCATCCCAATCTCTCGGCTTGTAATATCCACAAACATACAGGGGTTTCGAACATGGTATTTCTATTTTGATCCACAATATTTCACCTTTTTCCGCTCTCATGTATTCCGAGGCAATAAATGTGTCCTTCACAAGTATGATAATACCACCACCACGTGTCAAAGACTCCCTGTCCCGTCTGAAAAGGATGTAGCCAAGATATTCGGGGAAATATTCACTATCACTATCGTTTCGGTTTGTCCTTGATTCGGTTCCCACCACTATATCTGGTTTGTATTGTTCAAGAATGTCACGAAATTCTTGTCTTTTATTGCGAATAGACTGACAGTTGATGTTCATGAACTGAACAGAAATGAAATCGCTCATCAATTTCTTTGGTTTGTTTGATGTAGGTTTATTAGCCTACTGTAAAGACGAAATCACATTCTATTTATACATTTCTTTGGATGTCATTTTACATTCCCAATTTGCGATGTCATTTTAGATGCTCGATCGTTAACTTGCGATGTCATGTTAGATTCGCGAGTTAACAAGTACATTGATTGGTTAATCCCAAAGAACGATAGGTTACATTTCTAAAATTAGAATCGACGATCTCTATGCTTTTCTGCGCATGTAAATTCTATATTTAGGAAGTTAATCTTAGACCATAACATCATCACACTCTACCGACCCTACTATAGCCCCAATTGAAACCAGAGTATACTACTATATATGAATTCCCCTTTCCCACATTATGACGAGGATGTAAAAAAAAGAATCTCGTCCTAACAAGAAAACAATATTATACAAGCCATGATAATCAAGAAAAAGAAGGGGCCAAGAGCAATTTTCGTGAATTTTGAAGCATTTGGCATGACAGAAATCCTTGAAATATTTGTTCGTCTGACCTATCTAGAGAATCTGATTTCTCCCATGTTGTCGGGGATTTGCATATATGACATCATAATCATGATTACCTACCAACCATACAAACGTTTGATTACCTACCAACCGAATAAACATTTGATTATCTACCAACTAAACAAACGTTTGATTACCTACCAACTAAACAAACGTTTGATTACCTACCATCCAAACAAACGTTTAATAATCTTCCAACATAACAAACATTAGATAATCTACAAACAAAACAAATTAAGGGCTGATTATCTACCAACCAAACAAGCTTTTGTTTACCTACCAACCAAACAAACGTTTAATTATCTTCCAACATAACAAATATTTGATTATCTACCAACCAGTTTACCTACCAATCAAACAAACGCTTAATTATCTTCCAACATAATAAACATTTGATTATCTACCAACAAAAAAAACCGTTTGATTCCCCACCAACAAAACAAACATTTGATTACTTACCAACCAAACAAACGTTTGATTTTCTACCAACAAACAGAGGTTTGAATATCTACCAACCAAATATTTTTTTTATTATTTACCAACCAAACAAATGTTAAGCTATCTACCAACGATTTTTTTCATTATCTAGCAACCGAACAAACGTTTGATTCTCCACCAACCAAATAAATAATTGATTATCTACCAACCAAAGAAACGTTTCATTATCTACCAACCAAACAAAAGTTTGATTTTCTACAAACAAAACAAACTTTTGATTATCTAAAAACCAAACAAAAGTTTGATTTTCTGCGAGTATCAACCAAACAAAAGTTGATTTTCTACCAACAAAACAAACGTTTGATTATCTACCAACAAAAGAAAAGTTTGATTATCTACCAACCAAACAAATGTTTGCTTATATACACACGGTACAAACGTTTGATTATCTACCAACAAAACGTTTTGGCTTCATGTCAAAAATAAAAAAAAACTACAGATGTTTCATAACATACGGACCAAACAAATCTGAGTTCTTTCTTGATTAGACAATTCGTGTATATCTATAGTGAGAATCAGCAAAAACCGTATTTTGTCATGTTCAAAGGCACGTAACTAAGGATGTGCACACCGAAGTTGTTCTATTTTTTTCCGCGAAAAATCCAATGAATAAATACTAGTAAATGGCTAAATAAATAAATAAGGGAAACGTTGTACTACAGGTTAACAACATAAGGATAATGCGCGAAAAAATGACAAAGATATATAGCTTTTATAATATTTATTTTCCAAAAACCATCATCAAATAAGTCAATCAATATTGAATTCCTTTTCTGGAAGACCAGGGAGATACATGAGGTCTTTATCGCGGAGGTGCTCAGCTAACTCCTTCTTGAAGAACCCGTTGCCGTTTTAAGTGTTACCGGCGATGAAACATCTTTCATCATACTTCACGAGAGACATTGTTGATGGTCTTCTCTTCAAGGCAGTCTTCAGCAATCAGGCTGATCGAATGATGGCAATTAAAATCCTCTCTCTTGACACTCGTCTATACCAGTTCTTGTATGAATGGCGTCCTCATATGGCTGTCCGTAGAAGAACCGCGTACTCCATGGTCTCGTCTTCTTGAATAAGCGCTTTGCGGAATACCGTACGTCTTGATGTGCCCGATTACATTTGATTCGGCCGACTCCATGGTCGCTCTTTGTACAGTCGTTTCTTGCGTGAACCAAAATCAGATGCGTATCATCCTATCTTCCCCTTTATGCTTCTGGGTGATCAATGTCTTCACTTCTTTGTTTGGTTTTTATGAGGACAATGTCATGATCACCAATACCAGGGTGTATTTCAATTTTATCTACCCTGGCTTTGTTTGACGTTAAGAATAAATCTAGAATATTTCCTTTTCTTGTAGGCTCGTTTACCATCTGAACAAGGTTAAAATCATCCAGCAGAGTCACGAAGTCTTTATAGTGTTTGGGTAGGCTCGGCCCTACTTTGTATGTCGGTTTGTGGTCTTGATCCCAAGAGAATTTGGGGTAGTTGAAATCTCCTAAAAGACACTTTTCACCATCAACCGATCTCATCAGCTCAAGCGATCGTCTGAGCTCAGCCGCACTTTCGTCATCCCCATCATGCGGCTTGTAATATGCACAAACATACAGGGGTTTGGAACTTGGCATCTCTATTTTGACCCACAATATTTCACCTTTTTCTCCTCTCATATATTCCGAGGCAACAAATGTGTCCTTCACAAGTATGAAAACACCACCACCACGTTCATCTGACTCTCTATCTCGCCTGAAAACGTTGTAGCCAAGGGATTTGGGGAAATATTCGCTATCTTTATGCTGTTCGTTTAGCCACGATTCGGTTCCCACCACTATACGTGGTTTGTGTTGTTTAAGAATGTAACGAAATTCTTGTCTTTTATTGCGAATAGACCGACAGTTGATGTTCATGAACTCATGAACAGAAATGGAATCGCTCATCAATTTCTTTGGTTTGTTTGGTGTAGGTTTATTAGCCTACTTTATACTGTAAATACGAAATCAGATTATTCTTATACATTTTTTGGATGTCATTTTACATTCCCAATTTCGATGTCATTTTAGATGCTCGATCGTTAATTTCCGATGTCATGTTAGATTCCCGAGTTAAAAAAAATACATTGATTGGTTAATCCCAAACAACGATAGGTTTCATTTCTAAAATTAGCATCGACAATTCCTAATTGCTTCTTTGCGCATGTAAATTCTATATTTAGGAAGTTAATTTTAGACCATAACGTCATCACACTCTACCGACCCTACTAGAGCCCCATTTAAAACCAGAGTATACTACTATATGACTTCCCTTTTGTCCAATTATGACGATGATGTAAGAAAAGAATCTCGTCCTAACAAGAAAACAATCTTATACAAGCTATGGTAATCAAGAACAAGAAAGGGTCAAGCGCAATTTTCGTGAATTTTGAAGCATTTGACATGACATCTAAATCCTTGAAATATTTGTTCGTCTGACCTACCTAGATAATCGGATTTCTCCCATGTTGTCGGGGATTTGCATATATGACATCATAATAAGACTGGGAAAACCCCATAGCCCTTAAGTATTGTTTGATAGGAATAGGAATGTACAGTCATACTTAGCGTTTTCCATACTGATTTTATATGTTAAAATGTTTTAGAGGGATATTGACTCCAAGACATCGGCGAACAAATTACCGTTTTGCTGGACAAAAGGTTTACAATAAGTAAAATATACAAAGTGACTGTATTTCAAGCGAGAAATAATGCACTGTTTACCTACAACAAGCGAATATAGATATTTATATTATTAACTTTGGGCACCACATAATTTGACGCCAGGTGTTTACAATTCGATGCCTTAGAAGAATAAGGTCGTAAGTGGTACTTACGACCTTTTATGATGCATACATTTTCGGAAAGTGCATTTCAAGCTCTACATATGGTGCAAATTTCATAGACATTTGAACTTGTCATGCTGACCAATGTGGCTATAGAAAAAGGTCGTTTATTCTTTTTTTCCTTTAGAAATAAAACTGTTTTTTCCAGTTTTCTCAAAACTATTTTCCTTACGTTCTTCTTCTTCTAAGGCATCGAATTGTGGCTATATAGAATTACAGATATTACCGATTAATAATTTGTCGAGTTTTGTCAACTTTAAAGGCACGTAAGTATTAGTAAGGATGTGCAAACTGAAGTTTCTTTTTTCTTTTTTTTCGGCGAAATATCCAGTGAATAAATAAATGACTAAATAAAAAATGACAAAATAAATGACTGAATAAATAAATAAATAAAGGGAAACATTGTACTACAGATTAACAACATCAGGATAATGCGCGAAAAAATGACAAAGATATATAGCTTTTACAATATTTATTTTTCAAAAACCATCATCAAATAAGTCAATCAATATTGAATTCCTTTTCTGGAAGACCAGCGAGATACTTGAAGTCTTCATCATGGAAGTGCTCAGCCAACTTCTTCTTGAAGAACCCGTTGTCGTTTTCAGCTTTTCCCAAACGAGACCTTGTTTCTGACGTCCCTATTAGAAAATGCTTGGGAAAAACATTGAGACAAAAGAAGAAACTGCTGATAACCAGCAGTTTCTCCTTTTTTCTCAATATTTTCTAGACCATATTTTACTCAAAGTCTATCTTTAATAACTTCCACTTTGTCATTTCTGACAGTTTTTGAATTGGAACACCAAAAAAATTGTCGTTTGGGAAAGGGTTAAGTGTTACTGGCGATGAAACATCTTTCACCATACGTCCCAAGAGACATTGTTGATGGTCTTCTCTTCAAGGAAGTCTTCTGCATCATCCTATCTTCCCTTTAAGGTTCTCGGGGATAAATGTCTTCACTTCTTTGTTTGGTTACACATTATTTGATGTTTAAGTGTATGAGGACAATGTCATGATCTGAAATACCAGGGTGTGGTTCTGGCTTTTTAACTACCATGGTTGGGTTTGATGTAATGAAATAATCTAGAACATTCCCATCTCTTGTAGGCTCGTTTACCATCTGAACAAGGCTAAAATCATCCAGTAGAGTCTCGAAGTCTTCATAGTGTTTGCGTAGGCTCGGCCTTCCATTGTATGTCGGTTTGTGGTTTTGATCCCAAGTGAATTTGGGGTAGTTAAAATCTCCTACAAGACACACTTCACCATCAACCGATCTCATCCGCTCAAGCGATCGTCTCAGCTCAGCCGCACTTTCGTCATCCCCATCTCTCGGTTTGTAATATGCACAAACATACAGCCGCTTGGAACTTGGCATTTCTATTTTGATCCACAATATTTCACCATTTTCTGCTCTCATATATTCCGAGGCAACAAGCGTGTCCTTCACAAGTATAAAAACACCACCACCACGTTAACAAGACTTCCTATCCCGTCTGAAAAGGGTGTAGCCAAGATATTCGGGGAAATATTCACTATCACTATCGCTTCGGTTTAGCCACGATTCGGTTCCCACCACTATGTCTGGTTAGTTGTTCAAGAATGTCACGAAATTATTGTCTTTTATTGCGAATAGACTGACAGTTGATGTTCATAACTGAACAGAAACGAAATTGCTCATCAATTTCTTTGGTTTGTTTGGTGTAGGTTTATTACCCTACTATATACTATAAATACGAATTCACATTATTTTTATACATTTCTTTTGATGTCATTTTACATCCCCAATTTGCGATGTCATTTTAAATGCACGATCGTTAGTGTGCGATGTCATGTTAGATTCGCGAGTTAACAAGTACATTGATTGGTTAATCCCAAAGAACGATAGGTTACATTTCTAAAATTAGAATCGACGCTTCTCTGCGCATGTAAATTCTATATTTAGAAAGTTAATTTTAGACCATATCATTATCACACTCTTCCGACCCTACTGGAGCCCCATTTGAAATCAGAGTATACTACTATATATGACGTCCCTTTTTTCCACATTATGACGATGATGTAAGAAAAGAATCTCGTCCTAACAAGAAAACAATATTATACAAGCCATGATAATCAAGAAAAAGAAGGGATCAAGAGCAATTTTCGTGAATTTTGAAGCATTTGACTAATCCGAGTCTTCTCTGATGTAAATATGCTCTTTGATATTTTGATTTTTCGCTATTTACATCAGAGAGCGTTGCTCTTTGAAAAAATCAAGAAGTTCGCAACAAATTGATGCGCATCGTTCACCGTCCGATCTTAAACGCTATCGTTAAAACCCCTGATGATATCGATAAATGAACCATTTATTGTTATGGCTGCTGAAAAAATTACGACCAAAAAGTATTTCTAAAAGGTTAATAGGCAATGTTTTGCAACAACCCTCACCTGAGCAGCCTTTGTTTACATTGACCTTCCATTCAAAACCAAAGGTTATACTCATCCAGCACTGCAGGTCGATTTGAAATGAAATTTTTGTCAGGTATGACAAAAAATGATCTATTGAATTTGATCTATACCCTACAGTGTTTTACCGAGTGATTCGATATGATACACAAAAACAAAGCTTCAAGTTACTTGTAACGTTACCGAACTTTCCGCTGTTTTCAAAGAGCAACGATCTCTGATGTAAATAGCGAAAAATCAAAATATCAAAGAGCGTATTTACATCAGAGAAGACTCGGATTAGCATTTGACATGACACAAATCCTTGAAATATTTGTTCGTCTGACCTACCTAGAGAATCGGATTTCTCCCATGATTGTCGGGGATTTGCATATTTGACATCATAATAAGACTGGGAAAATCCCATATCCCTTATTGTTTGATAAAGTTCACACAGTGCATACAACTCGAGGCCGGATAGGAACGTACAGTCATACTTAGCGTTTTCCATAGTGGTTTTATATGTTAAATTGTTTTAGATGGATATTGAGTCAAAGAAATCGGCGAAAAACTTACTGTTTTGCTGGACAAAAGGTTTACAATAAGTAAAATATACAAAGTGACTGTATTTCAAGCGAGAAATAATGCACTGTTTACCTACAACAAGCGAATATAGATATTTATATTATTAACTTTGGGCACCACATAATTTGACGCCAGGTGTTTACAATTCGATGCCTTAGAAGAATAAGGTCGTAAGTGGTACTTACGACCTTTTATGATGCATACATTTTCGGAAAGTGCATTTCAAGCTCTACATATGGTGCAAATTTCATAGACATTTGAACTTGTCATGCTGACTAATGTGGCTATAGAAAAAGGTCGTTTATTCTTTTTTCCTTTAGAAATAAAACTGTTTTTTCCAGTTTTCTCAAAACTATTTTCCTTACGTCCTTCTTCTTCTAAGGCATCGAATTGTGGCTATATAGAATTACAGATATTACCGATTAAAAATGTGTCGAGTTTTGTCAACTTTAAAGGCACGTAAGTATTAGTAAGGATGTGCAAACTGAAGTTTCTTTTTTTTCGGCGAAATATCCAATGAATAAATAAATGACTAAATAAAAATGACAAAATAAATGACTGAATAAATAAATAAAGGGTACGGTTGTACTATAGATTAACAACGTAAGGACAATGCATGAACAAATGACAAAGATCTATATGTTTTACAATATTTATTTTCTAAAAAAAACATCATCAAATAAGTCAAGTAATATTGGATTCCTTTTCTGGAAGACCTGCGAGATACTTAAGGTCTTTATCATGGAAGCGCTCAGCTAACTCTATCTTGAAGAACCCGTTGCCGTCTTAAGTGTAACCGGCGATGAAACGTCGTTCATCATACTTCACGAGAGACATTGTTGATGGACAGCTTTCTGAAATCAGGCCGATCGAATCATGGCATTTGAAATCCCTCTCTTCGCACTCGTCTAAACCAGTTCTTGTATGAATGGCGTCGTCATATTGATGCAGTGTATGTCTCCGTAGAAGAATAGCGTATATCGTCATCTCGTCTTCTTGGATAAGAGATTTGTGGAATACCGTACGTCTTGGTGTGCCCGATTACATTCGATTGGACCGACTTCAGGGTCGTTCTTGGTGCAGTCGTTTCTTGCGTGAACCAAAATCAGATATGCATCATCCTTTCTTCCCTTTAAGGTTCTCGGTGATCAATGTCTTCACTTCTTTGTTTGGTTACACATGGTTTGATGTTTACATTTATGAGGACAATTTTATGATCTGCAATACCATCGAGCGTTTCAATTTTATCATCATCTACCATGGCTGGGTTAGACGTAATGAAATAATCTAGAATGTTTCCTTCTCTTGTAGGCTTGTTTACCATCTGAACAAGGCTAAAATCATCCAGTAGAGTCACTAAGTCTTTATAGTGTTTGCGTAGGCTCGGCTTTCCATTGTATGTCGGTTTGTGGTTTTGATCCCAAGTGAATTTGGGGTAGTTAAAATCTCCTACCAGCAACACTTCACCCTCAACCGATCTCATCAGCTCAAGCGATCGTCTGAGCTCAGCCGCACTTTTGTCATCTCCATCTCGCGGCTTGTAATATCCGCAAATATACAGGGGTTTGGAACTTGGCATTTCTATTTTGATCCACAATATTTCACCTTTTTCTGCTCTCATGTATTCCGAGGCAACAAGTGTGTCCTTCACAAGTATGAAAATACCACCACCACGTTTGTGAGATTTTCTGTCCCGTCTGAAAACGGTGTAGCCAAGGGATTTGGGGAAATATTTACTAGTACGATCCTTTTTGTTTAGCCACGATTCGGTCCCTACCACTACACCTGGTTTGTGCTTTTTTATGATGCGACAAAATTTACGTTTTTTATTGCGAATAGACCGACAGTTGATGTTCATGACTTTTAAGTTATCATCACAGCCAGAATACGGTATAGAATTTTTTCTAGGCCAATCCATCTTCATCTTTTTGGCCTTCACTTCAGCTTCAACGCCCACTCTCCTCTTGTTAACTCCGCCCACCATTTTCGTTGGTTTATTTCGCGTAGGTTTATCGCAAAAGATTATACTGTAGAGGCGGAATCCCCCTCTATTTATATCAGAAATTGGAAACCAACTTGACATCAGCTTTTACATTTCGACATCCAACATGGGATATCCAAATACAAGTTCACACAGTGCATACAACTCGAGGCCGGATATGAGTGCACAAATTACATAACGTCGGTGGGGAGTCAAAATCTCGTAACTCCAGCTTATTCAAGCTGTAGTTACGAGGTTTTGACTCCCCACCAACGATAAGCGTTTTTCCGCTAGTCGCTTATAAGTGTCTTGATTGTAACATGATTCCACATCGTGCATGCGTCATAATTATATCCCGGCCTTTTACCGACAACCTCGCAACTGCAGCTTAAAACAAGCTGCAATTACGAAGTTTTCGTTGAAAAGGGACGATATATATACTTAGCTATGCAACATAGCAGTCGATTATTCAACTTCTTGTACATCGTGTCAATTGTTCCTTTACTCCATATGTTTTAAGCTCACCTGAGCACGAAGTGCTCAAGGGAGCTATTGTGATCTATCAATGTCCGGCGTCCATCTGTCTGTCTGTCCCTCACGGCGTCAACAATTTCTTTAAACTACATCTCCTCCTAAACTTCTGGGTCAAAATCAACCAAACTTGGCAGAAATGTTCCTTGGGTGGTCCCTTATAGAAATTGCTAAAAGAATTGAAAACCATTAAAAACTCTGGTTGCCGTGGCATCGGAAAATGGGAAATTTCACTAGAGCTCAATCATTTCTTTAAACATCTCCTCCTAAACTTTTAGGTCAAAATCAACCAAACTTGGCAGAAATGTTCCTTGGTGGTCCCTTATAAAAATTGCTAAAAGAATTGAAATCCATTAAAAACTCTGGTTGCCGTGACATCGGAAAATGGGAAATTTCACAAAAGCTCAACAATTTCTTTAAGCGACATCTCCTCCTACACTACTGGGTCAAAATCCACCAAACTTGGCACAAATGTTTCTTGGGTGGTCCCTTATAAAAATTGCTAAAAGAATTGAAATCCATTAAAAACTCTGGTTGCCATGGCATCCGAAAATGGGAAATTTCACAAAAGCTCAACAATTCCTTTAATCGACATCTCCTACTAAACTACTGGGTCAAAATCAACCAAACTTGGCAGAAATGTTTCTTGGATGGTCCCTTATAAAATTGCTAAAAGAATTAAAATCCGTTAAAAACTCTGGTTGTCGTGGCACCGGAAAATGGGAAATTTCACAAAAGCTCAACAATTCCTTTAATCGACATCTCCTCCTAAACTACTGGGTCAAAATCAACCAAACTTGGCAGAAATGTTCCTTGGGTGGTCCCTTATAGAAATTGCTAAAAGAATTGAAAACCATTAAAAACTCTGGTTGCCGTGGCATCGGAAAATGGGAAATTTCACTAGAGCTCAATAATTTCTTTAAACATCTCCTCCTAAACTTTTAGGTCAAAATCAACCAAACTTGGCAGAAATGTTCCTTGGTGGTCCCTTATAAAAATTGCTAAAAGAATTGAAATCCATTAAAAACTCTGGTTGCCGTGACATCGGAAAATGGGAAATTTCACAAAAGCTCAACAATTTATTTAAGCGACATCTCCTCCTACACTACAGGGTCAAAATCCACCAAACTTGGCACAAATGTTTCTTGGGTGGTCCCTTATAAAAATTGCTAAAAGAATTGAAATCCATTAAAAACTCTGGTTGCCATGGCATCCGAAAATGGGAAATTTCACAAAAGCTCAACAATTCCTTTAATCGACATCTCCTACTAAACTACTGGGTCAAAATCAACCAAACTTGGCAGAAATGATCCTTGGATGGTCCCTTATAAAAATTGCTAAAAGAATTAAAATCCGTTAAAAACTCTGGTTGTCGTGGCACCGGAAAATGGGAAATTTCACAAAAGCTCAACAATTCCTTTAATCGACATCTCCTCCTAAACTACTGGGTCAAAATCAACCAAACTTGGCAGAAATGATCCTTGGGTGGTCCTTTATGAAAATTGCTAAAAGAATTGAAATCCATAAAAAACTCTTGTTGCCGTGGCATCGGAAAATGGGAAATTTCACTAGAGCTCAACAATTTCTTTAAACGACATCTCCACCTCAACTTCTGGGTCAAAATAAACCAAACTTGGCAGAAATGTTCCTTGGGTGGTCCCTTATAAAAATTGCTAAAAGAATTGAAATCCATAACAAGAGGGCCAGAATGGCCCTATATCGCTCACCTGAAAGAAGTTTAAGACACACCCACTTTTTTGACGAATCAAAAATTTGCAAACAAATTTTGATTAGGGTCACTAAAGGAACATCGTTGCCAAATTTGTTTCAAATTGGCCCAATGCTTGAATTTTAAAGAATTTTCTTATGATTTCTCCAAGTCTGATAAGCCACGCCCTGCCACGCCCACTTTTTTGTCAAATACAAAATTTGCCTACAAATTTTGAAAAGGGTCACTAAAGGAACATTTCTGTAAAGTTTGCTTCAAATCGGGCCAATGGTTGATTTTTAAAGATTTTTCTTAGGATTACTGTAAGTCTGATAAGCCACGCCCACTTTTTCTGACGAATAAAAAATTTGCGAACAAATTTTGAAAAGAGTCACCCAAGGAACATTTCTGCCAAGTTTGGTTCAAATTGGGCCGATGGTTGATTTTTAAAGAATTTTTTATGATTTCTCCAAGTCCGATAAGCGCTGCCCTGCCACGCCCACATTTTTGGACGAATCAAAAATTGGCGAACAACTTTTAAGGAAAGTCACCCAAGGAACATTCCTGCCATATTTGGTTCTAATTGGCCCAATGGTTAAGGAGAAGATTTTTGAAGAATTTTTTAACGATTTCTCTTGGTCCGATAAGCCCCGCCCTGCCACGCCAACATTTTTTGACGAATCAAAAATTTGCAAACAAATTTTGAGAAGGGTCACTCAAGGAACAATTCTGCCAAGTTTGATTAAATTGGCCCATTGGTTGATTTTTAAAGAATTTTCTTCGGATTTCTCCAAGTCCGATAAGCCCCGCCCTGGCACGCCCACATTTTTGACGAATCAAAAATCCGCGAACAAGTTTTGAGAAGGGTCACTCAAGCAACATTCCTGCCAAGTTTGGTCAAAATTGGCCCATTGGTTGTAACATAATGCTCTATACTGAGTAAGGGGTTTATTGTATGATTCATAGAGAGTGTATTTAATACCTAGCACTGGCCACAGGGATCACTTCTATTGCTCTACTCGTACAGTTATAATGTATGTACTATGTATCATGTAGATGTTAGAAAGTCAATATAATAAAATATGTATACCAACAACTGAGTAGCATATGTTTATTTAACATGGTGTCAGAAGTGATTTACCAACAGTTACCCACGGACTTTAACAGTGTCTTGGACTAACTTGCGTATATTACTGGATTTAACTCGACATTATGCAGGCTGCAGGTTTTGAACCACCTTCCATGAAATGGGAGGAAACGAATCTTCCTGAACAGTGGGAGAAGTTCGAGAGACACGCTCGCCTTGTGTTCAGTGGTCCTCTTAAGGACAAAGATGAAGAAGAACAAGTTTCCTATCTTCTGCTATGGGTCGGAGATAAGGGGCGTGACATCCGTCACACATGGACTGACATTTCAGCGGACGCGGCTAAGAAACTGGACACTTTCTACAAAAAGTTTAAGGAACATGTCCAACCTACGTTAAACCCGATTTTCGCTAGATGTCAATTCAATCACGAAAAACAAGGAAATGAGAGTGTGGACTCATTCCTAACCCGTTTACGTTTGAAAGCTCGGGACTGTGAGTTTGATAATGTTGACATGATGATACGAGACAGGCTCGTTATTGGTACGAATTCAGAAAAAATCAAGGAGAAATTGATAAATGTTGGTCGTGAGTTAACTCTTACCCAAGCGATCCATATTGCGCAGTCGCATGAATATTCCCAGCAACAAATGAGGGAAATGGCGAGAAGGGAAGAAGTAAACGCTATCCACAATGGGGCGAGGGCCAAAACCAAACCCAAACGACAGAAACATCCACAACCGCAGGGGCACGATCGGGGCAAAGCCAAGGAGACGTGTGGGCGGTGCGGGAACAAACATTCCAAAACAGAAATCTGCAAGGCAAAGGGACAGAAATGTAACTATTGTCACAAACGTGATCACTTTGAGCGCATGTGTAAATTCAAGCAATCCGTCAATGAAGTGAATGATCATGGTTTTAAAAGTGATGATTCCGATTTCTGTGTTGATAGTGTTCAAAATAAAGCTATTAGGAATAATCAAGCATTTGTGGCTCTACAGGTAGGTCCAAAATTATCCAATATTTCATTCAAAGTTGACACTGGTTCCCAGGTTAACATTCTACCTAAAGCACAGTTTGACAAATTGAATATTAAGACAGCTTTACAGAGACCTGAGTCTACACTGACCGCGTACGACGGCAGCACATTGAATACGTTAGGTACGGTGACGTTAAAATGCAGACGAAATGACAAGCATTTAGATCTGAAATTCTATGTTGTGGATACCAGATCGCAACCTATTATTGGGTTGGCATCAAGCATTAAGCTAGACATAGTGAGACTAGTACTGTCATGTGACATGGACAACAATGACGTAGATCAGACTGGTCAGACAACAGACAGATTACTCACTAAGGACTCTCTATACACCCAAACACACTTTGAATTTTTAACCGTGACCTGTGTATGCATGAGAGCAAACAAAAGGTCACGTGGTCGTTTTACTATATAATTCATTGAGCGAGTCGTCATTTTCACGCGAGCATTTTTCAATTATTCTGCCTTAGTACTAAGAATATTTTATACAGTCATTTACGTTAATTATTAGATTTTTGAGTTACAGAAATATTTTTGCAACTTTGATTGAAAAAAAGAGATTTTTTGGCTTGTAATCATTCGTACCCTGTCTCCATCGCCCGTTACCACCATGCAAGTTCAGGATGAGCTACTGCTTTTGAAAACCAAATAAAATCAATTTTGCAGAAGCATTTGAGCTCCGTGGTACTGTCCAAGTGTGAGCGGTAATATTTTGCATGTGTTTGTGCTCTAGATTAGAACCAATAATGGACAGGTCACAGGATGTATTCCCAGACTCGGAGCGTGGACAATTATAAATAAACTTATGGCTGAAATATTGTTGAGAGATGTTAAATTAAAAAAAGAAATGAAAAGAAAAATGTTTTAAACCTTTACCAAACAAGAAATGTTAATGTTTTGACTGTCAAGGGCGGATCCAGGATTTTTTCAGGGGGGGGGGGGTCTAGCCCATAAGATTGAAGATGGCTTTAAATTTGTGAATTGTGTAACGACACATGTATGTATAGGCCTACTGTACTAACTTTGTATAGTCAAAATTCGATTTTCGGCCAATTCAAGGCGGGGTTAGGACCCCCTTCTAGATCCGCCCTTAACTGTGCTTCAGAGATTGTTTCGAAAATCATTTCAAGAGACAAATTAATGAAATACTTTTAATCAGCAGTTTCCCCTTTTGCCTCAACGTTTTCTATACTTCTATGTACACATGCAAGGGTGGATCCAGGATTTTTTCGTGGGGGGGGGGGGTCCAAGCCCAATTGCCAGGGAGGCGGAGGTCCACGCCCAAATGATGACTTAAATATGTTAAATTATGACGCTTTGATTATAGTTAACATTCAATTTTCGGCTTATTCCAGGGGGCGGGGCGAACATCCCGAACCCCCCTCTAGATCCGCCCCTGCACATACAAAATCCTACTTTCAAGATGCCCATTCTGTTTTCTGCAAGAGCTTCCAAATTGAATCAGGTGCCGTTTAGAAAAGGGTTTTAAAAGCCGCTGTCAAACTTGAAAAGTCTAAATAATTTGTCGTTTGGGAAATGGGCTTTAAGAGCAATGCTTTTATTATCAAATTGATCTACCATAATGAATTATCTATCTACATAAGCCTTTCGGTACTGAGATTGTCATCTTCACACTGAAAATGGCATGTTTCGTACATTTTTTGTTGGGGAAAGGGGGTTAAATACATGAAAATGACATTTGAACCTGGCGGCTAGGTCCTCAAAAGATCCGTGGATAAGTATGTTTTCGGAGGGTCAAAAATGACTTAAAAGCCAGTAAAGGCCATAATTGGAAGTCAGTCAATGATATCCCGTCGAGATTCACAGAGGAATCATCACAAAACGGAGTGTGATTCCTCTTAAACTTCTTCTTTCCTCCGTTCATTTCCATTGCACGTTGGATGCTTTGCTCTCAATTGGGTCAGAGCCTCGATCTGGCATTAAAAAGTGTTACTATTTTTAGTAACAAAATGGAAGTGTGTTTGGGTGTATTAAAAGAATATTCATCTGCATTCAATGGTATTGGTCTGTTCTCTGGGGAATGTACGATACACGTTGACTCGAACGTACAACCTGTTGTGCATCCGCCACGAAGGGTACCAATAGCTATAAAGGACAGGGTTAAACAAGAACTTGACCGTATGGTTAAACACAAAATTATCACTAGCGTGACAGAACCTACGGAATGGGTTAACTCAATGGTTGTAGTTGAGAAACCAAACTCGGGCAAGCTGAGGATTTGTTTAGATCCGGTAGATCTAAATAAGGCAATTATGAGACCATTTTACCCTATGAAAACTCTTGATGACGTATTACCAGAATTATCCGGAGCCAAGTATTTTACTAAGCTAGACGCCAGATCAGGTTACTGGGCTATCAAGTTATCAGAGAAATCATCATTTCTCACAACTTTTAACACACCCTTCGGTCGTTTTCGCTACCTTAGGTTACCATTTGGTTTAACCTTATCCCAAGATGAGTTCCAAAGGAAAATAGACGAAACTCTTGAAGGTTTACAGGGCGTGTGTGCTATTGTCGATGATATTTTGGTTTATGGGAAAACGCGTCAAGAGCATGACAAGAATTTGAAAATGTCTTGAAAAGATGTATTGATCGAGGTATAAAGTTCAATGAAGAGAAATTAGAAGTAGCTGTGACAGAAGTTCAGTACTTTGGACATTCCTTGACCTCGTCTGGTCTGAAGCCAGATCCGTCAAAGATTTCAGCAATCGTAAATATGAGTCCTCCTGAAAATAGGGCGGAACTCGAAACGTTCTTAGGGATGGTAAATTATCTATCCAAATTTGCACCGAACATATCACAGGTCACAAGCCCAATGCGACAGTTGTTAACAAAAGATGCTGAATTTGTTTGGGACCAAAATCAAAATAAAGCTTTTGAAGAGGTCAAATGTTTATTGACAAAAGCTCCTGTATTGGCTTATTTTGATCCGAACAAGCAAGTGACAGTACAATCGGACGCATCTCAGTATGGTCTAGGTACTACGTTGATGCAAGAAGGAAAGCCGATAGCTTATGCTTCGAAATCCTTAACACAGACCGAAATAAATTACTCCCAAATTGAGAAAGAGTTATTTGGCATTTTGTTTGGTCTAAAACGTTTCCACCAATATGTTTATGGGAGAAGGGTTATAGTTGAAACTGACCATCTTCCTATAGTCTCAGTTGTAAAGAAGCCTTTGCACCAGGCTCCACCGAGGCTACAGCGCATGTTGTTGCAGATACAACAATACGACATACAGGTTAAGCACCTTAGTGGAAAGCAAATACCAGTAGCTGACACTTTATCGAGGAAATTTTCAACGGACACATTCCCGACATTGTCAGAAAGTTTTGAATGTCACGTAAATACTGTTATGTCTGCTATACCTGTCAGTGATCAGAAGCTACAGGAAATACGAGACGCGACAGAGAAAGACGGACAGATGTGCAATCTCCGTCAGGTCATATTGTCAGGATGGCCTGAGACGAGAAAACAATGTTCTATAGACATTACTGATTACTGGAATTACCGTGACGAACTGTCATACATAGACGGATTAGTTATGAAGGGACAGAAAATCGTTATTCCGAAAGAGTTAAGATCAAAAATGCTAGATATTTTACATAGAGGTCATGCAGGTTGTGAACGTACGCTTAGACGAGCACGAGATACAATGTTTTGGCCCAGTATTACATCAGAAATCAAGAATCTAGTTCTTAACTGTCCAGTTTGTCTGGAGCATGCTAGATCAAACACGAAAGAACCACTCATTAGTCACGAAATACCGGACTATCCATGGCAAAATGTTGCTACAGATTTGTTTGCATGGGACGACAAAGATTTCTTACTGACAGTTGACTATTACAGCAATTTCTTTGAGGTACAAAGACTGACGAATACCCGAAGTAAGACTGTAATTCAGAAACTAAAAAGCATTTTTGCACGACATGGCATACCATTAAAGGTCATTTCTGATGGTGGACCTCAGTTTTCAAGTGCAGAATTTGCAGATTTTGCAAAAGATTGGGACTTTGAACATGTTCAGTCTAGTCCGTATTTTGCGCAGAGCAATGGTCTTTGTGAAAAGATGGTTGGCGTAGTGAAAAGAATTTTCACTAAATCTAAGTCAGCTGGGACTGATCATTTCAAAAGTTTACTTGAGTACCGAACAACCAGTCTGAAAATTGGTTATTCGCCATCCCAACTGCTTATGGGAAGGAATTTGAGATCAATTGTGCCAGTTGTTAAAAGCCATCTACTCCCTAAAACACCAAATCGCCTGACAGTACACAGCAAAATTTCTGATTCTAAAACAAGACAGAAAGATTACTATGACAGAAATGCTAAACCTTTATCACTACTTAAACTTGGTGATTCTGCTAGAATTCAGACAAAAATGGGAACATGGAAACCAGGTGTCATTGTCAATAAAACAAATGATAGATCTTTCACAATTAAAACAAATGATGGATCTGAATATCGTCGAAATAGACGACATTTGATGAAAACCAATGAGAAAAACTTAGTCTCAGATTTTTCTGATCTTCAAATTGTTGAAAAGGATGTAAAGCCAGTGGAACCTAAAATGCTTGAAAGTGAACAAAGTGTTGTTTTCCCACCACCAAACCATGGGAAAATACCCTACATTACCAGATACGGACGTGAGGTGAAACCGAAAATAATTGAGTCTATGTAAACATGAGTTAATGGATTTGACATGTTTTATTACAATCTAAGAAAAATGTTTATCATACATCCGGTGTTATCATCTGGTGGTAATTAAATGACTGGAGTACCGTGAGAATGGAATGCATGCTATTTCGTTGATAAATTTTCATTCATAAAATGTTATTAAGGTACTGCAGCAGTTATTAAGGTATTACAGCCAAGTTTTCAAAAGCTAGTTCTTAAATGTTTTAAATGCTTTCTTTTATTTGTAAAGAAGGGAGATGTAACATAATGCTCTATACTGAGTAAGGGGTTTATTGTATGATTCATAGAGAGTGTATTTAATACCTAGCACTGGCCACAGGGATCACTTCTATTGCTCTACTCGTACAGTTATAATGTATGTACTATGTATCATGTAGATGTTAGAAAGTCAATATAATAAAATATGTATACCAACAACTGAGTAGCATATGTTTATTTAACAGAGAAGATGTTTGAAGAAATTGTTGACGGACGGACGGACAGACAGACGGACGGTGAGTGACCACAATAGCTCATCTCGAGCACTTTGTGCTCAGGTGAGCTAAAAAACTCTGGTTGCCGTGGCATCGGAAAAAGGGAAATTTCACTAGAGCTCAACAATTTCTTTAAACGACATCTCCTCCTAAATTTCTGGGTCAAAATCAACCAAACTTGGCAGAAATGTTCCTTGGGTGGTCCCTTATAAAATGTGCTAAAAGAATTGAAATCCATTGAAAACTCTGGTTGCCATGGCATCGAAAAATGGGAAATTTCACTAGAGCTCAACAATTATTTTACGACATCTCCTCCTAAACTTCTGGGTTAAAATCAAGCAAACTTGGCAGAAATGTTCCTTAGGTGGTCCCTTATAAGAATTGCTAAAAGAATTGAAATCCATGGAAAACTCTGGTTGCCGTGGCATTGGAAAATGGGAAATCTCACAAAAGCTCAACAATTTCTTTAAACGACATCTCCTCCTAAACTACATGGCCAATTTCTTCTATGGGATCACAATGCGTAACATATGCAAAATTATTTGGCATTATTAAAACATTACTCAGGTGAGCGATTTATGGCCCTCAGGGTCCTCTTGTTTAAACATTTGTAATGGATTTTTCACAGGTGGTGAACTATAACAATTTTCACTACATCAAGGTATAGATATTTTGCGTTTAAATGTGAGTTTGTAGATTTTTTTTCCTAATGAAAATGAACTTGTTCTAAAAACAGACCTGGTTTACTGTTTTGTATTGACAAACTGTCGGTGTTGTTATAAAATCTCGTAACTACGGCTTCGATAAAGTTACGATAATTTGTAACAACACCGACGAAATGCATTGATCGCGAAAATACGTCCCTCGCTTTGGCCGAGTTCACCACCAGTGAAGAAGCGGGAAACGTTTTACAAGATTCATAGCAGACGTAGAACTGAAACACAGTCCCATGTTCGCGTTTTATAACCAAATTCAAAGAAACTACGAATCTGTGGACAGTTGCATTACGAAAGGACTGAGATTTACCTGATATCGACAATATGATTGGGGACGGTAACGTTTTTGACGTAATATCGCAAAAATACGGGAGCATTTAAAATTTAACTTAGCTGGCGATCTTACACTGTAGAAGACGATCCAAATCGCTCATTAGGGAACGATTTTATCCAGTTAACTGTGACGTAATTTCGGACAAACAATAGTATTTCGTTGGTGTTCTCGTAACTACCGTAGTGTGGCTTTATTCATGCCGTAGTTACGACTTGCACTGACGATCTTTAACTTAATACATTAACGGTAAACCCAGTCTATTTCTAGCATTCAATAGGGAACAATTTTATCATGTAAACAGTGACGTAATTTCGGACAAACAGGAGTTTTGCAATACGGACGTCACAACCGGGTCTTTTTGGAAAAGAGTAACAGGCCATGGATATTGGGCGTAAATTTTGCGACACGTATAGATCCCGCGAAAGAAGTGGACAAACGGATTTGGGGTTTTCCAAGTCATCAGACTGGTCCATCTGAACAAGAGGCCCAAGAGGTCCTGAATCGCTCCACTGGCTAAAGTGGAAGAATTATCCCATGATTTCTTGTAAGCCTTACACAGCCAAATCTTGAAATTAGTGAATAAGTTTTGAAGAGAGACTCAAAGAACATTCTTGCAAAGTCTGGTTCAAATTGGCATAATGGTTGATTTTAAAAGGATTTTCTTATGATTTCTCTAAGTCTGATAAGCCCCTTTCTCCCTGTCACGGCCACATTTTTTGACAAATGTAAAGATTTGAGAACAAAATTTAAAAAGAATGACTCAAGGCACATTCCTGCAAAGTTTGGTTCCATTGGGCACACTGGTTGAATTTTAATGAATTTTCTTATAATTTCTTTAAGTCCGATAAGCCCCTTCCTCCCTGCCACGCCCACTTTTTTTGACAAATGTAAAAATTTGTGAATAAATTTTGAAAAGAGAGACTCAAAGAACATTCCTGCAAAGTCTGGTTCAAATTGGCCCTAGGGTTGATTTTTAAAGATTTTTCTTTATGATTTCTTTAAGTCTGATAAGCCCCTTTGTCCCTGCCACGGCCACATTTTATGACAAATGTAAGAATTTGTGAACAAATTTTGAAAAGAATGACTCAAGCCACATTCCTGCCAGGTTTGGTTCAAATTGACCCAATGGTTGATTTTTAAAGAATTTTCTTATGATTTCTCTAAGTCTGATAAGCCCCGCCCTGCCACGCCCACATTTTTTTGACGAATCAGAAATTTGCAAACAAATTTTGAAAAGGGTCACTCAAGGAACATTCCTACCAAGTTTGGTCAAAATGGGCCCACTGGTATAAGAGGAGAAGATGTTCAAAGAAAAGGTTAACGGACGGACGCACGGACGGATGCACAGACGACGAACACAACGCCATGACAATAGCTCGCTGGCCTTTGGCCAGTGGAGCTAAAAATCAAAACTTTAGACCGATCCAAATCCATAGATTTTACAGATGATAATATCAAATACATGGAATTCACAATGTTTTTCAAAGCCTTTATCTTGTTGGGCGTTCAATGTGTGGCAATGGTTTAAAATCCGGTGTTAACTGACGATAGCATCTGACAAGCACCAATAGGGGTCATCTTCAGTGACCCTACGAAAACCAAAACAGGCTTTCTTTTATTCTAACCAATCAAATATTTTGTTATATATGATTTCCCATGACAAGTGCGTACAAACACATTTCTCCGCACTGAAATGTGAAGTCCTCGTGGTCTTGTTTTCAGTTTTAATCACTTTCATAATCTTGAAAGCATTTATTTGATTGGTTAGAAGAAAAGGTCACTGAAGATGACCTCTAACTGGTTCCTTTTACATGTCCCTGTAAGATAAAATCGGATTTTGATAAAAAGATTGGTCCATTTCAAAGCGACTTGATGATTATCAGAAAATTCTGAAATTGGTCAATCAATATTCTGGTAACCGCCATTGGCCATTTTCAGTCTAGATCTGGAAAAACGTATTTTGTAGCACTAGAGGCCACTATGAATCCTGATCCGCCTGTGCACATACACTGTATGATCAAGATATCATTATGTGATGTTCTTTTATACCATATTAACCCTTTCCCAAACAAGGCCTGGTTTTGACGTCCCTAACATTATTGGCACGGGAAAACATTGGGACAAAAGAAGAAACTGCTGATAACCAGCAGTTTCTCCTTTTGCCTCAAAATTTTCTTTGCTATTTTGTACAAGAATATGTCTTTTTCAATACCCACTTTGCCATTTGCAGAAACTATAGAAAAGGACCGCCCTAAAACTATACTGTTTGGGGAAAGGGTCAACTAACTGAATCATTTCTCGGAGCACAAGAAGGATCAGCGATTGTATGCACCAACTAGTCAAGTTCCAAGTTTACCTTTAAAGTTACATAACAAAGCACCTGATTGGCCGAGAAATACATCTCGTCTAATCAGACAGCTCGTTATGTAATTTTGCTTTCGACAATTTTAGATAATTGATTTAGAAATGTTGCTGAATATGGCCCCTGGTGACAAAAGAGAAATGCTTTGATTATAAGCAGGCAGCGACCTTAGCGCAGTTGGTAGGGCATCTGCTTCTCATTCGAAAGGTCCCGGGTTCGATACCCGGCCGCGGCTAGTACCCTTTCTGACAAAATTGTCACCCACCAATGGGTTTGAAATCGTTAACCTAAGTGGGCGAGCAGCTGGAGGCTCGGTAAGGGTGTTGTGGTAGTACTGGTTTGAGAAACAACAGGAATCTATGAGTAGGTGCTCCAGCCGCCGCGATATGACCCTGGTAGTTGAAAACGGCGTAAAACCCCAATAAACTCAAACTTGATTATAAGCAATTACTTTTCCCTCGGTACTTTTAAAAGTTCTCCTTGTTAGTGGATGCACAACCCACGGGAAGCCATCTGGGGAAAAGTAAAAGTAAGAGTTTAATTGAATCTTCATAACAAATTTATACTAGATATAAACATGATTACAGATTAACATTCGGGTTTATTTCACTGGTGAAATACATTCAATGTTCAATACAAGAGGGCCGTTGGCCCTAGGTCGCTCACCTGAGATGGGGTTTTATAACAGATCAGATTTCTTACAGGTAATAAAGGGTCAAAGATCATATGAACGCCGCTATACGATTTCAAACCATAGAAAACCCAGAAAACTACCTTAGTGCAATATCATATGTAACTCAAATATGAAGTTTCATCCAATTCGGCTATGTGGTTATGGAGAAATTGCTTTGGACAGATGGATTTAAAATAAAACATACACACTGACAAACAGAAATTAACAAATAGACCTTTAACGGGTTCTGGAGTGATCTCCCTTGATAGTTATCTTCCTTGAATTATTGGGTTGTTCCGTTTCCGGTTAGGGCTTCAGATAAGAAGGGTTTCGCTATTTCAAAATGCAAAATGTCTTGAATTGTTCTTCAAATCCTATGCTGTAGGTACTCATTGTATCATCTTCTTAAGATGATTAAAATGCGTACCCATTATGTATGTTTAAGATTCGAAATAATAATTCTAGAATTGTTTACCCCGCTTATCAGCTGCTATGCAGTTAAATACCAAATATCATTCATTGCTGATGATTGGCCTAATAATTTAAACTTTTCAAACAAGATCTGATTTTGATGACTCTATATTTCGTTTGGAAAATATCGAGAGAAAAGGTAATCTTGTTAATATTGGGCATTTTCTATCCCTCCTTTGATAGTTTTGCAACAATTTACACGTTTTCTGTCTTATTTTGTCACATGAATCAGCTTTCATTTTTGAGTAGTCTAAAAGGCTGTCGTTTGGAAAAGGGTTAAACTTTCAACTTTTTTTCTTTTCTTTTCTTTTTTTTAGCACGGGTTTGCAATTTCATTTTAACATACTATTTCTGAGCAGTTTAATAGGCTGTCGTTCGGGAAAGGGTTAAACTTTCAACAGATTTTTTTTTCTTTTTGTTTGTTTAGCACGGGTTAGCAAATGCGTTAAATAAGTCGTAAAATTGTGTAATAAAGGGTGAAAGTTCGAGTTTTGTCGTGTCTATTAATTTATCTTTCGGTCCTGTCAATCTTATGTCTATTGTGATAAATCCGTTTAATATACAGTAACTTGTGTTTTATCGGGCCGAGATCAATTAAAGGGATTTGGCTAACTGATTGGGGTGATATACACAAGGTCCATGGAAATTAACATTCCAATTCCCTTTTGTCGGCAGACAATTAATTATTAATCCTTTTCCAAACAATAAAACGTACGTTTGACATACTAGAAGGTCAGTAACTATGCCAAAAGAAATGCGGAGATTTAAAAGCTTATTGGGAGGAAAAGTATACTTTCCGTTTTCTCAAAATGTACGAAAATATTTCCTATCATTCATATTTAATTTAAGTGCGTTGTAGATGTGAAGTTATTTAAATTTGGATTTATTTCACGATATGAAGACTTTAATGTCAAAATGACTGATTGGAAAGAGTGTCTTGGATCAACAAACTCCAAAATTAATGTTGAATCAAGAAAGTGACAATAATCCAACTAGAATGAAATATTGAAAATACATTATATCTACAATTTGCAAAACAAAATAAAATCTTTCTCGTCATTGATAATCGGAAATCCTGGAGCTTGGCAAAGATTTTTTATGGCTTTCAGCCTTTCAACTAGGCCGATTTTTAACCCGGATTAAACATATCAATTGGGTGAAATCAAAGTCGAAACTTAGTCTGGTATAATTAGTAATAAATAAACAATCCAATGGTATACGATGATTCTGCGAAATATGCGTCCGTAAAGAAAATAATCGTATTTTGCGTGCGAAGCGATGATCTTTACTCTTTAGCGTATCTAGAAAAATAGACCGGAACTACCCAGTTGTGTTCAAGGGAGATAAATCCCATTAAATCAAGGGCAATATCAGGATAACTCTTGGATCTCGGTAGGGGTCTATTGACCTAGATCTATGACCTTGAACTGACCTAAATATATATTTCAAATAGAACATCTACTCATGATAAAGAACACATTTACCCATACATTTTTTTAAAGGGACATTTCATTCCAATTTCAATTTTTTAAAGTATGTCTTGATGCCAAGATTGGTTATTCTAATGAGTATAAATACTATTATTTTTTTGACGTTGTTGCCAATAAACGAGAAACATGCATTTAAAGTTGAGACATAATCGATAAATTGCATATAAATCCGAACTGTTGTCCACAACAATTTGTTCAATTTTTACACAAAAATATACATTTCTCGTAAACGGCGCAATATTTTGGCTTGAAATTTTCAGAATTTTCATAAGGAAATATGCTCTTTCAGATAAAAATAAAAGTAAAATTTATGACAAAAAATTCTGAAATGTCACTTTAAATCCATGCATAAATGTTGATACTATGCCCCTGATAAGCAGATTTTAACAAGAAGTCCCTTTTTCTGTAACAAGGTTTTGAAAAGCAAAGAAAAGTACCACTTAGCAATATCATAAGTAATGCAAATATTAAGTTTTGTCAAATTTGGCTCTGCAGTTATTGAGAAATTGCTTCTGACAGATTTCGTGTAATTTCTCTTTTTCTGTAGCCATGGCAACCAGAGTTGTTTGTTTTTTTTTATTAATTTCAATTCTGTTAGCAATTTTTTAAATGTGACCTCCTAAGGAATATTTCTGCCTAGTTTGGTGGAAATTAGCCTGTTAGTTTAGGAGGAGATGTCATTAAGATTTGGTGGAAAATCTCCTTTTCTGTTGCCATGGCTACCACAGCTTTTAAAGGATTTCAATTCTTTTAGCAATTTTTAAAAGGAACCTCCTAAGAAATATTTCTGCCAAGTTTGTTTGAAATTGGCCAAGTAGTTTAGGAGATGTTGTTCAAAGAAATTATTGAGAATTAGTCAAATTTCTCCTTTTCTGGTGCCATGACAACCAGAGTTTTTAGTCAATTTCAATTCTTATAGCAATTCTGAAAGAGGACCTCCTAAGGAATATTTTTGCCAAGTTTGGTTGAAATTGGCCTGGTAGTTTAGGAGAAAATGTCGTTCAAAGATAGTATTGAGATTCAGTCAAATTTCTCCTTTTCTGTTGCCATAGCAACCAGAGTTTTTTATGGATTTCAATTCTTTTATGCATTCTGAAAGGGGGTCATCTAAGGAACATTCCTGTCAAGTTTGGTTGAAATTGGCCAATTAATTTAGGAGGAGATGTCGTTCAAAGATAGTATTGAGATTAAGTCAAATTTCTCCTTTTCTGTTGCCATGGCAACCATAGTTTTTTATGGATTTCAATTCTTTTAGCAATTCTGAAAGGGGGTCACCTAAGGAACATTCCTGCCAAGTGTGGTTGAAATTGGCCTAGTAGTTAAGGAGGAGATGTCTTTCAAAGATAGTATTGAGATTCAGTCAAATTTCTCCTTTTCTCGTGCCATGGCAACCAGAGTTTTTTATGGATTTCAATTCTTTTAGCAATTCTGAAAGAGGGTCACCTAAGGAACATTCCTGCCAAGTTTGGTTGAAATTGGCCCAGTATTTTAGGAGGAGATGTCATTTAAAGAAATTGTTGACGGACGACGCACGACGGACGGACGCCGGACAAAAGGTGATCACAATAGCTCACTTGAGCACCTTGTGCTCAGGTGAGCTAAAAATAAGAATCATCCCATTGAGAAAATATGATATTCATGCATGTAAATTGGCATCATACAAAGGACCAAAGACCTTAACCCATTACCACACATCATAATTTTAGACTGTCCAAATTCAAACATGCTACAGAAAGATGAATTAACAATTTTTACCGGAAAGAGAAAATCTTCAGTTCATAGCATTAAAATCTTTCAAGGAAAGGGAGACAATGCAGTTTATCCTTTCCCAAACAAGACCTGGTTTTCATAGCCTCAAGAGAATAGGCCTTGGAAAACATTGAGCTGATAATCAGCACTTTCTCCTTTTGCCTTTATATTTTCTGAGCTATAATGTACACAAATCACATCTTAACGATCTGGAACCATAATGGATTTCGGTTATTATCGCCGATGATCGGGTATTTACGGCACTCGGTTATTTCCGTGAAACGCACTTCGGAAAGATTCGATTTTGTTCTAACCTCGGTTTACTTTCTCGTAAATATTAATATATATCGGCCGTGTAAGCTATCTAAAGTGTATTTTTCTGCATAGATAGAGATAATGCTCGTATTTCTCGTTGTTAGTAGCATGAAAAATGCTTAAATATTTTCGTTCTGAACACTCTGACGATTAAACGTATATGAAACGTACATTCATTCCATTAGAATAGGAAATACATGAAAAATACTTTTTCATGTTGTATTCTATAAATAGCAACAAAGTACAGCGAAATAGGGAACGATTTTATCCAGTTAATCGTGACGTTATTTCGGACAATACAATAGTAATTCGTTGGAGCTGTTATGAAATCTCGTAGCTACGGCTTAAATCAGGCCGTAGTTACGATATTTTATGACAACACTGACGGTATATCAAAACATAACTTTAAACCCAGTCTATTGTTAGCACAAAATCCATTGCTATTCACATGAATTTTCCGTGGTTTGTTCAATTTCAACATTTCCTTTCATAGATATTTTGATATTTTCAGTAATTTTGGAGTTATCAAGTCTTTAAACGGTAAATCTAGGCATCGACAGTGGTGACGAACAGATTTACGTCAACTATTTTTGATCGTAAAGTTACGGAAAAAACCTTAGGAAATTCTAATCTTAGCTGCGAACATGTTTTGTAAAACGCACTTACGCAAACAATTTGAACTTCCGTTCAAATCTACGAAAATAATGTGCGTAATTTCGTTGATAAAACGGGGCCCAGATCACTGATAGAAATAACAGAAAAACACTAAGAGAAATGAAGAAATAACTGTTTCAATAGGCCTACAATTGTTATGAATTTACTGATTTGGTTATAAAGAGCAAAGCACTGATATATCCTTCTCTTAACAAGTCTGGTTTTGACGTCCATTGTAGATTTGAGAAAACATTGAGAGAAAAGAAGAGGTTGTTGTTTATGTTGTTGAATATGTCCCTTTTCCTCAGTGTTTTCTGTTCTTTTGGACTGGTACATTTTTTTTTTTGGGGGGGGGGGGGGTATGTATCACACAGTATGCACCAATACACTTGATTGATTCAAGATCTATACCAATAAATGCTTAAGACCAGGATTTGATATAGTATCAATATTGCGTCTTCTGCCTTGATTTTTTTTATTATTATAGTCCAGTCACAATATAATGACACATGTTTACAAATTTTACAGTAATAATCAAAAGGTAATCCTTGTAAATTTTCAGTTCAACGTTGCATGTCTTGGTTCAAATCTTGAAGGTGTAAGGGACCTGCAAGATTCGAACCATCACATGCAAATTTACTGTAGTTATGACTTTGCTATTGCGTTTTTGCAAGGGTAAATATTGTAAACATGTGCCATAATATCGTTAATTAAAGGACTATTGATATGTAAAGACCCGGTAATCAAAGATACATGTTCGTGTAAGATTAGCTTAATTTGATTAAAAAAGGCGTTCTTATACAGTAGTACATGACACCAATTTCAACCCTCCTCCACCCCACGAATCTTATTTCACGGCGGGGAATCACCTGACATAATATTTTCGATATTTTCCAACAATTCTGTCAAAAGATGACAGCGGGAACACTCCATGACTTTGCTGAATGCCAAGGATAATCTTTGAAAAATCAGCTAATATGGAAGTTATTGACGACCAACCAAAACTTAATCTGGTCGTCAATAACGTTTTTATCACTTGATTTGTAAAAGAGTTACCACCTATCTGATATCGGGCGTTTAACACTTTTTCTGTTTCAAGCCGATTTCAAATTGATCAAGTATTTACAAAATTATTGACGATTTTCTGAAATCTAGTGTCACATGATTCCCCACCGATGTATATAATGCCCTTGTTTTGTTAACAAGAGTTTATGTAGTAACTACAGGGAAATCTGGCAATAAATATTTGATAAAAATAAGTTCTTTATATAAGTTACTATAAAAAATAATGTGTTGTTACATTTGACCTTACAATGAATATTTGATGGAATTGAATGACCTATTTTGGATAATTTTGTCCTTGTTTTATGCGCCCCTACTAAGTTTGAATTCATGAAAAAACAAAATTTAACGGTAACTTTTTCCCATTCTTGTTTTATTTGCACAAGTATAAATTAGAGATAATTTTGGTGTAGGTCTCATACCCTGCCAGTCAATATTACAAAAATTACAGATCAAAGAAAAATGTTCATTTTTTTTAAACATGGAAAAAATTCAGTCGCAAAATCATAAACCTTATGTATAATCAAGTGTTTTTTTTCTCAATTTTGTTTTTCATAGTTTTGTATTTAGCTTATTTATGTTACATACATATCTGTTGTAGCATACAAGCTGAAAAATGTCAGATATTATCATCTTCTGGGAAAAAAATATGAGATTTACGGAGTTGGTGCTTCCCATTTTCCCGCCTTTTTTTGTAAAAGGGGGTCAATAACTAAAAAAATATATAAAATTCCAACATATCGGTAAAAAATGTTTTAAGTTTCATTTTACCTCCGTCTTATATCATAGAAATAATATATAACAATACTTTTTGTATTTTCAAAAGTGTCTATTATGGTTCCAGATCGTTAATCAACATCCACTTGTTGCCTGCAAAAGCTTTCAAATAGGACTAGCCTAATATTTTGTCGTTTGGGAAAGGGTTAATCAGCATTTTTCTCTTTTCTCATGAAGGTTTCTGACAATCATCTAGGGTCAACAGAACCATGTCTTGTTTGGGAATGAGTAAATCGTCTAATTACACAGCTTTTAAACTGGACCATCCAAAAAATGTGTCGTTTGTGAAAGGGTTGATGTGAAGCCATGGTAGAAGGCCACAAAATCAGGGGCCCGTATTATTAACAATCGTATGATTATTTTTGTATAATTTCTTGTAACAAATAACCTTATTGGTCCAATCTGATTTCTCGTGTAATTAGATGCTTTGTTACACAGTTTACACAAAAATGTGGTCGTAAAATCGTTGATAATATAGGCCCCTGATCTTTTCATGGATATTTCCTTTTCTTGTTATAAATGGTTGACTGAACTAATTCTTGATTGAAATTTAAGGTATTCGCACACTAATGAACGTCAAAAATCATCGGCAAATGTCGACATATGTTGACATTTTCCGTATTTTCTTTCAAATATTTTTTCCAAAGGAAATTATTTGTGTTAGTATAATTAAATCCTTTTGTTCCAATATTTTAGAGTTTTAAAGATAAAATGTTGAAAAAATAACATTTTTCTGCATTTATCTTGAAACAAAAGTTACATTTCAGGATTTGTTTTGATGACGTCATAACGTCGCCGCCAAAACATACAACGTCGTTCCCGCGTTCTGTATAATTGACGTCCACGCGTGTATAGCTTGTTGTCATACAACTAAAATCAAATTGTAGGGAAATCGGTTAATAGATTTGTAAATGGGTGATTGTGAATTATAGTTCAATTTTCAGTTTAACCTCCTCACAAAATCATGTCCGAAAGGATAGATACTTAAAGCAAAATCAAATTTAACATGTTCTCTGTGTGTGTCAAAAAACGCACAAGGCATGTTACCATGGCAATTTCTTTAATTTTGGACGGCGAAACTTCCCTATTCTTATGTATTTACTTCCTACACCTGTGTAGATATTTTTCAAGTTCTGATTGGAAAGGCCCCACTAATACTTAATGTAGAATGGCTTTTTAAATATGACAATCCAAAAAATTTTAAACAGATTTTCAAGAGAATTGTGTTGCTATGCATTACGACTTTTGCATTTTTTCCAATATTATTGTTGCCACAATATGTCAATAGTAATTTTTTATAGTAGTATATTTAATAAGCTCTTGTTTGGTGCATAAATTATAGATGTTTCTTGAAAATGTCACTTTTTAATGAGTTTTGAGCATCTGTCACTCAGAGAGCGAAAAGCCCATTTGTCATATCGGTGTGATAAATCTTAAATTTGTCATAAAATTGTGAAATTGCGGTCAAGTTCCCTTATTTTTTTCAGAAAAGGTGTCTCTTTGTATGTAGATGGAAAAAATATAGTGATCCACCCCGTAGAATTTTATGCCCATTAGTGTGTGAATACCTTAAGTCCAAATTTGTAAATCAATAGCTTGCCACTGCTTCCTTTCTCTGTATTTAACCCATTACCAGATGGCCAAATCTTAGACTTGTCTGAATTCAAAGATGTTGAAGACGACAATTTCAAGTGAATGAAGTTTCACATTTTATTGGTCTTTATGGGTAGAAATCATTGTGGGAAATGAGGAAATTGTTTGTCACAAGCAATTTCTTCATTTTCCACAATGTTTTCCAAAGTCCTTTGCTTGGGTGTCAAAAGGCGTCAAGGTATGGAAATGGGTTAAAATGGTTGACTGAACTCATTCACAATAAGAATTTAAGTCCGAATTTGTAAATCAACCTATAGCTTGGCACAGTGTCCTTTCTGTATTTAAGCTGGTATACGGGGTATTTACGCTATCTGGTTGACTCTCTGATTTTATAGTCTCTTCTTCATCTGAAATGTCAACAATATACTCTCTGAAATAGCCCTTTCTCAAACTAGAACTGTCGCAAAGTGGACAAATACCCCCCACTAGTGCGTTGTCACTGGAAATGTGCTATAGGTCAAATGGTTCTTGACTTAGAGCATGGAAACGGATTTTAAACGAAGTCCAATTGTGACCTTGCCCTTTCCCTTCATGACCCAAAAACAATAGGGCACCTCCTTGGGTCATGGGCAACAACTGTGTAAAGTTTCACGGCCCTAGGTTTTCACAGCCCTAGGTCAAATGGTTCTTGACTTAGAGCACGGAAACAGCTTTTAAACAAAGTCTAACTGTGACCTTGACCTTTGACCTTCATGACCCCAAAATAATAGGGCACCACCTGGGGTCATGGGCAACAACTGTGTAAAGTTTCATGATCCTATGTCAAACGGTTCTCGAGTTACAGCATGGAGATGCAATTTTAAATTTTGACTGAGAATTGCAGGTGCACAACTTCATATGAAAGGAAACAACCTGATAAAATTTCAGGAAAATTGGTCAAAAACTGTGGGAGGAGAAGAGGACACAAAATTATGTCTAAGGACAGACGGACAAACGGACAACCTGATTCCAGTAAACCCCTCATAACTTCGTTGTGGGGGGTATAACAAGACCTGGTTTTGACGTCCCTAGTGGAAAAGGCTTGGGAAAACAGAGACAAAAGAAGAAAATGCTGATAATCAGCATTTTCTCCTTTTGTCACAATGTTTTCTAAGTCTTAGTATTCACAAATTTTACCTTTAGTAACATACCTTATGTCATCTGCAACAGCTTTCGAATTTAACCGCCCTAAATTTTTGTAGTTTGGGAAAGGGTTAAACTTGATAGTTGCTGTCAATAACAATATCAATAGAAATCTTTATTTGTTTAGACAGTTTTGTATACCCGGAAAAATGATGTAGTAAAATTAATACATGTATATGTAAGAGATTGCATGGTAAATTTGTTAAAGTCAGAGTAAAACAAGATGTGTTTGTAAATAAAAAAAACCCTCCCAAAAATGTCAATGTTTAGTTTTCGGACAGACAGCAGAAGGACAGACCGACACGAGTAAAAAATAATATACAATATTTAGTTATTTTCTCACCTATTTTGTACTCTGACCAATGTGACTTTAACACAACATATATAACTGGATACTCTATCAGTGTTTTATTCTGAAAGTTGTTTGTTATTGTCTCTTTGATGTCCAGTCTGTAATACCTGGAAAACAAGATCAACAGATTGATTGAGTTAGAATCTGTGTACTATTCTAAAGCTTAACCCTTGTCCGACCGGCTTTAATTTTTTTCAAACAAACTATAAATTTAACCCATTATCAAACAAAACAATTATAGACTTGTTTTAATTAAAATGCTTGTGGAAAGCAATTTCTTCATTTTCTAAAATGTTTTCCAAAGCTGTTATTTTGAAGGGAGTAAAAAACAGTCTGTGTATGGGAATGGGTTAAGAGACATTTCAATGAGACTTTTGACACAATTATGATGTAGGAAGCAGACAGTGTAGGCTAAGATCAGAATACACCTCTGTGCAGGCTGATCTTAGTCTATACTGCATGCAAAAGCTTTTGCCACAATATTTTCTGTGCTATATTGTACACAAACCCAACTTTATCAACATCCATTTTGGCATCTGCATCATCTTTCCTGTAATATCACCCTAAAATGTTATTTGTCGAAGTGTAAAACTTAAGAAAAGGTTTAAGTGTCCGCTGATTCAGATAGGAGACTAGGCTCCCCAACTAGCACCTTCACAGTGCTCTGTGTTATCAGTCCCACATCTCAGTCAGTTTCAGTCAAATGGAGCCTAGTCCAGGGACTAGATTGGCAAAATTAAACTCCTGTGTCAAAAAAAATACCTTTCTAATAACCAAATATCAAAGTTTCTACAATTTACAGACATAAAAAGTGTTTTTATTTCGTCTTTTAAATTTGATATTTTGGTCTTTTCAGATCTTTACCGAAGAAAAAACCCTAAACTTCCGATTTGAAGTTATGATGTCATACCGGGCAAAAAATGACGTCATGGTGGGAAAAACGGGTAGTCATGGGTCATTTCCTGGAAGCCTGAAATTTCTGACAAAATTAAATGCTCAACTTTCCTGTCATAAAGCTACTTTCCCAATCGATAATCAAAACACGAAATTCATCCTTTAAAGTTAAGTAAATGTTAAAAAGCGAAGGAATATGTTATTAGTGAATGAAGAAATATGCCAAAGAACTGTTTAAGTTTGTCTGTATTACCCTAACGATCGAGAAATGGATAAAAACTGAAACTTTGCTTTATGACAGGAAAGTCTAACACATTATCTGTGTCAGAAACCTCATGCTCTAAATTGGGGGAGGAGTCAAGCTATGGTATGACGTCAATCCGTGGAGATTTACGGAAATTGTCGATCTTTATTTTCTTCTAAGTACCAACATAAAGAAAAGCAAATAAAACTTTTAAAACAATCAAGTTTGACAGGCCTTTTATAAAACATGTTAATTTAATGATTTTCTACAATATACGGCGAAATCAACTGCCGAGCTTGGTAGCCTTTAAACCTACCTTTTATTTGGTATACCCTCTTTCTTCATAAACAAGCCCCAGTTTTCGGTTCCCTCCATGATATAGGGTTTAAGTTTGTGTTTAACAATAGGATCACTATCTGGTCCTATATGTTTGTTTAAACAGGTCTCTAAGCTGGAGTGCTCTTCTAGTCTGAAGAATAAGAAAAAACATTTGAGTCCGGATCTGAAATTTGGTTGTTTAAGAAAGTGCAAAACTTACCTTTTATTTGGTATTCCCTCTTTTTTCATGAACAATCCCCAGTTTTCTGTTCCCTCCATGATATAGGGTTTAAGTTTGTGTTTAACAATAGGATCACTATCTGTTCCTATATGTTTGTTTAAGCAAGTCTCTAAGCTGGAGTGTTCTTCTAACCTAAAAATGAGGTAAAACCTCTGAATGGGGATCCGGCAATTCAGTACAGTCAGCGGGGGGCTGTCATAATTCTTCCAGACTTCCACATATCCGAAGTTTGACTTAGTAGGGAAAGGAAACAAATAGCTCGAAAAGTGACATTTCTATCCTTTTCCTACTAGTTTTCAATGGCTGTATTTATTTAGAAATTGTTTCATATGATTTTTTTAAAAATCTATTGACAAGTATGTGACTAGATTTCCACTTCAACTTGAACAGAAATTTGACATATCCGATGTCAACATAACAACTTGTATTTAAGACCAAAATGGATCAAGATCAAAGTGCACATATGTGCAGTCTGGACCTGGTTTCTCGAAAAAACTTAAGTACATACTCATGAGTTCATGTTCCACTTCAATGGAATACTCACCAACATTGAAGGGTATTCGATTGAAGTTCCCGTGGATTTTGTGTGATTTGAGTATGGTGCTCAAATTTGAGTCTGAGAACGTACTAAAGTTTTTTCGAGAAACCAGGGCCTGATCTTGATCCATATTGTTATGCTGTTCCACTATTGTTCAAACGTGCCACAAAAATTCAGTGTTTTTCAAGCCTCAGTTAAGGCAAAATCATCTGAGCAAGGATCTTGAAAAAGCGCAATATGAGTTAAAGCTATCAAGACCAAAATGGATCCAAAATAGTAATCACGATTTTCTTCTTTTGTCTCAATGTTTCCCCAAACTATTCATATTATAGGAATGACCAACAAAGATTGAGAGACTTGCATGTTGATTTCTAAGTTTTGCCTAAATATTTTAAGTATCATTTGCTTTCTTTATCACCATTAATTAAATTGTCTACACCAGATTTCTAAATTAACTACTGACCAGTCAAAATTTTGTTGTTTGGGAAAATGTTTACTGTTTCCAAAACAAAACTTGTTTTTGTCGTCCCTGATAGATAAGGTTTGGAAAAGCATACAGCCAAAAGAAGAAAATGCTGATAATCAGCATTTTCTCCTTTTGCCTCAATATTTTTCTGGCTATATTGCACAAGAATCATATCTTTATTTGCAAGATCTTTCTTATTGGATCACCCTAAAATTCTGTTGTTTGGGAAAGGAATAATAGTACATGTAAATAAATAATTTACCTTTTGTCATTTAACACGAGTGAACTTTGTGGAAACTGCCATTCTATGTGCCAGAGGATACATTTGGATCTACAACATAGGACATTACATAGGTAGAGGACATGCAGACAAGACTGGTCCAATAACCCATTACCAAAAGACAAAATTTGGGTTGGTCCAATTCAAAAGCAGCTGCAGACGACAAATGGATGTTAATAAAGATCGGAATTCTGTGAAATATAGCCAAGAAAATATTGAGGCAAAAGGAGAAACTGCTGGTTATCAGCATTTTCTTCTTTTGTCTCAATGTTATCACAACCCTATTTTATTAGGGACATTAAAACCAGGTTTTGTTTGGGAAAGGGTTAACAAATGTTTAAATTATTAGTAATGACAAATGAAAAATCTTTTAAAATTGCCCAGACAAAACAGGCAAAGCCATCTTTTACAGGCTTCTAAAAACATGAACATCACATCAACGAAAGCATTGAACGGAAGGGAAAAATTGCATGTCATAAGTATTTTCTTCTTTCCCCTCAATGCTTTCAAAAACCATTTCTATTAGAGGCATCAAAACAAGGAATTGATTGAGAAACTTAACCCTTTCCCAAACAAGACCTGGTTTTGACCTCCCTGAAAGAAAAGGCTTGGGAAAACATTGAAACAAAAGAAGAAACTGCTGATAACCAGCAGTTTCTCCTTTTGTCTCAATATTTTCTATGTCACATTTCACACAAATCCTATCTTTAATAACATCCATTTTGTCATTTGTAGCAGTTTTTAAAGTGGCTCACCCTAAAATTTTGCCGTTTGGGAAAGGGTTAAAGGGCTACAATTACTATCTTTCACTTGATGTAGACAAATAGTGATTACAATTTACAAGGTTGGCTTACTTGTAATTGTAAGTGGTAAAGTTGTTTTTCCTTCTGGACATCGGATAAGGCATTATTCGTAAATTAATCTCTCTCCTTGATGCCTGCTTTTCAAGTTCTTTCAACTGAAATTACAAAGGAGGAATGTTACAAAGTAGGGATGTTACAAAAAGGAATGACACAAAATTTTGTATTCATTTGATTAAGTTATTATTCTTTTTCTACTAAATTGTTGTTCTTCTTTTCCTGATAAATTTCAAAAATAAATATATATCCTTTCTCAAATAATGCTGGAGTGAGTTGTCTTTTCTTCTTTTGCCTCAATGTTTCCCAAGCTTTTTGTATCAAGGGCATCAAAACCAGGTCTTGTTTGAAAATAGGTCAAGTCATATGATGTAACTTGGAGAAACTATTTGGGATCAATCTGATGTTGCTATCTATAAAACCACTTAATAAACATGTAATGCTTATACAATATCAATGCTTTTTTTACTGCAAAATTAATCATTATGAAATATCAAAGCATCCTATAATTATGCTCATCATAATGTAAAGCAAAGACCAATCTTTACAGGATGGCCGTGTAGTTTTAGTAATTTAGAATTGTTTGTGAATTCGGTCAACTTTCAACAATTAACAGACCACAAAACTTGTCATAATTCAAAGATGTTGGCATAACGTTGCAGACAACAATTATAAATGAAGGTATTTTTGTCTTTCTGGGTAGTAAACATTGTGGGAAATCAAGAGGCAATTTCTTCATTGCTCACATTGTTTTCCAAAGCCTTTATTTTGTGGGGCATCAAAAAGCCTAACTGTGTTGTAATGGGTCAATCCAATCCCACTCAGAGATACCTTCTAACATCCTACAAGACAATTGCTTTGGAAAACAGTGTGGTAAATGAAGAAATTGCTTGTGACATGCAATTTCTTCATTTCCCACAATGTTTTCTACCAAGAAGCACCAAATAGTATATATATTTCCCTTCATTCTAAATTGCATCATCTGTCACTTTGAATAAGTCTAAAAATTTGTTGTCTGGTAATGGGTGAACCCTTTCCCAATCAAGACCTGATTTTCACGCCCCTAATAGGAAGTGCTTGGGGAAACATCGAGACAAAAGAAGAAACTGGTGATAACCAGCAGTTTCTCCTTTTGTCTCAATTTTTTCTGTGCTACATTATTCACACATTGCACTTTTAGTAACATCCATTCAGTCCTCTGCAGCAGCTTTCGAATTAGAATTGCCTAAAATTTTGTCGTTTGGGAAAGGGTTAAAAGGTATCTTAACTTACAAAGTTTGGTTTAAAATGTTGTCTTCTCAAAGGGTCCCTTGTTGTACTGTTTGTCTTTCTGCCTGCATCTTCTAGGAATCTGTAATCTGTGAAGGGATAAAACAGTAAAGAGTGCTTGCGCATGCGTCGTGCAAAACTAACAGCTGATTTCTGTCTTCTCTAAAAAATATTTCAAAAACAGTGTATTAGCGTTCTTAAAGCTAGATTTCTGGGCTCAGACTATAGAACTAACATTCCTGAAGGTATCAGTATCACCAAGTAGGTGATCAGCCTTGTGAATTAGCTGGAAAACCATCTTATTTCCAACATATATTTCCCGCTTTTTCTTGATGTAAGCGGCCATTTTGTTTTGCTTATTTACAAACCTAAATGATATAAGCGACTAGAGTAGAAGCAAACACCATGCTGACAGGTTTGTTAATCCCCCTCGTTTTTACCCTAGGAGTACTGAAAGTAGTACAAACCCCACCAAACCCAAATGAGATCATATTCAAACTAGCTAGACCAAACATTAGACCCAATAACTATGAGCCTGGTTGGACCACATGCCAAGCTAGCATTGTTAAGTCAACCAAGTGGCACTTCCCTGTGAAAACCCCTCGGAAGGCTTGCCTCCTTTACCTATGCATACTACTTTTATCGCTATCCTCCGACATAGAAACCAATCCAGGCCCTGTTGATTACCCATGTGGTGTGTGTGCACTCAAAGTGAAAGACACTGACCATGCCCTTGAGTGTGACCACTGTGGACAGTGGTTTCACATCTTGTGTGAGTGCATAGAGCAAAGCACATACGACAGACTGTTGAAAACAGACCGGTCTTTCTCTTGGTGTTGCTCAAAGTGTGAAAAGGTAAACTTTTCAACACAAACGCAGTCTGTCTCTTTCATGTCAAAAAATAGTTTCAGCATTCTCTCTGAGGATCTGACTGATTCTCCCCAACCAAGCTCAAATCCTACCCCACAGAGGCCAAATACCAGAGGAACATGTACCAAGACCTTTCACAACCTGAAAGTCATAAATATAAATTGCCAATCTATAGTAAATAAGAAGTCGGAATTCTATGCCATCCTCGACCAACACAAGCCAGACATTGTGGTAGGTACCGAATCCTGGTTGACTCCAAACCATTTAGATAGTGAGTATTTCCCCAAGTCCCTAGGCTTCACTCCTTTCAGACGAGACAGGGAGTCTACTACAGGTGGTGGCGGCATCTTTGTGCTCGTCAAAGACACACTTATTGCCTCAGAACAAAAACAACTTAGAACAGACTGTGAGGTAATATGGATCAAAATAGAACTACTAAACTACTAAACCCTTATATGTGGCTGCATACTATAAACCTAAAGATGGGAACTCACATAGTGCTACTGAACTTAGGCGTTCCCTTGATCTCACACACACATTGAAAGGTAATGTTTGGCTCGTAGGAGACTTCAACTATCCAAAACTCTCCTGGGATCAAGACCACATCCCAAAGTACAAAGCTGGGCCAAACCTGCCCAAACACTACGAAGATTTCATAACCTTACTTGACGACTTTAGCCTTACACAGATGGTAAGTGAACCTACAAGAGGAGAAAACATCCTTGACCTTTTCATTACCTCTAATCCTACGCTAGTAAACAATGTACAAATACATCCTGGTATCGCAGATCACGACTTAGTCCTTGTAAATGCGAACACGAAACCGCGGGAAACTAAACAAAAACCAAGATCCATTCCCCTGTACAGCAAAACAAACTGGAAAGACTTCAAATCCTACATGACAACATGCTGCAATGAAATCCTGGTAAGTCATGCAGACAAAGATGTTGAAAACATATGGCAAGCTCTCAAATCCATCATTGAAAAAGGTATCTCACAATTTGTTCCTATCAAGAAAATCGGATCTAAAAGAAGCCTCCCATGGATTACCCAAGAAATCAAGAGATTAATTCGAAAGCGTGACAGTCTGTACCAGAAACAGAAAAAGGGAAACATAAGGGACAAATACCACTTCAAACAGGTAAAACACGTAGTACAGACCAAAATAAGATCAGCCTACAACAACTACCTCGAATCCATACTTGGACTAGATAATGAAAATGGAAGCACAGACACACACAAACAGAATTTCTCACCCAAAAAGTTATTCTCGCTTATAAAAAATGCCAAACAGGACTCACAAGGTATATCTCCCCTCAAAGATGTCTCAGGTAACTTTTTCTCACAAAACAGGGATAAAGCCACACTGTTAAATAAACAATTTCAATCAGTATTTTCCCCCCTTTCACCTCTGAAACTTGGGCATTTATGCCTGGACAAACTCCAAGACCGTCTATCAGATAGTATACCTCAAAATTTCCAGTGTGACTACCCAAGTATGCCCGAGATCGAAATAGGACTTGAAGGTATTTTAAAACTTTTATCAAATCTTAAACCAGATAAAGCTGCTGGGCCAGACGGAATCAAACCCATTATCCTAAAAGAACTGAAAGATCAAATAGCACCTATAATCCTACTACTTTTCCAAAAATCAATTTACTCAGGTAAGATCCCTACAGACTGGAGAAAAGCAAACGTCAGCCCGGTTTTCAAGAAGGGAAATAAAAGCGATCCAGCCAATTATAGGCCCATCTCCTTGACATGCATTCTATGCAAGGTGATGGAGCACATAATTGCATCCAATCTTACTAAACACCTGAACCAGAATAATATTCTCTATGACTTGCAACATGACTTCAGGGAGAGAAGGTCTTGTGAAACTCAACTTATCCAGCTTGTTGAAGACCTGGGCAGACAACTCATACACGGTAAACAGGTAGACCTCATACTCCTCGACTTCAGTAAGGCATTTGACAAGGTGAGCCATGCTAAACTCCTCTTTAAACTAGCGAAACACGGAGTGAGAGGAAGGACCCTAGACTGGATAAAGGCCTTCCTTGTCGGTCGAACCCAGGCTGTGGTGGTGGAGGGGGAGAGCTCATCGGAGGTCCCTGTGACATCTGGTGTGCCCCAGGGATCTGTTCTTGGGCCTCTCCTCTTTCTACTCTACATTAACGACCTGCCGCAAAACATCCAATCCCAGGTAAGGCTCTTTGCCAATGATACTGCTGTCTACCTCACAGTTGATTCCATGAACGATAGAGACACACTCCAATCAGATCTAAACACCCTACAGACATGGGAACAAGTCTGGGATATGGAATTCAACCCCAGCAAATGTCAAGTGCTCCATATCACGAGATCCAAGAAACCCATACAAACTCAATATACCCTCCACAGCCAAGTGCTTGAATCAACCAACACAGCTAAGTATCTAGGCGTCACTCTATCGAAGGATCTCAGTTGGAACGATCACATAACATCCATCACCAACAAAGCGAGCAGGACACTAGGGTTTATTAAAAGGAATGTAAGAACAAAAAACGAAAAGGTAAAGGAAATGGCTTATAATTCCCTAGTACGCCCCCAGGTTGAATATTCCTCCTCAGTCTGGTCACCCCATACAAAACAAAACAGAGACAAAATTGAGATGGTCCAGAGGCGAGCAGCTAGGTGGGTTAAAAACAAATTCTCATACCATGAAAGTGTATCCAACATTCTAAATGAGCTTGGTTGGAGATCTTTGGCAAATAGGAGAATTGATGCTCGCATGACAATGTTCTATAAAATAGTAAATGGCATTGTTGCCATTCATATTCCATCCTATTACGAGCGACCCATGAGATACACCCGTCACATGCATTCCATGGCCTTCAGACAGACTCATACCTCAGCCAGTTACTACCAAAACTCATTCTATCCCGCATCAATAGTAACCTGGAATAGACTGCCACCCGATCTTGTGATACTTGAAGATCTCGACTCCTTCAAAATAGGAGTATGTAAGATCGACCATATGACACCCTAAACGCAATACGCTGTTTTTAACCCCTTTTAGCTTCACCTCTTCTGTATTAACACAGATCTTTTACCTTTTATCTTTTTTATGCTTCACTACTGCACTTTTACTGTTTTCTTTCTTTTACTATTGCACCGACAGCGCACTGCACATAATACTCGAAAGAGGGTGCTGCAGTATAAAGAGATAGATAGATAGACCGATTTTCAAAACCAAATTGTCAACATACTACAAAAATATAGAAATTGTCTGAAACTGTAGATTTCCGTGGATGATAAATAAAAGTTAGGCCTGTAATCTAATATTCAACTTACCTGTATCAGTGTTGGTAATTTCATTATTATTAGACAACAGAGAGACATAATTTCTTGATTGATATACACTCAAATATTACCAATGAATTGATAGGGTTTAATCTTACCACTGAGTAGATGTATATCAGTAAACCCTCTGATGGGTACATAGGCAGTTTTATCTCTCTGTCCACTACACTCTGTCTGTGTCTTGTGAGTTTTAACACACGGTAAACTGCAGGTTTTTATACCACACCGTGGACACTTGTACTTGAACACATGTTCATTGCATATTTCACATCTGAAATGAAACCACATCTTTTGATAAGTTTTTAGTTATCCCTTTCCCAAACAACAAAATTTTAGGGTGATCCTCTTCAAAAACTGTAAAAAATTACAAAATAGATGTTATTAAAGAAAATATTGAGTCAAAGGGAGAAACTGCTGCTTATCAGCAGTTTCTTCTTTTGTTTCAATGTTTCCCCAAGTCATTTCTATTTGGGACATCAAAACCTTGTCTTGTTTGGGAAAGGGTTAATTTATACTTTCCTATTAAAACAAAACCTGATTTTGACATCCCTTTTAGAACAGGCATAGAAAAACATAATCTGAGTTTTCTCTGATGAAATTCGCTCTTTGATATGTTGGTGTCTCTCATTTACATCAGAGCGCACTACCACTCAAAAACAACGGAAAGTAGGTCATCGTAATCAATGGCTGTTCAGGATAGGGTTGTTGCAAAACATTGCCTATAAACCTTTTAGAAATACATTTTGGTCTTAACATTTCACCAGGCTTGACAATAAATGGTTCATTGATCGGTATCATAAGGCATTTTTAGGATATCGTTTAAGATCGGACGGTAATCAAAGTGCCACAACTTGTGTCGGACTTTCCGTTGTTTTTGAATGGTAGTGCGCCAGCGTTTTTTCTCCTTCTTTGGACGGGTCCGTAAAAAAGGCAGAGCTTCAGATTGTTTCAGAGACCTGTGGGCCACAGGGCCCACCACGCAGGATTTTGAGGGGTCATTTTTCAAAACAATGGGCCACAGTTAAGCATTCATGTCCAAACTTGCTATTGGAGTAAATGACTTATTCGCTGTGAATTCATCACTGTATTGTTGTTATTTGAGTGGATGCATATAAACATTGTTAAAATTAAGAATATTTCACTTCTATAGTTATAAATTTTGTGTGAGTTAATGATTTGAATTAGCTTTTCCCTAACAATATTTTTTATACTAGTCCAATTTGAAATGAATCGGATATAAATATCATTCTATTTGCTGGAATAAAAAACCCCTAACTCCAGTTTGAATGAATGGGGAGATGAAATGGTTTAACAAAAAATAGTACCGAAAGAGCGAGTAGCTAGGCCCTGACGATTTGTCACATATTCAGATTTCGTATGCTTGCAAATTTTTTAAGGTCAAATCATTCTGCCGAAAATTCGACGATTATTGACTAATTATCCGCTCGATTTAAAAATGCAGCCGTATGTTCTTTGTATGTGATTTTACCCGTATCTTCCCCTGATTTTCATTTGAGAAAAGCGTTTTAAACTTGTTTGAGACATCGTCGAAACGATAGTTGAAACAGCCGGAAGTTTTCACTCGAGTTTTCTGGTTACCGATTTGAAACACAAAGCCGGGTACTGTCACGGATTCAGATACTAATAAGAGGACCATGATGGTCCTATATCGCTCACCTGAACCAAAATGATATGAGCAACACTTTTGTTCAATTCAATAAACATTTATGACTATATGACTGAAAACTAACTTATAGTCAATAACTTTGTGAAAATCAAACTCATCTGAGATCTTATGATGCCAAACATTGTGTCCAAGTTTTTCTTGATTGATAAATAATCACAGATTCTAGGGTATAAACAAGGTCGAAAACAGCCAAAGACGGTAATTTTTTCAAATTCAAGGGCACACAATTCTCGACTTTCTGATCACATCAGACTGAAAATCTACCTCATCCAAGATATTATGGTCTCTAATATAGTGTCCAAGATTTGTCTTGATTGGTCAATAATTGAAGATTCAAGATCCAAAAACAGCCAGAAACGGCTATTTTGTTAAATTCAAGGGCACATAACTCTCAACTTTCTGATCGGATCAGACTGAAAATCAAACTCATCCGACATATTATGGTCTCAAACATTGTGTCCAAGTTTTGTCTTCATTAATTGATAATTGTAGATTCTAGAGTGTTAACAAGGTCGAAAACAGCCGAAAATGATAATTTTATCAAATTCAAGGGCACATAACTCTCGTCTTTCTGGTCAGATCACACTAAAAATCAAACTCATCCGAAATCTTATCCTCTCAAACATTGTGTCCAAGATTTGTCTTGATTGGACAATAATTGAAAATTCTAGAGTGTAAACAAGGTCGAAAACAGTCAAAAACGACAATTTTGTCAAATTCAAGGGCACATAAGTCTCGACTTTCTTGTCTTATCAGATTGAAAATTCTAGTCATCTGAGATCTTATGATCTCTAACATTGTGTCCAAGTTTTGTCTTGATTGATTGATAAATGTAGATTCTAGAGTGTAAACAATGTTGAAAACAGCCGAAAATGACAATTTTATCAAATTCAAGGGCACGTAACTCTTGTCTTTATTGTCAGATCACACTGAAAATCGAACTCATCCGAAATCTTATGGTCTCAAACATTGTGTCCAAGATTTGTCTAGATTGGTCAATAATTGTAGATTCTAGAGTGTAAAAAAGGTCGAAAACAGTCAAATACGACAATTTTGTCAAATTCAAGGGCACGTAACTCTCTTCTTTCTGGTCAGATCACACTGAAAATCAAACTCATCCAAGATCTTATGGTCTCAAACATTTTGTCCAAGATTTGTCTTGATTGGTCAATAATTGAAAATTCTAGAGTGTAAACAAGGTCGAAAACAGTCAAAAACGACAATTTTGTCAAATTCAAGGGCACATAAGTCTCGACTTTCTTGTCTTATCAGATTGAAAATTCAACTCATCCGAGATCTTATGATCTCCAACATTGTGTCCAAGTTTTGTCTTGATAGATTAATAAATGTAGATTCTAGAGTATAAACAATGTCGAAAACAGCCGAAAATGACAATTTTATCAAATTCAAGGGCACATAACTCTAGTCTTTTTTGTCAGATCACACTGAAAATCAAACTCATCCAAGATCTTATGGTCTAAAACATTGTGTCCAAGATTTGTCTTGATTGGTCAATAATTGTAGATTCTAGAGTGTAAACAAGGTCGAAAACAGTCAAAAACGACAATTTTGTCAAATTCAAGGGCACATAACTCTCAACTTTCTCGTCTAATCAGACTGAAAATTAAACTCATCCGAGATCTTATGGTCTCCAACATTGTGTTCAAGATTTGTCTTGATTGGTCAATAATTGTAGATTCTAGAGTGTAAACAAGGTCGAAAACGGCAATTTTGACAAATTCAAGGGCACATAACTTTTGACTTTTTCGCCTGATCTGACTGAAAATCGAACTCATCCAAGATCCTATAGTCTCCAATATTATATCCAAGTTTTGTATTGATTGGGCAATAATTGTAGATGCTAGAGTGTAAACAAAGTTAAAAACAGCATTTTTCGTCATTCAGGGGCAGATAACTCCACACTTTCTGGTCCGATCTGGCCCATAATCGAACTCATCCGAGAACTTATGACCATACTTGTTTTGACAAAGTTTGGTCAAGATTGACTAATATTTGTGGATGCTAGAGTGTAAACACCAAATTGTGGACAGACGGACAGATGGACAGACGGACAGACGGACGGACGACGGACAAAAAGCGATCACAATAGCTCACCTCGAGCACTTCGTGCTCAGGTGAGCTAAAAATAGTAACAAAACGAAGGTGAAGGTTAACAAATCGAAGGTAAAGGTTACGGAGATCGCTAGAGATTGGCCGACTGCTTGTTTACTGTTTGAAATTTGGGATATGATTGGTTGAGTAAGGTCATTATAATAATCTAAAAATAAGTTTATCAGGTCAATTAGCTTGATATACATGTATAGCAGATTATCGGTGCGTTATGCGAAGGTCAATATTGCTTGAAATCTACTTTTTCATTATCATACTTTCACTGAAATTCGTGCGCCCGGCTGGTGCATCACTACATAATTTCATGCGTCATGTTTTGAAAATATGCGGGATTGGCGCGGGCGCACCGTCAATCTGAAGCTCTGAAAAGGACCCATTCCCAATGCCAAATAGGTTATTTATTTCCCAAAATCTGACAAGAAAATTCCCAATACCAAAGTTATTCCTTCTTTTTGAATGAAATTTCAATCGATCTCATTCAAATGTTGAGAAAAAAATATCCAGAGCAAACTGGAAGTCTCTTTTATTGATTTGATCACATCCATCCTAACATACCTACAGTGGCCATCTCTACAAAACCGCAGACAACACGCTGACCTAATCCTCCTCTACCAAGTTGTCCACAATCTGATAGCAGTACCACCTACATGTTTACCGACCACAGCATATGTCCGATCTACTAGACAGAGGTCACAGAGCCATGACTGGAAATCCACTGCCGAGTGAACACATACCAACACTCCCTTCTTTCCTCGAACAGTACCAATTTGGAACACTCTACCAATGGACATAGTGACAGCCCCGAGCTTGGATGCCTTCAAGGCCAGTGTCCCTATGCTCCCAACTCATTAAACAAAAACTTTTGTAACATTTGTACAGTGTATATACATGTTTGGTGTATACCATTTTAACCTCACTCTTTACACTCTACGACTGCATGGTTTTTAGCCCTCTTCAGTTGATGTCCATCGTGGCGTTGAAGAGTACAACATTGAAGTTGAAGTTGATATAGTTAACTATGCACAGGACTCAATCTTTGTTGCAGTCTCAGTCTGTGTTGAAAATATTTTCCCAATTTTTGACAAAACAACACATTTTTCCAAATTTGCCTGGTACCGGACCCGTTCCCAATATTATGAGAAAGAACACTGTGCGCTCTGATGTACATGAGCGACATCAATATATCAAAGAGCGAATTTCATCAGAGAAAACTCGGATTAAGAAAAACATTGAGAGAAGAGAAGAAAATGCCAAGATGTCGGAGATAGTCATTCTTCAGAACTTGAAGTGCTTCTCAGGTCCCCCACAAACAGGTAAAAATGTTTGGTAAAGGTTAATTATTAGCATCCATGTCATGGCGTGTTGAAACGGGTCATACTAAAATACGCCACATGGGAAAATTCGCCCTATGGGACCATATGAAAATATAGACGCCATATAGAATTATATGGTATGGAAGTTTATTTTTTGGAAATTTTAAGGCTTAAAATGTCAAATATCGAATAGTATTTGACATTTTATGTTTATTTGTACTTGGTTTTAGATATGGTAAATTTTGGAGTTGAGCGCCGATAACGCCACATCACTTCTACCTTCGCCAAACATACCCAAAAGTAAAATTGCATATATATAATGGAATTATGTTATTATCTTATTACACAAGATAAATATGACTATTGGATTTGTATTTTATAATGTTTTCTTTTGTTTATTTTCAGATTTCGGATGAGTACAGCGGAAAGCCATGTGGGGGAAAGGGAGGTAATTATATGCGTCATACAAATAGACTAGAAGGCGTAATAAACTGGATGACCTGTACAATTCGAAATTTTCCAAAATGGATTCAAACGGCTGCTGCCTGAACAAACGTTTGTTCAAAACAATTATTGATTTATCAAAATATTGATTGATTGATCGATTGATCATAACATTGATTGATTGAATGCTCAAAATATTAATTGATTGTTTGATCTTAACATTGCTTGATTGAATTATCAAAATATTGATTGATTGATTGATTGATTGACGGACGGACGGACTGACGGCCAGATTGATTGATTGATTGATTGACGGGCGAACATATAATCAGCACTGCAGCTTTTTATGAACGGGGCAACGAAGAAAAATAGTACCTATAAGTTCATCCCTTTGGCCTAGAGGTTTAACCCATTTCCAAACAAGAACTGGTTTTAACGTCCCTAAAAGAGCAGTCTTGGGAAAACATCGAGGCTAAAGAAGAAGATGCTGATAATAAGCAACGTCCATTTGTGGTTTACAACAATTTTCAAAATGGTCACTGTAAAATTTCGCAGTTTTGGAAATGGTTTAATTTGTTTGTTCTTGTTTTGATTAAAGACAAATAACTTTTTACCAGATGCCAGGAATTGGTAAAATAAATGATGACCAAATAATTGCAAAAGGACAACAGTTCAGAATAAAAAAGCCAAACTAGTTTCAAGTATGAATAATCACTAAAAAAAAAAAAAAAAAAAAAAAAAAAAAAAAAATCCGTCTCCGAAGTTATTCATCATCAGTGTTTATTTTCAATTTTGGGGGAAGGGGGTCAGGGCCCATAGGTGGGGGAAAATTTGCGCGTGAACGCCCAAAAAGGGGAAATTTCAATACATGCTTATACTCTCAAATACAGTGTTATAAATGCATTTAACTTGCTTGTATATCATAATGGGACCTAATTTGAGATAGTCAACTTTCAATAGTTATTCAAATATAGCTAAGTGTAGTTGCATTGATGTATCCGAAAAAAAAATATCCAAACTTGATTTTCATAAATCAAGAAGACTGATCTGCCAATGGTAGCAAAACCCTGAAATATGCGCACATTTTGAAAATTGATGCCATGTCATACTAGAATCTAACAATTCTTATTTCAAAATAGAAAGAAAAAAATAAAACAGTGCATCATATTGAGTTATAATTTGAAACTTAATTTAAAATTACTGATAAATGATCTGGAAAACTTGCACAAAAGATGGTAGTATAGCGTCATGAACACCTTCCTGGGGGGTTTTAAAACGCTATTTCTCGAGGGCTCCCGGGGGCATCCGGCCACCTGGACCCCTGGCCAGGGCGTTGCCCTGGACCCACCGGGGGCCCTGCGGCCCCCTGGCCCCCAGCTCAAAAGTTCAGTATTTTGAAATTTTCTAACTTTCACCCATGAATTTGTAAAGATGATGAACTGTTATATTTATAAATTAGAAATATTAATGGAAAAGTAGAAATTGCTTATTGATGCAAATTTCTTCTTTTCCCAAGTGTTTTGCAAAACTTTCTAGTATTGTATGGACGAGAACCAGGGGCCCGTATAACTAACGATCGTATGTTGGATTTTTGCATGATTACTTGTAACAACAGCCCTGATTGGCTCAGTCGAATTTCTCGTGCAATCGGCTCTCTTGTTACACAGTTTACACAAAAACTTGATGGTAAAATGTTTAGTAATACGGGGCCCAGGTCTTTTTTGAGGAATGGTTAACCCAGACCACACACAAAAAATGCTTGTGGCAAGCATTTTCTTCAGTCCACAATATTTTATCCACAAAATGACCAAAAAGTTAAAATTTCAATCACTTTAAGTTGTCGTCTGCAACGTCTAGTTGAACTTGGACATATCTGATTTTTTTACGTTTTCTCAAACTTCTAATAGTGACGTCAGAACAAGATCTTAGAATGAGAACATGTAAATCTATGCAGCCAGGTTAATTTACTTTCGTACTTATTCACTTTCCCAAACGGCAAAGAAAATGCTTGGACCAGATTGAAAACTGCTGCAGACGATAAGATTGGCGCTGATATAGACAGGATTTGTGTAAAATACATCATGTAGAAAATATCGGGGCAGAAGGAAAAAATGCTGGTTACCAGAATTTTATCTTTTTCCCCAATGTCTTCCATAGCCTTTCTATTAGGGACGTCAAATTTAGGTTTTGTTTGGAAAAGTGTTAATTAATCATCAAGGTATTCCAACAACCAATACCATCACTTGGTGCAACTTCGGGCGTCATCCGTGGCAACAGAAATTGTATAATGACCGCATCCAGATATGACAGACAACTGTTCCAGTCCCTATGAGCCTTCAACCAAGATGCCGACCGTCAGGGAATGACATACAAAGCAAGGCCATGCCAAGAAAGATCAAGGATGATGTGTTTGATACTGTGAAAGAATTGGAAGAACATGGCATTAAAACGTGCGTATTTCAATCCTCCAAAATGGCCAAAGGGGCAAACTTCCTTACCCTTTCACAAACAAGTCCCTGATTTGACCTGGCCATCAAGGTTAGGAAATATTGAGTCAAAAGAAATAAACGCAGATTGATGTAATCAGAAATGTAGAATAAATAATCTTAAATTTTCTGGTCTGTGATTTAGAATTATACATGGGAAAGGGTTAAGAATATGTGGTGTCAAAACATAGATTATATATTATCAGTAATTTCTTGCTTTCTCTCATGTTTTCAAAATTTCAAGGGACGCCAAAAGTTAAAGTAAATTGGATTATGCTGTTCACCTTGTCGATATCCCATTTTATCATTCAAAACGTATGATCCAAGTCCCAATTAAAAGCTTAAGCTGTGCAATCTAAAATCTTCTCCATGGAAAATTATAGCAGACGACAAAAATAAAATAAATATACTAGATCTAATGATAGATAAAACAAAACATAAAAAGCGCACAAAAAAATAAATATTTTGGGCTTCCAGTCTATAAATTCATCCAGTCTAAAATGTCTGTAGTTTGCTCCCTTTGAAGTTTTGAGTTTCTTTATATTCTTCTTTAAAATCTGAAAATAAAAAAGTAAACATTTTTAAAACTGAAACTAATTAATCAAACAAACTGTAATAACGATCTATCCATTTTATTCATTTCATATAAAAAAGTTCAACTTTTGACCCTTGTGGCGAACGGTCAAAGTGGTATGGCGTCGGCGATCAGCTCCAAAATGTATCGCCTAAAATCATCTACTTCTACTAAGTACTACTTGAAAGTGAAAAAGTATGGTAAATAAAATCTTAATATGACCAAAATACATGTTAATATAACATATATTTCCATATGGCGTCAATATTTTCATATGGCTTCCTTAGGGCGTATTTTCCTCATATGGCGAATTTTAGTGTGACCGGTTGAAACAATCGTTCAGTGTAAAAGTAAAGTCAAACAAAATGTAAACGAAGTAAAACGGGGACGAAAGCTATTTTCACAGAAAAAATGTTATCAAGCCAACCATTTGCTATCATGAAGAAGCTAAATTAATAAATTTAAAGAAAATTGTACTTGTCCCTCATTTTAGAATGTTTTGAAAATAGAAATTCGTCTTCTCTTCTGTGTTTATTTATTTTTCTCCTCGCACGCTACTTCCGGTTTAAATAGACTGGAAGTTCCCGAAAATTTAGACTAGATAGACTGTTTGTGTCGGAACTGTTAACCCATTACCACACAATGACTCTTTTTGACTCCCTACAAGATAATGGCTTTGAAAAACATTGTGGAAAATGAAGAAATTGCTTGTGACAAGCAATTTCTTCATCCGAAAGATCAAAGAATGCAAAATTTCATTCAATTCATATTGTCGTCTGCAACATCTTTGAATTTGGACAAGTGCAAAATTTTGTCGTTTGGTAATGGGTTAATGGAAAGCGCAGTATTTCTTAGCTTCTCCCCTGAACAAGTCATTGTTTTGACATCCCAAAAAATTGGGCTAAACTTTGAGGCAAAATAAAACAAGAGGACCATGATGGTCCTATATCGCTCACCTGAACCAAAATGATATGAGCAACATTTTTGTTCAATTCAATAAATATTTATGACTTTAAGACTGAAAACGAACTTATGGTCAATAACGTTGTGAAAATCGAGCTCATCCAAGATCTTATGGTGCTCAACATTGTGTCCAAGATTTGTCTTGTTTGATAAATAATTGTAGATTCTGGAGTATAAACAAGATCGAAAACAGCCGAAAACAGCAATTTTGTCAAATTCAAGGGCACATAACTCTCAACTTTTTTTATCAGATCAGACTGAAAACCAAACTCATCCCAGAACTTATGATCCCAAACATTGTGTCCAAGTTTTGTCTTAATTGATCAATAATTGTAGATTCTAGAGTATAAACAAGGTTGAAAACAGTCGAAAACGGTAATTTTATCAAATTCAAGGGCACATAACTCTCGACTTTGTGGTAAGATCAGGCTGAAATTCAAACTCACCCGAGATCTTATGATACTCAACATTGTGTCCAAGATTTGTCTTGATTGGTCCATAATTGTAGATTCTAGAGTTTAAACAAGTTCGAAAACAGCCGATAACAGCAATTTTGTCTAATTCAAGGGCACATAACTCTCGACTTTTTAATCAGATGGGACTGAAAATAAAACTCATCCAAGATCTTGTGGTCTCAAACATTGTGTCCAAGTTTTGTCTTAATTGATAAATAATTGTAGATTCTAGAGTGTAAACTATGTCAAAAACAGCCGAAAATGGCAATTTTATCAAATTAAAGGGCACATAACTCTCATTTTCCTGGTCAGATCCGACTGAAAATCAAACTCATTTGAGATCTTATGGTCTTTAATATTGTGTCCAAAATTTGTCTTGATTGGGAAAAAATTGTAGATTCTAGAGTGTAAATAAGGTCGAAAACAGTCAAAAACAGCAATTTTATCAAATTCAAGGGCACATAACTCTCGACTTTGAGGTAAGATCAGGCTGAAATTCAAAGTCATCCGATATCTCATGGTCCCAATCATAGTGTCCAAGTTTTGTCTTGATTGATGAATAATTGTAGATTCTAGAGAGTAAACAAGGTCAAAAACAGCCGAAAATGGCAATTTTGTCAAATTCAAGGGCACATAACTCTCGTCTTTCTGGTCAGATCAGACTGAAAATGGAACTCATCTGAGATCTTATAGTCTGCAACATTATGTCCAAGATTTGTCTTGATTGATCAATAATTGTAGATGCTAGAGTGTAAACAATGTCAAAACTAGGTATTTTTGGCATTCAAGGGCAGATAACTCCTGACTTTCTGGTTCGATCTGACCCATAATCGAACTCATCCGAGATCTTATGGCCATACATGTTTTGACCAAGTTTGGTCAAGATTGGCTTATATTTGTAGATGCTAGAGTGTAAACACGAAATTGTGGACGGACGGACGGACGGACGGACGGACAGACAGACAGACAGACGGACGACGGACAAAAAGTGATCACAATAGCTCACCTTGAGCACTTTGTGCTCAGGTGAGCTAAAAATGCTGAGTACCAGCCTTTCCTCCTTTTACTTCAATAGAATCTACTTTGTATAGTGCTCCTAGACAATCGCGACCCTCGAGGCTGTTTGCAACCTACATGAACTTGAGTAACGATAAGATCCGAGAATATTCGAATGTGCTCCTAGATTAACTCTGGGCATCTGCATATGTAAGGACCCCACTTCGGCATTTTTGTCTTGGGGCACTCAACTGACTCTACCGATGAAAATAAAGTTGTCCCATGTTATTATTGGTACACTATACACACTAACTTTTGCTGTTGGTAAGGGTTAAGCTCTTTCTGAACAGTGTGTTGTTTTCGAATTCCCCAGTAAGAAAGCCTTGAAAACAATAAAATGCTTATTTCCAGTGTTTTCTCATGTTCCCTAATTTCAGACCAGTCTATAACATTATATTTGCGCGAAAAAAGGTTTAGCAGCATATCGCTCCTTTTCTGCGAAAACCTCGAAACTGCAGCTTAAGACAAGCTGAAGTTATGAGGTTTTCAAAGAAAAGCGACGATATACTATAGATACATGTAACAGGGGTCTCATTTGCCAAAATTTGGGGCCGTTATTGGGCCCAATTCCCAATGGCAAAAAGTATCTTTTTTCCCAATTATTTGGTGAAAATTCCCAATGAGGACCCAGAATGCCCAATGTCAAGACCTCATCTTCATTTACAATCATTTTAAAAACAGTTTTATAGTAGATTCTTAACCCATTACCAAACGACAAAATTTTAGACTTGTCCAAATGCTAAGATTTTGCAGACGACAATTTCATGTGAATAAAATTTAGATTTCTATAGCCTTTTTGTGTAGAAAACAGTGTGGGAAATGAAGAAATTGCTTGTCACAAGCAATTTCTTCATTTTCCATGATGTTTTCCATGGCCATTATTTTGTGGGGAGTCAAAAAGAGTCATTGTGCGGTAATGGGTTAAACAAGAGTATGAACAAATGCATTTTACATCACTGCAGTCTAATTTTCAGCAGAAAATGAGTGACATTATAAATACAAACTTGTTTTAGTTTTTCCCAATTTAGGTAAAAAATTTAAAAGTCGCTATTTTTCCTAATTTCACTGGCCCCTGGCCCCAAACAAAAATTGGTAGCAAGACCCCTGTGTAACAAGGACGGATCAAGGTTTTTTTCGGCGCAAGCCCAAATGATGGCTTTTAAATGTGTTAAATATACAACGTTAAACTTACATTATATAGTCATAATTTGATTTTCAGCCAATGCAAGGGGGGGGGGGGGTCCTGACCCCCTACCCCCACCTGGTCCCCCTCTAGAACTGCCTTTGTGTAATTATTCTAATAAATACACAGCCCTCTTTTAGAAACGTGATAAATAAAAGTCCGGGTGGGCATTTATTTGAATTGTTCAGGGATATTTAGTACTAACCATTTTCCCATACAAGACCAGGTTTCTCGAAAAAACTTAAGTATGAACTCATGAGAACATGCTCACCTTCAAAGGGTATTCGATTGAAGTTCACATGGATTTCGTGCGATTTGAGCATGGTGCTCAGGTTTGAGCATGAGAACGTACTTAAGTATTTTCGAGAAATCGGGCCCAGGTTTTGAGGTCCTTAACAGAAAATGTTGAGGAAAACATTGAGGCCAAAGAAGAAAATGCATTCAATATTTCTTAAGATAAATTATACAAAATCGAATATTTATCAACATAAAACTAATATTTTTTAACGAATCTACAGAATATGTTCAAAATTTGCACATGCCGACTACCACAACTTGATAAGAAGCCCATGAAATTTCATAGTAAATGTTACAGTCTGTTCTGAAATATTGAACTTTTAATAAGGACACCCTTAATTCTAAAATTCATAAAGTCTGTTTGATTAAATGGGAAATTCGTGCATAGCTTCCAAAGCTTTTGTATTGGATGAAAGAGTTTCTGTGTAGAAAAGTTACCCTTCCGTACACAAACCGACAGCTTTAACACTTTTGTGGGCGCGTAATCACTAGTGTCGTTGGTGTCATTGTTGGCGTCGACGGCGACGTCGGTTACTTAGACAAATATGTATCGGTCTATGTCTTATGAACTGTATGAGATGCAGTCTTGATATTTCACACATAGGCGGGTCCTACCAAGACCTTTCATATGAGACAATAAAATTTGACCTTGTGACATTGACCTGGAAAAATTGACCTTTTCTTTGAAAAAAGTGCGTCTGTGCAAGCTACGTTGTCCGCGAAAAGCCCTTGTTACGTTAGATAAGGAATTATTTTTTTCAGACTTCAATCCCACAATAAACCAGCTTACAAAATTAATTCAAACAAAAAAAGATTGAAAAAGATCACAAGTTAAACGAGCCGAAAAAACTGTTTTGGTCCCAGAAAACTTAAAATTAATTTTATGAATGAGTGTAGAAACTTGTGGGATTAACATATGCCAAATTATGAATCTAAATCTATGACAATAAAGAAGTTATGCAATTTTAAAAAGTGATCCGTTAGCTCTTTTGCTGAGTATATATTTTGTCATTTGCAGCTGCTTTCAAATTGGAACATCCTAAAGTTTTGCTGTTTGGAAAGAGGCATAATCCCTTTCCTAAACTGGTCATGGTCTTGATGTCTCCTATAGACACGGCTTTTGAAAGCATTGATGAAAAAGAAGAAATAGCTGATGACAAGAATTTTCTCATTTCCTCTCAATGTTTTCCAAGATATAATGTTCAAATATTCCGATTTATATTCTGAAAGCAGCAACCAGGGGCTTTTCCAAGAGGGGTTCAGACGAATCCGCCCACTGTAGCCTGATTATTTCCTTTTCAGAAATTCTGTTAAAATTGTGTACAACTAGGAAAACAAGCCCCCTTCACAGAAATTCTGGATCCCCCACAGGTATTGATTTTGATTTGGACTTCCCTAACTTTGGCTATTTAACCCTTTACCAAACTGAAACAAGACAAGGTTTTGATGTCCCTAGTAGAAATAGCTCGTGAAAACATTGAGACAAAAGAAGAAACTGCTGATTACCAGCAGTTTCTCCTTTTGTCTCAATATTTTCTATGCGATTATTTACACAAATTCTATCTTTAGTAACTTCCATTTTGTCATTTGTGGCAGTTTTTGAAGTGGATCACCCTAAAGTTTTGCCGTTTGGGAAAGGTTTAAGAAGGGTTATATAATGAGAGCCAATGATGGTTATGAATAAGGGGCCCGTTTTACTAACAAACTTAAGAACATTTTTGAAACAACAACAAACCTGATTGGCCGAATAATTACCGTTATAATTTCTCTTTCAATCAGATGTGTTGTTACAAGGTTTTTGCAAAAATCTATGTTAGTAAAACGCGGCCAAGGTGATTGCAGAAAGCAACACACTAGCCTTTATTCTTGCAAACATCGAATGGTGTTGCTAAACGCAGGATTTGTGTACAACAAACATCAGAAAATATTGATCCAAAAGGAGGTAAATGCCAGGTAAAAACATTTTCTTCTTTTGCCTCAATGTTTTCCTAATTTCAATCTATACAGGGCTTCAGCACTGCAGAAGCATATTAAAAGCTGGTAATAGTCATTATGGTAGAGTGAAAAATAACCACACTTGCTATCTATATGTATCAATTGTTTAATTATTGCACATTACATAAATGACAATGAACATTGTTATACAAAAAAATGTACAAACAAGATGTGTTTGTGAAACACCAATGCTCCCGAACAAGTTTTACGACAGACAGGTGGATGGACCAACAGAGTGAACAGACACAATTAAACAATATGCCCATTTACGGAAAGAAAAATGTCTAAAGCTATATAAATTACCATCTGTTAATACACATGTAAATTAATCTGATAAAACATCTTTGTCCTTTCACAAACAGCAAAAATCTTTCAATTTGAAAGCTGATGCAGATGGAGTAGAATTCTGATAAAGATTGAATTTATGTACAGAACAGTGAATTTCAAGAAATATTATGGCAAAAGAAGAAAATGCTGGTAATCCGCAATAATTTCTCCTTTTGCCTCAACATTTTCTGTGCTAAACTGCACACAAATCTTCACACAAATCTTATCTTTATCAACACCCATTTTGTTGTCTGAAGCAGCTTTCAAAGTAAACAGCCCTAAAATTTTGTCTTTTGGGAAAGAGTTAAAGGCCTGAAAAAGAATAATTTGATGGAATGAGTGGTAATTGTTGTTGTAGACAACAAATCCGCGTTGTCATAATAAGTCCATTTTGATCCCCGTCCGTCGTATTACATCTTCAGGCATACAAAATACAGGATTTACAGGCTTAACTGTTTCATCTCCCAACAATGAGAGTCCAGCGATACCGAATAATGTGTGGAATGGATCAACCTGTAAAAAAAGTTGAGTTTGTTATCTTAACCCATTACCAGATGACAAAATTTAAGACTGGTCTGAAATCAAAGATGCTGCAGATGACAATTTCAGGTGAATGATAGTATACATTTTTTGTCATTTCGGGTAGAAAACATTGTGGAAAATGAAGAAATTGCTTGTCACAAGCAATTTCTCCATTTTCCATAATGTTTTCCAAAACCTTCATCTTGAGGGGCGTCAAAAAGCGGCAATGCATGGGAAGGGTTTAATTTCTCTTATATCATAATTCATTATCTCAAAAGAAAAACACTTGCTTGTACCTAAAAATGGTATAAAGAAAGCCAAAGGAAGAACATTTCTCAGTATAGTCCAACTTTTTTTTACAAATATCTAGTTTACATGACCTGAGGGAATCTCCCATTTTAAAAAGTCATTACCCGCCCTTATCTGAAGCTCTGTGTATATGTGACCCGTCACGCTAAAAGGGACCTTATCCGAACTACAAAAATCCAAATTTTGGCAAACTTGTCAGACACAGCACAGGTCAACCAGATACCGTACGTGAAAAATGAACATACAATAAGATAGGGCAAACATTCCAGATTTAGAAAATTACATAAAATTGAAAAGTTTCAGCCCTAGTCTGGCTGCGCGGATTATAAAGTATTTCACACCTGTCATAAGGTCCCTTTTAGTGCGATGGGTGACATATACTTACCATATCACCAGGTCTGTCTGCAATACCGCCCGTCTCTTCATCCTGACAGGCTAGTATAAACTTTACTAATTTGTCCTGTAATAGAAATTTTACACTATCACTAGCAACAAATATATAGATAGTTATGAATTAAAATCTGCAGCAGACAACAAAATGGGTGTGAATACAGTACAGCTCGCATATTTTTGCCTTATACACTGACCCACAGTGGTAAAAATAAATTTTGAGTGATAAATCGCAATGATCGCCCATAGCAGCCACTGCTATATTCCACATGATACGGATTATTCGCATTATTCACAGCAATGAAAAACACATATCATCGAGGCCATCGTAATTTTCAATCTAAAATCAAATCACGGTGATGCATGAAAATGGGCAAAACATGAGCTGCACTGTTAATATGGAATTTAGGGTCATGATGGTAAAGAAAATGTTGAAAGAAAGCTGATAATCAGCATTTTCTTTTTTTCCTTTAAAGTTTTCTGACCCTCCCTCCCTTTTGGACATCAAAACCCGCTCTTGTTTGGGAAAGGGGCACAGCAGTCACTAAGAATTTATCATGACTTGAACTTTCATAACCACTCTTAACTTAATCACAAAGTTATTGCAATGTGACTTTGTGAAGCATGAATGCCCCCGAAAAGGCCGATGTTAAGTTTTCAGGCAGACAAACGGACAGACATCTGGACACAAGTCAAACAATTTGCCGCCGATCTTTTGACATGGACGCATAAAAATAGAAAAAAATTGTTTCAAACACCTTAAATTTCAAACCATTCCCATACAATTACACCTATTGATGCCACATATGATAAATGCTTTGGAAAACAAAGTGTAGACATTGTAGACATTGCTTGTGACAAGAATTCCCCTCAATGCTTTCTACCCCTGCCCAGAAAGAGAAAAAAATATTTAGTTGCATCAACTTAAAATTGTGGTCTGCAAACATCTTTTAAACCCATTACTGAACAGTAACACCTTTCAACTCCCTTCCTAGAAAAGGCTTGGGAAACATTGTGGAAAATGAAGAAATTGCTTTTGACAAGCAATTTCTTCATTTTCCACAATGTTTTATAACCCAAAATGGAAAGATTTTTAAAAATTACATCAGCTAAAAATTGTTGTCAGCAACATCTTTCAGATTGGAACAGTCCAAAATTTTGCCGTCTGGTAGATCTAATCGGTTAAATCTGGACAAGTCTGGTAAAGAATATTAAATACTTATACTACCTTATCAATCCAGTGAAGTTTGCCTATAATCTTCAGTGAAGACAACACCCACCAGGAGTAACATACATCTGGAAGCTTTTCTGGTCGACCTGAAAAACAGAATCAATTTAAAGAGTTTTTCATTTCCAAAATGAACATTTTGGTTACCAGACAGTCAGGCTTGTTGCTGCCAAATGCTGCTTGCCCTGACCAAATATTTGTATCAGAAGGATAACATTGAAAAGATATAAACAACAATAATCCTTTCTGTTCATAAGCTGAAAGGCCAGTTTTGAATTCATCATCATCATCATCCGGTTTTGATTATCCAAGCCTACGATTATTCCTCAGTCGAGGGTGGGGCCTGGCTGCCCAGTCTTGATCAGAGTCTACCTCTCCACGTCTGGCAATCATTTGGGTTGGTGTTTGTTAGTCCAACTATCTCACGGTCTCTGCGTACGACTTCATCCCATGTCAGCTTGGGTCTCCCTCGAGATCTGTTTTCCTGTACATTAACGATTGATTTTTTATACGCCGCCGGAGGCGGACGTATATTGGCGTCATCTTCTCCGTCTGTCCGTCCGTCCGTCTGTCCGTCCGTCCATCCGTCCATCCGTCCGTCCGTACGTCCGTCCACTTTTCTTGTCAACGCAACTCCTCCTAAGTTTCTGGCTGGATCTTCTTGAAACTTGGTCAATGTTATCACCTCAATTGGTAGATGTGCATGAAGGAAGGATTTCATGGTTCGTCGATTTTTGCCTGAGTTATCCCCCTTAAAAACTTAGTCTCTGGGGCTTATTGAAATTGCAGCCTTGTCAACGCAACTCCTCCTAAGTTTCTGGCTGGATCTTAATGAAACTTGGTCAATGTTATCACCTCAATTGGTAGATGTGCATGAAGGAAGGATTTTATGGTTCGTCGATTTTTGCCTGAGTTATGCCCCTTAAAAACTTAGTCTCTGGGGCTTATTAAAATTGCAGCCTTGTCAACGCAACTCCTCCTAAGTTTCTGGCTGGATCTTAATGAAACTTGGTCAATGTTATCACCTCAATTGGAAGATGTGCATGAAGGAAGGATTTTATGGTTCGTCGATTTTTGCCTGAGTTATGCCCCTTAAAAACTTAGTCTCTGGGGCTTATTGAAATTGCAGCCTTGTCAACGCAACTCCTCCTAAGTTTCTGGCTGGATCTTAATGAAACTTGGTCAATGTTATCACCTCAATTGGTAGATGTGCATGAAGGAAGGATTTTATGGTTCGTCGATTTTTGCCTGAGTTATGCCCCTTAAAAACTTAGTCTCTGGGGCTTATTGAAATTGCAGCCTTGTCAACGCAACTCCTCCTAAGTTTCAGGCTGGATCTTAATGAAACTTGGTCAATGTTATCACCTCAATTGGTAGATGTGCATGAAGGAAGGATTTTATGGTTCGTCGATTTTTGCCGGAGTTATGCCCCTTAAAAACTTAGTCTCTGGGGCTTATTGAAATTGCAGGCTTGTCAACACAACTCCTCCTAAGTTTCTGGCTGGATCTTAATGAAACTTGGTCAATGTTATCACCTCAATTGGTAGATGTACATGAAGGAAGGATTTTATGGTTCATTGATTTTTGCCAGAGTTATGCTCCCTTCAATCTTAGTCTCTGGGGCTTATTGAAATTGCAGCCTTGTCAACGCAACTCCTCCTAAGTTTCTGTCTGGATCTTAATGAAACTTGGTCAATGTTATCACCTCAATTAGTAGATGTGCATGTAGGAAGGATTTTATGGTTCATTGATTTTTTCCAGAGTTATGCCCCCTTAAAACTTAGTCTCTGGGACTGAAACTTGGTGGATGTTATTACCTTAATTGGTAGATGTGCATGAAGTAAGGATTTTATGGTTCATTGATTTTTGCCTGAATTATGCCCCCTTGAATCTTAGTCTCTGGGGCTTAATGATAATTTAGCCTCGTGAACGCAATTCCTTCCAGGTTTTTCACTGGATATTTATAAAAACCTTTTTGTGAACACAATTTTTTCACAGGTTTTTCAGTGAATATTCATAAATCCTTGTCAATGTCATTTTTTTGTCTCAAGTTTTATAAGTGGTGGCGTATATTGTGACGGTGGCACTCTTGTTTTTAAAGGGCTCTTGTTGTGTCACATATCCTGTGTTTTCATTATTATAAATGGGAATTGTGACTGAGATTTGAAATGAGGCTGACCAGTCAGTTCTACATCTTGGGAATCTAACAAGACATGACCAAGCAACAGGCAGGCAATGTCTATCGGGCACATGTTATTGTTGATTAATTCATTGTGAATTGCCACTTCTTTCAACTGCTTTGGTCATATCACAGCTGCTGGAGCACCTAACATTGAATCCTGGTATTTCTCTCTCCAGTACTTCCACAATATGCAACCCAAGCCTCCAGCTGCTCTCTCACATAGATGATTCACACCCATTGGTGAGAAAATTCATTTCATGCAATGTTTTCCGAAGCCTTTATTTTGAAGGGCGTCAAAAGGTGTCACTGTTTGGGAATGGGTTAATATACACCCTACAATCACCATGATTTAGAAAAGTAACAAACCATTAAGTCCGCCTGAAGGTAACTGCCTCTCACACAACCACCAACCTAACATTTCAACATTCACTGAATGAAGACGACCCAAAATGGCTAACATCCCTACACAACAGTATATCTGTAAGAAAAGAAATCAAATTAAAACTTTTTGCCTAATAGTACATGATATTGAGTCGCATTTGACATTCTAAGTCAAAGAAGATGTGTTTGTGAAACACCAATGCCCCCAAAATGGCCATTTTTCTAAAATCTTAAGTTTTCGTAAAGGGTTGATAAGGGTTAACAGATGACCTTGAGGAAGGTCAAATTGCATGGAACAGATAGATATCATTAAAGTTGCATACCAAATTTGAGCTTTGTATGCCAAATACGTTTGGAGAAAAGGCAAATGTTAAGTTTTCGGACAGACAGATGGACAGACAGACAGACGGACATGTGTAAAAGAATATGCCCCCGATCTCTCAATACGGGGGCATAAAAAGAATACATGGAACAGTTTTTATCAAAACAACAACTATCAGTCTACAATGACTATCAAAATCAAAGTTGGTTTTGGAAAGACAAACATTTTTTTATTTCTTTAGGCTTTCGTTTCCATCCACCATCTAACTTCTTTTTGCTTTTCTTTCAATAATTCCCATGCCATAATATATGAATGTCCAACAAGCCTTGACACTTTTGTATCTTGCAGCTGCTTTCAATTTGAATCAATCTAGACTTCTCTAGTATGGGAAAAAAGTTATTTTATGGTAAATTGGTATAAAATTTATCAAGTCAAACAAGTGGAACAATATACTCTAACCTGTCCAGAATGAGATTCACTGCCAGGTCTACAACCAAATCCCCCATCAAAGTTCATGGTGGACAAAACAAACTCGGCCGCCTTGTCCGTGTCTATAGCTTCTAGTCTACCCAGTAATGCTAAACAAGCGACCGCACAAAATGAAAACCTTGTGTCAACCTCACCTGAAGTCAATATTTACCAAATGCCAGACCTCAAAATTTTAGAGTGGTCTATATTCAAAGATGTTGCAGACGACAATTTCAAGTAAATAAAATTTAAATTTTTATGGTATTTTGGTGTAGAAAACATTGTGGGAAATGAAGAAATTGCTTGTGACAAGCAATTTCTTCATTTTCCACAATGTTTTCCAAATCCATTATCTTTGAGGCGTCAAAAGGTTTGTGTTGGAATGGGTTAACCCAATGCCAGACCTCAAAATTTCAGACTGGTCTATATTCAAAGATATTGCAGACAACAATTTCAAGTGAAAGAATTGTTATAATTTTTATTCTTTCTTGGTAAAATGCATTGAAGAAAATGGAGAAATTTTCTTCATTTTTCATTATGTTTCCCAACGACATTTTCTTGTGGGACGTTAAAAAGTGTCAATGTGTGGGAATGGGTTAATATGAAACTCTTCCCCAAACAAGACCAGGTTTTAACAACATTAATCCTTTCCTAAACAAGACCTGGTTTTGATGTCTCTTATAGAGAGGGGTTGAGAATGAGAAAAGATAGCAGTAAAAGAAGAAAATAATGATAATCAGCATTTTCTACTTTTGTGTCAATATTTTCTCGACTTTAATGTACATGAAATCATCTTTTTCAATGCCCATTCTGTTGTTGGCAACAGCTTTCAAGTCAGATCAGTCCTAAATGTCGTTTGGGAGAGGTTTAATAGAGAAAGCCAAGGAAAACATTGACAGAAAAGAAGAAAATGCCAATCTTCAGTATTTTCTTCTTCTCCCTCAATAGATCTATTTTCTTTCCTTTATATTACAAAAAGTCCATTTTCATAAAATCCCATTTTGTTGTTTGCAGTAGCTGTAACAATGAAGCAGTCTAAACTTGCACTGTTTTGACAAACAGTTTGGTTTATTGGGGTTTTACGCCGTTTTCAACTACTAAGGTCATATCGCGGCGGCTAGAGCACCTAACCAAGGATTCCTGCCTTTTCTCATACCAGTACTACCACAACACCCTTACCGAGCCTCCAGCTGCTACCCAACATAAGTTCACGATATCAAACCATTGATGGGTGACATTTTTGTCAGTAAGGGTATTTGCTGCGGCCAGGTATCCAACATGGGACCGCTCAAATGAGAGGCAAATGCGCTAACAACTGCACCATGGCCACGGCCGTTTTGGCAAAGGGTCAAGAAACATCTTAGATAGAAATTTGCATAAATCTAAAAGTTATCAATTCTTCCAACCAATTAATGCTATACAACTAAAATGTCATTCGTTATCCTATTGATAATAATTAACACAACTGGAATGCTTTCAAGACAGTTTTGATTCATCCTACATAAAGGTAATCAGCTTTTTGAATATATATTAATTTATAGTCATCTACATTAATATGGTCATCAGTATTTTCTTCTTTTGCTTTGATGTTTTCTCAAGCCTTTTTTTAACAAGGGATAACAAAGAAGAGGCCCAGGAAGGCCTGAATCGCTCCACTGGTTAAAGTGGAAGAATTATCCCATGATTTCTTGTAAGCCTTACACAGCGGCAGCCAAATCTTGCTATTTGTGAATAAATTTTGAAGAGAGACTCAAAGAACATTCTTGCAAAGTCTGGTTAAAATTGGCCTTATGGTTGATTTTTAAAGAATTTTCTTATGATTTCTCTAAGTCTGATAAGCCCCTTTCTCCCTGCCACGGCCACCTTTTTTTGACAAATATAAAAATTTGTGAACAAATTTTAAAAAGAACAACTAAAGGCACATTCCTGCAAAGTTTGGTTCAATTGGGCACACTGGTTGATTTTTTAAGAATTTTCTTATGATTTCTTTAAGTCTGATAAGCCCCTTCCTCCCTGCCGCGGCCACATTTTTTGACAAATGTAAAAAATTGTGAATAAATTTTGAAAAGAGAGACTCAAAGAACATTCCTGCAAAGTCTGGTTCAAATTGGCCCTATGGTTGATTTTTAAAGAATTTTCTTATGATTTCTTTAAGTCTGATAAGCCCCTTCCTCCCTGCCGCGGCCACATTTTTTTACAAATATAAAAATTTGTGAACAAATTTTGAAAAGAATGACTCAAGGCACATTCCTGCCAGGTTTGGTTCAAATTGGCCCAATGGTTGATTTTTAAAGAATTTTCTTATGATTTCTTTAAGTCTGATAAGCCCCTTTCTCCCTGCCACGGCCACATTTTTTGACAAATGTAAAAATTTGTGAACAAATTTTGAAAAGAATGACTCAAGGCACATTCCTGCCAGGTTTGGTTCAAATTGGCCCAATGGTTGATTTTTAAAGAATTTTCTTATGATTTCTTTAAGTCTGATAAGCCCCTTTCTCCCTGCCACGGCCACATTTTTTGACAAATGTAAAAATTTGTGCACAAATTTTGAAAAGAATGACTCAAGGCACATTCCTGCCAGGTTTGGTTCAAATTGGCCCAATGGTTGATTTTTAAAGAATTTTCTTATGATTTCTCTAAGTCTAATAAGCCCCGCCCTGCCACGCCCACATTTTTTGACGAATCAAAAATTCGCGAACAATTTTGAAAAGGGTCACCCAAGGAACATTCCTGCCAAGTTTGGTCAAAATTGGCCCACTGGTATAAGAGGAGAAGATGTTTAAAGAAAAAGTTAACGGACGGACGCATGGACGCACGACGGGCACAACGCCATGACAATAGCCCGCTGGCCTTCGGCCAGTAGAGCTAAAAACAGTTGGTTTTGGGTTGTTTTTTTTTGTCTTTTTTAAATTCAACCTTACCCCATTTATCACCGTAGAAGCTGCCATCCCCTTGTTGTAGATTTTTTACAAACTCTACTACTTTATCTACATTTATACAGTCTTGGCAATCATACAATGTTACTATCTGTAAAACAAGAAATAATACAATGTCATTGGCCTGGGTCACTCATTTGCACGGCAGAAAATCACTCAGAATTTTAGAAAATCTTCAATTTATAACTTTATTAATACTTGATCAATTTGAAATCGATTTGAAGCAGAGAATGTTTGAAAATGCCATCAATTAGCTGCACACAATAATTTTTTTTAGAATCAGCTGATGAAAAAGTTATTGGCAATCAACTAAAATTTTGGTTGATCACCAATAACTTTTTTATCAGCTGATTATTATAAAATCAATCATGTCCATCTAATGCCTGATGTATGTTTACATTCTCTGCTTCAAACCGAATTAAAATCGGTCTCGCCTTAACAAAATTATTATTAGATTTTCTGAAATTGTTGTTTCACATGATTATCCATCGTGATTTAAGAAATGAAATTTCGGGGATGAAGAAACTTTGCTTTTTTTCATCTGTCAATATTTCATTCAATTTTGGTAGGAAACTAGAACTTAATGAAAATGCTATAAACGAAAAGAAGAAAAGAAGGTTCTAGCCCCCAAAGTTTCTGAAAAGAAGATTTTTTCAATGCAGGGGCAGATAATTCAAACACAACTAGATACGATGGAGTTTTGTTGTTGTAAATTTGATCAAATACCTATTGTATTGAAACTGTAGGAGTTGCACACACTAGAAAATTGACACTTTTTCAATTCAAGGGCAAATGATATAAGATATACATGACTTATCTGAATTTTGTCATCAACCCAATGCTTTTCAAATATCTAAAGCCACATTCTCATTGCTGACCAAATCAACCCGATCAACTCGATCGCCTAAATTCCCCAATCAAACCCGACGAAACTCGAGCAAATGTATTTACACGACTTCTTCTTTATTTCTTGTTGGTTTATTCCCGATCATTTTTGCCGACCACGCTCGATTGTCCCGATCACTCTTGCCGACCAAGCTCGATAAGTACTTGATCGCTTGATCAGGTTGATTTGGTCGGCAATGGGAACACGCCTTAAGTTACCTGTACTGCACTAAGGGTATACAATAAATGAGGATCATGTCCCAGACTGGCCCCGAATCCCCCGCAGTCATGTTGACATTGTTGTACAAACTCTATAACCCTGTATTTATCTTAATGATTACCCAAAACATAATACATAATATAGTACTATTTACCTGAACTGCACTAAGGGTATACAATATATGTGGATCATGTCCCAGACTGGCCCCGAATCCCCCGCAGTCATGTTGACATTGCTGTACAAACTGTATTACCTTGTATTTATCTTAACCCATTGCCACACATTGACGCTTTTTGATGCCCTTCAAGATAAAGACTTTGGAAAACATTGTGGAAAATGAAGAAATTGCTTGTGACAAGCAATTCCTTCATTTCCCAAAGTGTTTTCTACCCCCAAAAGACAACAAAAATTTAAATTTTATTGATTTGAAATTGTCGTCTGCAACACCTTTGAATTTGGGTCAACCTAAAATTTTTGTCTTTTGGTAATGGATAATGATTGCCCAAAACATAGTATAATGTAGTATTATATACCTGTACTGCACTTAGTGTATACAATAAATGAGGATCATGCCCCAGACTGGCCCCGAAGCCCCCACAGTCATGCTGACACTGTTGTACAAACTCTATCACCTTGTATTTATCTTACTGAGTGTCCAAAATATAGAATTATGAATATGTCGTATTAGTTACCTGCACTGCACTTAGTGTATACAATAAATGTGGATCGTGCCCCAGACTGGCCCCGAATCCCCCACAGTCGTGTTGACATTGTTGTACAAACTCTATAACCTTGTATTTATCTTACTGAGTGTCCAAAATATAGAATTATGAATATGTCGTATTAGTTACCTGAACTGCACTAAGGGTATACAATAAATGTGGATCGTGCCCCAGACTGGCCCCGAAGCCCCCACAGTCATGTTGACATTGTTGTACAAACTCTATAACCTTGTATTTATCTTACTGAGTGTCCAAAATATAGAATTATGAATATGTCGTATCATTTACCTGTACTGCACTAAGTGTATACAATAAATGTGGATCGTGTCCCAGACTGGCCCCGAAGCCCCCACAGTCATGTTGACATTGCTGTACAAACTCTATCACCTCCTCCTTATGCATGCGGTCAAGCTGACCAACCAAATCCATCGTGGTCAAGCCCCAGTACATACCATTCATACGTAAAAACTCTGTCATACAGTACTCCTGGTGAAATAAAAGAGATTGGACATTTTGCTATTTCAAAAATATAAGTTCATATGTCTTTGTGAAACACTAATGGCCCCGAAATGGCCAATGTTTAAGATTCTGATCAAAACTGTAGAAGTTGCGCACTCAAGAAAATGGGCATTTTTTTAATTCAAGGGCAGATAATTCAAGAATGAAAAGAGATATCTGAATTCCGTAAGTGGTGTGCACAACTAGACACCATGGAGATTCATTGTGACAAGTTTGATCAAATTCCAATCAAAACTGTAGGAGGAGTTGCGCTCACAAGAAATTGCTAACAGAAGGACAGACAGATGGACAGATAGACGGACGGACAGGCGACCAGGGCCATAACATAATACGACCCTTTGGGCGTATAAAAATGTTAAAAAAAATCAAACTATGTTTGACTTCTTCATTTGTCTCAAGATATTTCTTGCTAAATGCAACACAAGATTTCAACAAAATACATGTAAATACCCAAATTATTTGAGTTTTGAATGAACTGTGTAGGTGAAATTAACCCATTATTAGACAGCAAAATTTTGAACTTTTCCAAATTCATAGGTGTTGCAGATGACAATTTCAAGTGAAAGAAAATTAAAATTTCTATGTCTTTCTTCGTAATAAAATATAATGGGAAATGAAGAAACTTGTTGCATGATTGAAATTTCTTCATTCTCCACAATGTTTTCTTAAACCTTTTTCTTAAGGGGGTGTCTAAAAGCATAAATATTTGGTAATATCAATCAGTACACATATTGATGCTTTTCAACAAAATCCTTGTAACTGCAGCTTATTTCAAGCTGCAGTTACGAGGTTTTTGTTGAAAAGCTGCAATATTTAGCATTTTACATACATAGTCATCCTTTTTAGAACCATAAGCTGCTATATAGTCTGCATGTTTCTGTAGAAGTAGCGTTTTGGGAGCATTCTCAGGAATTGTGGCATCTTTAATTGGAGTTCCCTGAAATTAAATTAAAGTCAAACTTAATATCATGACATAAACACACAGTGATTTTTTTTCCCTGAAAAACTGTCATCATTGGACCCCTTCCCCCTCTCTGGGGAATATACTTTTCGCCCCATTTCGTGAGATAAATTTCCCCCTCCTGGAACTAGATTTTTTTGTTGCAAAGAAAAATCCAAATCATATTTTAATTCTAACTATCTCTAGCAGTTCTGATGGTTGTTTGAATGTCCAAAAATGATATACAAGCAAGTAAAATGCATTTATAACACTGTCTTTAAGAGTAAAAGCATATATTGGAATTTCCCTTTTTTGTGCGTTTTTCCCCCACCTATGGGCCCTGACCCCCTTCCCCAAAAAATAAACACTGATACAACAAGGGTGCTCCAGGCATATTAGTGTTCTCCCTAGCCTAATAACTATAAGCTGTATTGGCCCCAATGAAACTTTATAAAATCAGTGTGATGCCCCTAAAGCCTAAAAAGTACCCCATTGCAAAAATGCCTCAAAATTGTCACCAAATGGGAAGATTTTTGGCCATTTCATGTAAAAACTGATAAATAATGATTTTTTAAGTGTGCATTACTTTTATAATTTGTTTAATAGGGAAACATGAAAAATCCCCTGCCTTCTGTAGCTTGAGTACCAGGTGGCAAAAATTAAAACCCCTGATTGTAAAGGTAATAGCTTCACACATTACCACATAGCAAAGTTTCAGACTTGTCCAAATTCAAAGATGTCGCAGGTGACAATTTCAACTGAATGAGAAAACATTGTGGCAAATGGAGAAATTACTTGTCATTTTCCATGATGTAATCTAAAGGCTTTATCTTGTGGGGAGTCAAAATAAACCATTGTGTGAATATGAAAAAATATGCGCTTACAAAGTTCCTCTAACAGGGCTTTGAGGTCATGCCAACCATGGCAACCAAAGCTACAGATAAGACAGTGTTTATTTTTAATTTTGGGGGAAGGCGGTCAGGGCCCATAGGTGGGGGAAAATTTTTGCGTGAACGCCCAAAAAGGGGAAATTTCAATACATGCTTATACTCTCAAATACAGTGTTATAAATGCATTTAACTTGATTGTATATCATAATGGGACATTCAAATAACCATTAGAACTGTTAGAGATGCCAAGAATCTAATTATGATTTGGATTTTTCTTTGCAAGAAAAAATCTAGTTCCAGGAGGGAAAATTTCTCTAAAATGGGGGAAAAAAGTATATTCCTCAAAGAGGGGAAAGGTTTTTTTAAGAAAAAAAATCACTGTAAGAGAGCTGAGGGTTAACAGTAAACCATTTAATAATTCTTTCCAAAAGGGCAAATATTTGGACTGTTCCAAACTCATACTGATAGATGTTCATTGTTGCAGATGACATTGACTTCAAGTGAAAATAGTTTACGAAAGAATCGGGTCTATCTATGTCTTATTTCTTTCACCAAACAGCTGTCACAGACTAATTATATTATATAAGTAATCAATAACGATCAAAATCAATGTTACTGAAAAAAACAACAACATGAAACACAAATCTGACGGAACCACGTTTAGATATATCCGAATACTAGTACCGTCCGAAAGCTAATCATCTTTAAAAAAAAAACAAACCGGACGATTCGGTGAATCTAGGGAAAGATAAACGATTTAAGAACAATCCTGTAATTAATAAGGAGGTGTATTTTAAAAATTACCATTCTAAAGAATCAATTTATGCAGAAATTCATCGATGATATTTTTGTTGTTATGATAATGGTAGCTTTGATTACTATAGTATACAATGTTATGAATAATGTTCTTTAAGAACGTGTGTAGGTTTAGCAGATCACCAGAGGATTTATTTTATTCAATTGTCGTTATATATTTCCATAAAAGAAAAATATACCATTTACGGAGAAGAAATATGCGTTTTTGTATTTCAGTGCGACTGGTTTGTTCGATCAATGATGTTGTTTTGTCATGTGACATACAAAATGGCGAACTGCAGGATTTGGACTCTTTTGTCCGCAGTGTTTATTTCCGCACATTGCGTCGCAAACACATATGGATCAAGGGTATATTATCTATGTTTTCGTTCCCTTAACATTGAAGAATGTTTTTACACAGCTGTCAAAAACTTATTTTCTGGCTGATCTTCTCTGTCAATTTTAGAACATTGGCAATAGGAATAGGATTCATAAATTTCAATTTACAGAGCTATGCATTTATTTTAGAGAAATATATTTTTGTAAGTGCATAGCTCCAGATAGGATGCGTATTTGCGTAAAATCAGTCATTGAATTGTAGAAAAAAAGTTACTAGACATTCGGGCTAGTGATCTTGGAATTTTCACTAGCCCGAAACAAGAATTGCTAGCCCGAAACAAAGTAACATTATTTCCAAATCAGAAGAATTTACTGATTATTTACTGAAAATGCCATTCAGAATTGTTTTTACCCTATCCCAAATAATTTCTAGTTTTGAAAATGATTGAGATATAAACTAACTATGCTAGATTTTTTTCTCATATCTTTTTCTGCACTATCACAGGATGTCCAAAAACCCAAATTATGTCTCTAATATAGAGGGGTACAAGCATGCTGGAAAAGTATGGGTTTTACTCCCAGATAATGATTTGAAAGTCGGTGGACACCCTGTTTCAACTGAAAAAAGTCTGTGCTTAAAGTAGCCACTATTTTGAGGAGCGCACACTCTTTCAATTTCAATTCCATTTCAAAATTAGTAAAAAGATTAAATACAGTTGGTCTGAAATAAACCAGAATTCCCACTTACTAGGCAGTGAAAAATGATTCAGTGGTGATAATAGGTAAGGGTCATGAGTCATGATGTCATGTAAAACTCAGCCATCTATGAGATCAAAGAAAATTCTATTTATGGCAAACTAAATGTTTTATCTGTGTTTTATTATACAGTTGTTTTGGGAGTCTAATAACAATTAGTGTACAGAGAAAGGAATTGACTCTTTGTGTGATTATATGTGATCAGATTCTAGACAAAGCATAAGGGAACTGCTCTTTACTTGCAAACAATGTTCAGTCATTGCAGGAAAAGTAAGTTTTATAGTGCAATATTCTTACAATTTTCAAACAAAGGAATGTGTTAGAGATCAAAGCTTTTTATCTATAGTAGTAGTAGTAGTAGTATTTATTCAGATTAAATATCACCATTTACAAATATATATATATTACCATATTAACAATATGTATATCTTGATTAAATGCACATAAAAATGCAAGCCAAAATTTTATTTGAGCCAAGCTTTTAAAAGTTTGCTATTAGTCTATAATTAATTTAACCCTTTCCCAAACAAGACCTGGTTTTGACGTCCCTGATAGAAAAGGCTTGGGAAAACATTGAAACAAAAGAAGAAACTGCTGATAACCAGCAGTTTCTCCTTTTGTCTCAATATTTTCTGTGCCATATTTTACACAAATCCTATATTTAATGACATCCATTTTGTCTTTTGTGGCACTTTTTTAAGTGGATCACCCTAAAATTTTGTCGTTTGGGAAAGGGTTAAAAGGTTGATATTTAACCTAGGATAGCCCATAAAAGCTGTTAAGCTTATTTCCAATGGGATCCTAACATTGTCCGATTGAATATATGATAGACTAAAAGTTATAAAAACAGCAGCTTAGCCGGCACAAAACTTTGGCAGGCAGTTATACCAAAATGATCAAGTAAATATTGTATACATATGTTAAAACTTTCCCACATGGCTAGATGTAATGGTGGTTCAGCTTGAAAACTGTATCAGACTACAAAATTAGAGTTAATGTAATAGCATAGAAACCTTTGTGTCAAAAGGAGAAAATGCTGATTATCAGCATTTTCTCCTTTTGCCACAATGTCCTATCCAGCCCACACAGCTACAAAACATTGGCAGATTTCCCTGTAAGTTTTCAAAATACATTGTCGGATTCTGACACAAGCCCAGCACCCACAGCTTGTTTAAAGCTGTAGATGCGGGGCTTCTGCCACAAGCCAGCAATGTAATGAGCAATTCTAAATGTATGTTGTATTATATGACATAACATTGGTAATCATGATAATACATATTACAAGTTAACAAAATCACTTGTGTGTTCATTTTCCATTTGTTCCAACAGGAACTTTTTTACACCAGATTTGAAATTATTGATATTTTTCACTCTTCTTAGTTCTAGTGGAACACTGTTCCAGTCTCTGATGGCATTATAGTAAAAAGTACCAGCAGAATGCTGATTCACAGGGGGAATATGAAAATTTAGTTCACTTGATCTGGTATTATGTGTGTGTAAATCACTCAATTTAGTAAAGTTTGTTTTCATATATTTTGGGCATTTGCCATAGAATATACCATGAGCATGGTTTAGACGCATTTGCTTTACCCGAAGTTCAATGTTTAAGAACCCCAAGTCTTTGAAGATTGGAAAATCTATTCTTTTCCTATTGTTGTAACCTTTAATATATCTGATGACTTTGTTCTGCATAATTTGGAGCTCTTTCTTGAGTGATTTATTAACAGCACAGTACCAAGATGAGCAGTTGACACGTCGATAATCAGATTCTGTGCTGTTTGCACATAGCATGAAAAGGCTAGAGTTACGAAGGTTGTTTTTTTTTAATCTCCAACCAACAAATTGCTTCCGTAATTACTGAGCTTTTCCCACAGGGTTACGACTTTACAACCGATCTAGGCTAGGAAGTCAAGAATTTGGAATTCTATTTTTAGCATGTTGGAATTCCCAGCTTATGACCTTCCTATAAATTTATATTTTATTATCTTCCTGACTCGTCTTATGTTTAAAACAACTTTAAATGTTTTGCTGGGATATTTTTCTACTAGACATTCACTATCGGACTAGTGCTAATTTCGAAGACTGGTAAAATACGCATTGAGTTGGTCTAAATATGCATTTACTTGAAATGAAATTGCATACAGATATGCATTCAAAATAAGGGATACGCTTTTGATAATCGTCAGTTAGCATATCAAGATCGAAGACCGCCGGAAGAAACACATAGAGTAGGAAATTCCAAAGATTAAAAATAACGTTTTGGTCTGTAAAAATAGCTTATCGAAGCGTCTAATACGACTCAGCCAATCAAAACCGGGAATTATTGGGGAATATTGATTAGGTCACCAGCCGAGTGAATGCAGATGACAATCGGCTATTCCTTAGATCTACCGAATGCTGCCGAATGGTGTATTTTGTTCGAATTTTAGTCAATCGTTGATTCCGTTTTTTTTTTTTTATACGGAGCAAATCATTTACTTGATTTTGATTGGATGATAAATATCAGGCCATTGCATCACTTCGTAAATCGGAAGTTGCAACTCGAAGAAGTTTGCTTTCTTTATAAATCGGGAAAATCGGAAATCCACTTCTGAGCACATCGTTAAGGCGATTTTGGCCGATATTATTTCTGAAGATGCCCTACAGTACAGACAAAGATAGCCCACGATGGTAATCTCGTTCAGAAAAAAACACACTAAAAAGTCTTGATGGTCGGAAACATAGCACGCTTAGATGTCCTCGACAATTAAAGTAGGTCGTTCCGGTGAGGTGCTCCTGTTAATTCTAATCCTTTCCCGAACAAGAGGATAAATACTCTTTGCCCCCCCAAAAATATCTGGAAATACGCATTGGAAAAAATTCTGAGGGGTAAATACCCCTTGCCTCAAAAAATTATCTGGAGCTCTGTAAGTGGTTGATTTTCCTAAATCTAAGTGCCTAGGACATGCACGGGATGGACATCAAATTAGAATAGATCTATTTCTGACCTGTGCCTGGCTGTATTTGCATCGCAGTTCCAACTTTTGTATTTTATCTTTTATCAAACAAATCCAGGGGCCCGTATTATCAACGATCTTACGACCACGATTTTGTGTAAACTGTGTAACAAAACATCTGACTACACGAGAAATCAAATTGGGCCAATCAGGTTTGCTGTTTCAAGTAATTATGCAAAAACAAATCGTACGATCGTTGATAATACAGACCCCTGGTTCTCACACCCCTAATTTGAAAAGCTTGAGAAGAAACTGAGACAAACAAAAAGAAAACTCTCTACTGCACACAATCTTATTCATTTTGTAGTCTATACTACTTTTACTACTTTAAATTATGGCTTTCAACTTTGACTGGGAATGGGTAAACTGCAGTAACTCAGATCCAGGATTTCTTTAAAGGGGACTCCAACATACAAAGGGGTGGGGGGTCGTTTGCCTAATATTGCACAAATTTTACTTAGTTTCTTTTTGAAAATGAAAACCAGGTAACAGAAAGAAGGGTGTTTGTTTGATCGGGCAAACAAACCCATATACCTCTTTGGATCTGCCACAGGGGAGGGCAGAATTATTCTATGAAATTCTAATATTTTGACTTACTATTTTCAGGTTAAAAATGATGTGAAGGAGGTACATATTGTGTTTATGAACCATTTAGGTAAGTTCTGAATTTGATATCAATAGCCTTTATTCAAAGTTTGTAAATAAAATCTGATCCTGCCATGGTCTTTTAATTATGATTAAATTCTTTACATTTGGTAAGCGCTTATATCTAATGACATTAGAGGACAGTAACTGTTGCTTGAGTTACTGTAAAATTGAAAAAATGTTGGGTTGAAATGTTGTTAAACTTAATTCAGATAACCATCAAAATGGATAATATTATGATTTGTGTTAAGTATTATGCTTAACATAGTATAGAAATTTTTTAGGCAAAAGGAGAAATTATGTCATGTTTAAAGGAAATATTTAAGCAAACTTGAATTTCCTATGTGTTTCAGATGTTGGGTATTCAGGTGTTGCTCCCAAAACAGGATTTATTAACAATATCCTGAACAGATACTTTACCGAGCATTTTCCAAGAGCTTTGAATGTATCAAAGCAATTAAAGGCAGGGAGTAAGTTCAACTTTAATTTCACCCTGTGCACCTTGTGGATAGATTTCCATTTGTTTCAGATGTCGGCTATGACGGTGTTAGTCCAAAAACCGGGTTTATAAATGTGGTGCTGAATACTTACTTCACGGAACATTTCCCGCGAGCTTTGAACTTGTCAAGGCAGCTCAAGGAAGGGAGTAAGTTTCACTTGGATTTTGCATGATATGATTTGTGATATAGCCTAAACACGACAGGGAATTAAGTGACAATATTTTTTTTGTATTTTTGCATAACAGTGTTTATTTTTTATTTTGGGGGAAGGGGGTCAGGGCCCATAGGTGGGGGGAAATTTGCGCGTGAATGCCCAAAAAGGGGAAATGTAGATACATGCTTATACTCTCAAATACAGTGTTGTAAATGCATTTAACTTGCTTGTCTATCATAATCATTGATGGGACATTGAAACAACCATTTGAACTGTTGGAGATGCCTAGAATCTAAATATGATTTGGAATTTTCTTTACAACCAAAAAATCTAGTTCCAGGAGGGGAAAATTTCTCTGAAATGGGGGAAAAAAGTATATTCCTCAGAGAGGGGGAAGGGGCCGAATAACGACCTTTTTTTTAGGAAAAAAAATCACTGCATAATGCTTTTAATATATAATGGATTAGAAAAAAAATGACACAGAAAGGCTAAGAAACCACCAGGGATTTGCTGAATATGAATAATCTTTCAAGCAACACCTTGTAAAAAGTTAATGATGACCAACCAAATTTGATGACCAACCAAATTTTTGGTTGGTCGTCAATAAATTTTGTATCATGTGCTGTATGAAAGATCCACCTATTCAGAAAAAAACCTTGATTTCTCCCTCTCCTTTCTTCAAACAATTTCCAAACCTGTCACATATTAGAATTACTGAAGATTCTCTGCAATTGTTGTTGTTTTTGTGTCATAGAATTCCCCAACATAACATAAGATTTTAGACATGTACAAGGATTTGCAGCCAAAATGGGAAAATGAAAAGGTGTGGCATGGAAAGCAATGAGAGAAATTGAGAAAAACTTTTCTCTCATGGGCATTTCACAAAATGAGGACTAGTTTGAGGAAGAATTTACCAAACGCCGGCTGTCAATCAAAACCATGGATAAGCCAATGGATGATCAGAAAAATGCCGCATCACTATTGTTTGTCTTAAATTCTTCGTTGCACGTGGTATTGTATCGATCTATCAACTGACAATCAAAACAAGCGACATGCCAATGCCCCTGTTGTTTGTACTAGATTTTGCGTTGGGCGGAGCGATCTGTCGATTGGCGTTTGGTCAATTAACCCATTACCACACAGTGACTCCTTTTGACTCCCCACAAGATAATGGCTTTGGAAAACATCGTGGAAAATGAAGAAATTGCTTGTGACAAGCAATTTCTTCATTTACCACAATGTTTTCTACGTAAGAAGACCAAAAAATTAAAAATTTCATTCACTTGAAATTGTCGTCTGCATCATCTTTGAATTTGGACTAGTCGAAAAATTTGCCGTTTGGTTATGGATTAAATGTTGTTTGTGGAATCAGCTTGTCAACAACAAAACAACAACAACTTTTACTCATCAAAATTAAAAAAAAGATATTTAACTACAAATTTATGTCACAGAAATATTGCTGAAAATGTGCAATCCTTGTACTAAAACTAAGGAAACATTTATTTCACACAACCCAACCCTTTCCCAAATTCCTGTATAATATACATTGTAACTACTGCACTACATTCCCATTTGTAGATGAGCTAGAAATAAAACAATCATTTGCTGAGCTGCCAACTTGCAGCTGTTTCCCATACAAGACTGGGTTTGAAAGTCCCTATCAAAAATGCTTTGGAAAACATTTGGCCAAAAGAAGAAAATGCTGATAATCAGCATTTTCTCCTTTTGTCTCAATGTTTTCCATGCTATTGTGTACATGAATCCTATCTTTGTCAATATTCGCTTTGGCTGCTGCATTATCTTTCAAAGTTTTTCAACGTTATTGTTTGCTGTTTGGGATAGGATTCAATAGAGTTGCCACCATAATAAAGTAAACTTTTTATTTTCTAGAATATGAGGAGACGTTTATTTACACAACTCATCCATTTCTAGTCTGGATGTATATTCTTTGTCCGGAGAACTTTACACTCAGTGGCATCACACTGATGGTGAGTATGAATTAACCCATTACCTGATGGTATTTTTTTTTTCTCAACTGTTCCAATTTGAAAGATGTTGCAGTCGACAATTTCATGTTAATGAAAATTGACAAATCTTTTCATTTTTAGTAAGAAAACATTGTGGAAAATGAAGAAATTGCTTGTCACAAGCAATTTATTTGTTTTTTACAATGTTTTCCTAAGCCTTTTCTTGTGAGGGAGTCAAAAGGCGTCACTGTGCAGTAATGGGTTAACCCATTACCAGATGGGATAAAGACTTAACACATTTAAATGTCTCTGCAGGTGTTCAAATTTATGTAGATTCTAATTAAGATAGAATTTGTGTTCACTGTAGACAAGAAAATATGGAGACAAATGGAGAAATTGCCGATGTTTCAAATTGTGTGCATTATGATTTAAAATGATCTCTATCAGAAAACATAACATTAGGGATGGGGTAATCAGTAAACTGCAAATTGATGATACCAATAGCAGATACTGTTTGGGAACGGGTTAAGGCATTGAAGGGTTGAATATTTCACAAATTAATCTTTGTATACTGTAAGATTGTATGTATTTATCCCTGTCAGTGTCCAACTACCGACGAGAGAGATGCGATGGTCAATGCTCTCAATGATGGTATAATATCATACCATTCTGGACCAATGAACATGCAACTTGAAAATATGAACCAACTACTCTTTGAGATGAGTTTGAACGTCAGTCTGGATCTGGATTTATTATTACTTGTAGAGAGGAATTATAGAGTTCTGAGTCAAAGAGATGTGCCAGGTAATTAACCCATTACCAAATGGCAAACTTTTAGAGAGGTCCTATTTGACAGCCGCTGTAGATAACAAAATAATGTTATAAAGGAAGGGATTTGTGTAAAATATAGCATAGAAAATATTGAGACAAAAGGAGAAATTGCTTATTATCAGCAATTTCTTCTTTTGCCTCAATGTTTTCCCAAGCCTTTTGGTAGTAGGGACATCAAAACCAGGCCCCGGTTTCTCGAAAAAACTTAAGTACATACTCTTGAGTACATGCTCAACTTCAAAGAAATACTCTCCAATGTTGAAGGGTATCCGATTGAAGTGCACATGGATTTCGTGTGATTTGAGAACAGTGCTCAGATTTGAGTCTGAGAACATACTTAAGTTTTTTTTGAGAAACCGGGGTCTGGTCTTGTTTGGGAAAGGATTAAAAGTTTTTGTTATACATACTTCTCAGTGTCCAACTAAGGATGAAAAGAACGCAATGGCCATTGCACTCATTGAAGGCACAGTATCATACCACGCCGGACCCATGAACATGCAGCTAGAGAATATGAACCAGCTCCTGTTTGAGATGAGTTTGAATGTCAGCAAGGATCTGGATTCAATACTGCGGCTAAAGAGAAAATATAGAGTTCTGAGCCAGAGAGATGTGCCAGGTAAACAAACAAACTGTCTGTTTGTCTGTCTGTTTGTTTACTTAGTTGTCTTTATGTCTACTCGTATGTATGTCTGTCTGTTTGTCTGTCTCTGTTTGACATTAGTTGGAATGTCTGTCTTGGTCTATATATATTACATGTATTACTTTTGGAGAGGAATTATAGAGTTCGGAGTCAGAAAGATGTACCAGGTTAACATGCTGTCTCTTTTACAGTCTGTTTGTCTTTGTTTGTGTGGTTTTGTCTATGGTTTTGTTGTGGTTTTGTTTATTTACCTGTCTGTCTGTATATCTGTCTGTCTGTTTGAGATGAGTTAGTCTGGACCTTGATTAACAAACCCATTACCAAACGGCAACATTTTAGGCTTTTTAACATTCAAAGATGTTGCAGACGACAATTTAAACTGAACAAAATTTTATATTTTTTGTCTTTATTTAGAAGAAAATATTGTGGGAAATGAAGAAATTGCTTGTCAAAAGCAATTTCTTTATTTTCCTCAATGTTTTCCAAAGTCATTTAACCCATTACTGCACAATGACACCTTTTGACTCCCAAACAAGGAAGGGATTGGGAAAACATTGTGGAAAATGAAGAAATTGCTTGTCAGAAGCAATTCCTTCACTTTCCTTAATGTTTTCTAACCCAAAATTGAAAGATTTTTGAAATTTCATCAACTTGGATTTGTCGTCTGCGACACCTTTCAAATTTGAACAGTCCAAAATTTTGCGGTCTGGTAATGGGTTAAATGATTAGCTTGTGGGGAGTAAAAAAGAGTCACTGTGTGGTAATGGGCTAATACTTGTGGAGAGGTGAGATGTGTCTGGTATTCAAGCTGTCTCTTTTCCTCTCTGTTTGTCTTTGTTTGTGTGATTTTGTCCGTATGTTTAGATTTGGATCTATAAATCAGTGTACAGGGGATCTAAAGAGAAACAAGCTGTTTCTCTATTTGTCTGTCTATCTATGTGTGTAACTTTGCTTGCATAACTGTCAACATCTATTAACCCATTACTACACGACAACATTTTTGGGTGATCCAAATTCAAAGATGTTGCAGACGACAATTCTAAGTGCATGAAATTTAAAATGTGTTGGTCTTTTGGGGTGGAAAACATTGTAGGAAATGAAGAAATTGCTTGTCACAAGCAATTTCTTCATTTACCACCATGTTTTCCATGGCCATTATTTTGTCGGGAGTAAAAAAGAGTCATTGGGTGGTAATGGGTAACTGGTGTAAAAATGTATCTGTCCGTAAAGTGACAATTATAATATTGATAATATCTGTATAGAATTGAGCATAGATTATACAGGACAATTTAGGGTTTTCCATTAAATCAAAGGTAGCATTTTCTAGACAGATTAACCCTTTCCCGAACGACAATTTTTAGCTCACCTGAGCACAAAGTGCTCAAGGTGAGCTATTGTGATCACTTTTGGTCCGTCGTCCGTCTGTCTGTCTGTCTGTCCGTCTGTCCGTCCGTCCGTCCACAATTTCGTGTTTACACTCTAGAATCTACAAATATAAGCCAATCTTGACCAAACTTGGTCAAAACATGTATGGCCATAAGATCTCAAATGAGTTCGATTATGGGTCAGATCGAACCAGAAAGTCAGGAGTTATCTGCCCTTGAATGCCAAAAATACCTAGTTTTGACATTGTTTACACTCTAGCATCTACAATTATTGATCAATCAAGACAAATCTTGGACATAATGTTGCAGACTATCACATCTCAGATAAGTTCGATTTTCAGCCTGATCTTACCACAAAGTCGAGAGTTATGTGCCCTTGAATTTGACAAAATTGCCATTTTCGGCTGTTTTTGACCTTGTTTACTCTCTAGAATCTACAATTTTTCATCAATCAAGACAAAACTTGGACACAATGTTTGGGACCATGAGATCTCAGATGACTTTGAATTTCAGCCCGATCTTACCACAAAGTCGAGAGTTATGTGCCCTTGAATTTGATAAAATTGTTGTTTTTGACTGTTTTCGACCTTATTTACACTCTAGAATCTACAATTTTTTCCCAATCAAGACAAATTTTGGACACAATATTGGAGACCATAAGATCTCAAATGAGTTTGATTTTCAGTCGGATCTGACCAGAAAAATGAGAGTTATGTGCCCTTTAATTTGATAAAATTGTCATTTTCGGCTGTTTTTGACATAGTTTACACTCTAGAATCTACAATTATTTATCAATTAAGACAAAACTTGGGCACAATGTTTGAGACCATAAGATCTTGGATGAGTTTGATTTTCAGTCCCATCTGATTAAAAAGTCGAGAGTTATGTGCCCTTGAATTAGACAAAATTGCTGTTTTCGGCTGTTTTCGAACTTGTTTACACTCTAGAATCTACAATTATTGACCAATCAAGACAAATCTTGGATACAATGTTGGGTATCATAAGATCTCGGGTGAGTTTGAATTTCAGCCTGATCTTACCACAAAGTCGAGAGTTATGTGCCCTTGAATTTGATAAAATTGCAGTTTTCGACTGTTTTCGACCTTGTTTATACTCTAGAATCTACAATTATTGATCAATTAAGACAAAACTTGAACACAATGTTGGGGATCATAAGTTCTGGGATGAGTTTGGTTTTCAGTCTGATCTGATAAAAAAAGTTGAGAGTTATGTGCCCTTGAATTTGACAAAATTGCTGTTTTCGGCTGTTTTCGATCTTGTTTATACTCCAGAATCTACAATTATTTATCAAACAAGACAAATCTTGGACACAATGTTGAGCACTATAAGAACTTGGATGAGCTCGATTTTCACAATGTTATTGACCATAAGTTCGTTTTCAGTCTTAAAGTCATAAATATTTATTGAATTGAACAAAAATGTTGCTCATATCATTTTGGTTCAGGTGAGCGATATAGGACCATCATGGTCCTCTTGTTTGGGTATTCCTTTTCAAAAGCTGCTGTAGACAGCAAAATGGATGTTGATAATGATAAAATTTATGTATGATATAGCATAGAAAACATTGAGACAAAAGGAGAAACTGCTGGTTATCAGCAGTTTCTTCTTTTGCCTCAATGTTTTCCCAAGTGTATTCAATAAGGGACGTCAAAACCAGGTCTTGTTTGGGAAAGGGTTAAAAAAGTGAATGTTGCGAATTTAATTTTTGCAGTTTGTTGATATCCACAAATTCTGCAAAAAATACATCATAGGGTAGTTTGATTTTCTATACTATAGGAATAACAAAAGCTGTCATCCCAACGCTGTTAAAGAAGGACATCGCTGCTATATCTGTTGGAGTCAATGATGGCACCAGCCCTCCGGCTGTACCAAAAATATTCACCTGGAAGTTTGATGATGAGAATGAAATTATTGCCATGTGGCATCCAGGTAAGAGGAGAGCTGTTTGGTTATAGGCAATAATGTTGGAGTGTAGCACTTATCTTCTGCCGAGACAATGAAGCATTTAATGTTTTTTATTCTGTTTTCACTGACTTTAAAACATATTGAAATGTTAACACGAAACATGTTTTAGAGCAGTTTTCATTCAATGAAATCAGCTCTTGCATGCACTTAGCTATGATATTCTATGTCAAAAACATGATAGTCTGTGGCTTTTAACCATTTGTCAAATTTCAGAATATACAATATGACAGATAGTATCCTTTGCTGAGAATTCGCGTTTGCAAATTTTAATTTCTGTGTGTGAATTACACAGTTAATATGTACATAAATGCAATGTCTACAGCTAATCTTTTGACTTTCAATGAGACACTATTGTAAGCGCCAAATTGATGTTGAGGAAAATAAATTTCTAGGCTAACTGCCAAAGTAAAATTATTTTGTGATAAGTATAGCAACAAATAATTTCCATTCTAGGAGGCTACCCTGATAATCCGGGACCAAATCCAGCCAATCCTGAAGGTCTATCAATTAAGGACTGTGTAACGGTGGACAACTTTTAAAGAAATCTCTATGCCCCTTTGCTTTGAAAGGATCTGCCACAGACAGATAGTATAGACTAAGATCAGACTGCATATTTGTCTATACTGCTGGCCAAACTTGGCATATATGCCACCATAATTATGCAAAATTTTATTTCCATTCTAGGAGGTTACCCAGACAACCCTGGTCCAAATCCAGCCAATCCTGAAGGCCTATCAATCAAGGACTGTGTAACGGTAGACAACTTTGATAAAGCTTTGTGTTTCGCATTCAGGACAGATAACTCTGGACCTCCTGTCAATGTTGAGGTAATGTTGCATTTCCATGCTTTTCAACATAAACCTCATAACTTCAACTTAAAACAAGCTGCAGTTACGCGGTTTTCATTGAAAAGCTAGGATATATCCAATCATCGCAGTACGTCATTCTAACAATTCTTTCATGTGGAACTTAGCTTTATTATTTTGATGGCCGAGACATTCTGTTTGATAGTATTTAGCAATAACTTTGATTAATCCTTTCCCTAATCACAAAAATGGACGATTTCAACTGTAAAGGTCTGCAAACAACTGAATGGATGTTGATAAAGCGATGACTTGTGTAAAATACATGCATAGCACAGAAAATATTGAAGTAAAAGGGAAATATGCTGTATGTCTTGTTTTTATGCCCCAATATCGAAAGATGGAGGGCATAATTGTTTTACTCGTGTCAGTCTGTATGTCTGTCTGTCCGAAAACTTAACATTGGCCATGTCTGGGCATTCATAATTCACAAATTAATTTTGTTTTCTTCTACTTTACTTTTTACTTGCTTTCCTTGGTAAGAACCAGGGTTTGTTTCAGAAAGAGTCAAAAGATGTACTTATAATTGTTCTTTTTCTTTCGTGTAGGAAATTCTGGGCTACTATGAGATTCTAAGAGTGGAGTTTCCGGGAGCAAAACTCATGGCATCCACATTTGAAAAGTTTGTTGAGGCTGTTCAGCCAATCAAGCACCAGCTGCCAGTGATAACCAATGAGATTGGAGATACATGGATCTCTGGGATAGCGTCTGATCCGCGGAAAATGGCGGAATACAGGGCTGTAACACAGACACTGACGGAATGTGTGGAGAAAGGTACTCACTATTTTCAAGTTGAGATCTCTCTGAAAATGTTTTAGTATTGAAAATTTTAAAGGCATGTAATAATAACATAATGGTTTAACCCTTTCGTTTGCAAGCGCGTTTCAGGCACGCTTATACTGTATAGGGGGGCATCGGCTTTTAAAAGCAATTTTTACACTGTTAAAGTTATCATGACACCGGATAAATGTTGAAATATTACGCAATATTGTTATGTTCTTGTAAAATGTGAATAAATACAAAGTTTTTGGGTTTGTTTGAGCTGAAATGATGGCCAGGAGGGTTCAGTATTCTGCAAAAGAGGTCCGGCGAATCATCATGTCAGTACAGGACGATGATGATAGCGATTACCCTGATTTTTTGGGGAAAAAAGGTGATTTGAACATTAGAAATGTTTCGGCGACTTTGAATAGTGATTCCGATAACCCTAAACCGAATCCAGTCCCAAATCGTAGGGGTGGGGTGGTCGGGGGTCGTTGCTGTCGGCCTGGCAGGGGTCTTGGGGCTAGAGGTCGAAATTTTGATGAGATGTAAATTTTCTATCAGTTACTCATCATATTGTGAAAGGAAATTGAATAACCTTTCCAATTATATATAGGTTTATGGGTATTCTGCTAGTAAAAACTATTTTTTATGCATGTTTATACATGAAGTGCTTGGAAATAAGGAAAATAGTCATTTCTAGGAAATAATTCTGCAAAGGAAAGGGTTAATGATTTTTTTGGAGTTAAGTGAGACATACACTACTCAAAACTTATAAGTACTCCGACTATATTATATAGCATATTTCCAGACTGGCATAACATATCGTAACCAAATTTAAAACATCTTCGCTTTAACCATATAACCACCATATATTGAATTTTCATCAACTTCACGACAACATGAATTGAACAAAAAGTAGCTAATGGAGACCACTATTGGTAGCAAAAATCACAAGGTCAATAACTTGTGGGTTCCTTGTTCGCTCAAACAATAGCATGACATCAGGAACGAATAGACATTTTGTAATTCCTGACAGATGTTGTATGGATATCTTGCTTAATATCCTAGAAGTTGATGTAAGGTTCTAGAGCTACGCTTGCTAAGCATGTGGCAGATCATCATCATACTGGACAGTAAATCGTTAAGTCTGTAAAACACTTTTCACAATCAGCAAATTTAATACACCCTTGCCAACTGAACATTAGCATGTTAATTGTGAGGTCATGATTTTTTTACGTTTTGTACATAAACATGATGAATTGAGCCATTATCGGATAGTTCGGACACTGAATGGTCTCCCTTGAAGGCATAATGTATCCCTTTTTGTGACAGCCACTGAACGCTCCAGTTCACGTAGACGAGACAGAACAATGTTATAGTCCTAATTCCGGCTTTATTTCCTATCACGTAGATGTCTTGGTAGGTTGGTAGCACTTCCGGTTTGTCTGTACTCGGCTACAAGTTGGTTGATAGCATTTGCATGTACTTTTATGATACGGGTTGCATTTCTTGTGAAAAATGGTACGAATGTAACAAGAATGTTGATGTTTGACAGTAATGAACGATATTTTGTATTTAATTTGTATAGAACAACTGGAAATGTGGGTATGAGAATATTACCTACGCTTGAATCGCACCACCTTGTAAAACACCAATTGTTATGGGTTGTTGTTGTAGAGATTTCCAACGCATTTTATGTTTTTATGTTTGGCACGTTGACCCATAAAGGAATGAATTATAAATCAAGCACGTGGGATTCGTAAATGAAACGCAGGAGGAATATTTCAATTTTCTATAGTTGACCGGAAGTTATCATTTTGCACAATAATTTTGCAAAATGAAAATGATATCGATCAAGTAATTAAGTTAGGGAATAATAAGAAATATCGACTTTTGATATTCCTTTACCAGAGAACATTTTGCGCATAATAGAAAACGGAGTACTTATAAGTTTGGTTAAGTATAGTTGCTAGTACTAACTCTGATACATGTGTTTTCTGTGTGTGAAAGGTCTATGTTACAGTCTAAGGTCACACATATGCATGCAGGCCTTAACCATTCCTACTCATTGACTCTTTTTGACTCCCAGAAAGATAGAGGCTTTGGAAGACATTGTGGAAACTGAACAAAAGCATATGAGTCAAACTCCTAGTTATCTCGAGGTAAAATGACTTTACCTATGGCTAAGACACACCGAGTTTTGACTCTGCGGTGGTTCCAGGATTTCTGTGAAGAGGGGTTCAAACATACTAAAAGGGAGAGGGTTTGTTTTCTTAGTTTTACACAATTTGACTGAATTTCTAATTTTCTATATAACAATGAAATAACCAGGCTTCAGAGGTAGGTTGGTTTGAACCCCATGAACCCTTTGGATCCACTACTGTAACTGTATGTATTTAGACTGTAAGATGCTGTTTTAATTCTAGGTGAATGTGACCCAGCTGTCGCCCCTATTCCAGAAGCAATTGTCTACCTTATGAAACCAGGTGAACATACATGGGGATTGCCGAGTTTGATGGACACTTATAACTGGAGTAATACAAACTTTGTCAAGGCAAGATCTGGTGAGTGCTTTTATACTCCGTTGATCCTTCCATTTATCCCCCCATTTATCCTTCCATTTATCCTAGATGGAAATAGCAGGGGAATTTTATACTGTTATGGTTAGATTTCATATATGTGTGACTGTACAAAGCTCTTGCGTTACTTATTGCTCTCCCAAAGTGGTATTCATGGGGATTATATACTGAGAGGCAAAAATAAGTATACACCCTAGTTCTTCCACATTTTCTGAGAAAACGATTCATAGATAATGTACGATTTTTAAACCCGACCGAAGGTGATCGTTTATTGATGTAACCTTCTCCGCCTATCCGTGTATCTGTTCGTCCTTCCGCTGTGAAGGTCTTTTATAGCATACAGCGTCACCGAAAAAGGGGGTGTTCTCAATTAATTAATGCAAGCATTCACAGTGATACATCCCCTACATTTGTTAACGGATTTTGATAAAATTTTCACAGAAAGTTCCGAGTCACCTAGGACCATGCGTTCATTGTTAGTGTTTTTAGCTCACCTGAGCACGAAGTTCTCAAGGTGAGCTATTGTGGTCGCTTTTTGTCCGTCGTCCGTCCGTCTGTCCGTCCGTCTGTCCGTCTGTCCACAATTTGTTGTTACCACTCTAGCATCCACAAATATTGACCAATCTTGACCAAACTTGGTCAAAACATGTATGACTATAAGTTCTCGGATGAGTTCGATTTTGAGTCAGATCGGACCAGGAAGTCCAGAGTTATGTGCCCTTGAACGTCAAAAATGGCTAGTTTTGACTTTGTTACCACTCTAGTATCTAAAAATATTGACCAATCTTGACCAAACTTGGTCAAAACATGTATGACTAGAAGTTCTCGGATGTTTTCGATTTTGAGTCAGATCAGACAAGGAAGTCTGGAGTTATGTGCCCTTGAACGTCATAAAATGGCTAGTTTTGACTTTGTTACCACTCTAGTATCTACAAATATTGACCAATCTTAATCAAACCTGGTGAAAACATGTATGACCATAAGTTCTTGGATGAGTTCGATTTTGAGTCAGATCGGACTTGGAAGTCCGGAGTTATGTGCCCTTGAACGTCAAAAAAGGCTAGTTTTGACTTTGTTACCACTCTAGTATCTACAAATATTGAACAGTATTAGCCAAACTTGGTCAAATCATGTATGACCATAAGTTCTCGTATGAGTTCGATTTTGAGTCAGATCGGACTTGGAAGTCCGGAGTTATGTGCCCTTGAACATAAAAAATGGCTAGTTTTGACTTTGTTACCACTCTAGCATCTACAAATATTTACCGATGAAGACAAAACTTTGCCACAATGTTGGTAACTATAAGATCTTGGATGAATTTGATTTTCAGTGTGATAGGAGCAGGAAGTCTGGAATTATGTGCCCTTGAATTTGACAAAATTGCTGTTTTCGACTTTGTTTACACTGTAGCATCTACATTTATTGACTAATCAAGGCAAAACTTGGCCACAATGTTGGTGACCATAAGGTCCTTGATGAATTAAATTTTCAGCTTGATCTGATTAGAAAAACAAGAGTTATTGGCCCTTGAATTTAACAAAATTACTGTTTTCAACTTTATTTTCTTTCTAGCAAACACAAATATGGACCAATCAAGACACAACTTGGTCACAATGTTGGTGACCATAAGATCTTGATTGTTTTAATTTGTTCGATTCATCGTATTAAAAAAAACCAGAGTTGTGCGCCCTTGATGGCTACAAAATTGCCACTTTCGACTTTGTTTTCTCTCAAACAGCAATAAATATTAACCAATAAAAAAACTTGGACATGAGTTATGTGCCCTTGACTGTGACAAAATTGTTGTTTTCTTCCACTTTGTTTTTACTGTAACAGCTACAAATATTGATCATTCAAGATTATGAAAGCAGTTTTCAGCTTGATAAGCATCTCGCATCTTAAATTATGTGCTCTTGAACTTGACAACCTTACGACTTTCATTCTATCTAGGTGCAGGTGAGCGATCAAGGACCATCATGGTCCTCTTGTTCCATATTACGATGCGTCATCGCAAAAGGGGACTTGATGAAAACAATGTATCAGACATAACTCTTTAGAAAATGTTGACGGACTTTGATGAAAATTTACGTAGAATGTTTCGAGACACCTGACTCAGTGTATTTAGTGTCAAATTTCTTTTTATATCGTGCGGCGTCATAGAAAAATGGGTCTTAAGGCAAAAAATGACTTATTTATCGATTTCAGCCAGCCACGAGAAATGGATTATAATGTTAGAGAAAATTTAACGTTGTGATTTGTTGTGATTAAGAATAAAGAAATTAAAAACGGATTGCCAGCAATAATTGATGTTCCACTAAGTCGCACGTGCAAAGTTTGTAAAATCGGCATGTAGCAAGAGAATGGGTAGTCAAATGGTTTCTGGTAAATTTTATCAACACCATATTATTTGTTTATGGGTAGAAATGCATATTACAAAATTTTGAGTTGATATGATGGTTACTAAGAGAGATATTGACAAACAAAAAGTGTATACTTTCTTTCGCCTCTCAGTATATATAGGGGTAACTTTATCGCTGCTTTTCAACAAAAACATCTTAACTGCAGCTTGTTTCAAGCTGCAGTTATGAGGTTTTTGTTGAAAAGCAATATAATCATCTAATGTTTGTTAGTTGGTCTGCTGGTCAGTAGGTGTTTTGTCATATGTGTTTTTTATATACTTGTTACTTGACTGTTTGAATTCAAATTTCACAGGTAGACTCGGTATAAATCATAGATTAGCTTACTATTTTTTAGCTACAGTCCATTATTTCTGACAGAGGTTTGACTTCTATAGAGAAAAAAACCTAATTTTTTTAATAGAATATTATAACATACACGTGCACTAAGCCGCGCGTTTATGACGCGTTCTAAGAAATGTGACGTCACGATATAGTGATGACGTCATAGAGCTACGACCTTCCTTCAAAGAAAATTCAATGAATCTGAGGGACGCCATTTTCGTTTTCTTGTATCATTTTTCACTGACAGAAGAGTGGATAGACCTTATTTATAGAAAGTTGAGTGTATTCATGCACACATTGGTTTAAAAGTACGCTATTCGAGTAAAATTTGTGCAAGTGCTACAGTTTCAAAGTAAGTCTCATGATATTTTGTGAATTGAAAACTCGGAGACCAGACGAGTCCATTTTTATCCTTGGTGATCAGGGTTTCAATGATATTAGAATTCCAGTAGTTTTCTTCAGCAAAATTGAACTACAAATGTTTGAAATAACGCAGTTTTAATTGTTTTTTGAAGTTGAATATTTTCTATTGATGGCGAAGGTTGTTTCGATGATACAACTGGTCAAGAAAATTGGGGATGTTCGATCAGCGGAAGTTGCAAAGGAATTAATCCGCGATTACTATTGACAATTCACAAAATTTGTTTCTTTTAATTTGTGAAGATTTACAATGTTATAAAAGAAATAATCTGTTTTTAGCTCACCTGAGCACGAAGTGCTCATGGGGAGCTATTGTGGTCACTCACCGTCCGTCGTCCGTCCGTCCGTCCGTCCGTCTGTCCGTTCACATTTCTTTAAACATCTTCTCCTCCTTAACCATTTGGTCAATTTTGACCAAACTTGGCAGGAATGTTCCTTGGGTAACCCTTTTCAAAACTTGTTCGCGGATTTTTGATTCTTCAAAAAATGTGGGCGTGGCAGGGCGTGACTTATCGGACTTAGAGAAATCCTAAGAAAATTCTTTAAAAATCAACCATTGGGCCAATTTAAACCTAACTTGGCAGAAATGTTCCTTGGGTGACCCTTTTCAAAAATTGTTTGCAAATTTTTGATTCGTCAAAAAAAGTGGGCGTGGCAGGGTGTGGCTTATCGGACTTAGAGAAATGCTAAGAAAATTCTTTAAAAATCAACCATTGGCCCAATTTGAACCAAACTTGGCAGAAATGTTCCTTGGGTGACACTCTTCAAAATTTGGTTGTGAATTTTTGATTTGTCAGGAAAAGTGGGCATGGCAGGGCGTGGCTTATCGGACTTAGAGAAATGCTAAGAAATTTTTTTAAAAATCAACCATTGGCCCAATTTGAACCAAACTTGGCAGAAATGTTCCTTGGGTGACACTCTTCAAAATTTGTTGGTGAATTTTTGATTTGTCTGGAAATGTGGGTGTGGCAGGGCGTGGCTTATTGGACTTAGAGAAATGCTAAGAAAATTCTTTAAAAATCAACTATTGGCCCAATTTGAACCAAACTTGGCAGAAATGTTTCTTAGGTGACACTCTTCAAAATTTGTTGGTGAATTATTGATTTGTCAGGAAAAGTGGGCGTAGCAGGGCGTGACTTATTGGACTTGGAGAAATTCTAAGAAAATTCCTTAAAAATTAAACCGTTGGCCCAATTTGAACCAAACTTGGCAGGAATGTTCCTTGGGTGACTCTTTTCAAAATTTGTTTGTGAATTTTTGATTCGTCAAAAATGTGGGCGTGGCAGGGCGTGGCTTATCGGACTAAGAGAAATCCTAAGAAAATTCTTTAAAAATCAACCATTGGGCCAATTTAAACCTAACTTGGCAGAAATGTTCCTTGGGTGACCCTTTTCAAAACTTTTTCGCAAATTTTTGATTCGTCAAAAAAGTGGGCGTGGCAAGGCGTGGCTTATCAGACTTAGAGAAATGCTAAGAAAATTCTTTAAAAATCAACCATTGGCCCAATTTGAACCAAACTTGGCAGTAATGTTCCCTGGGTGACTCTTTTCAAAACTTGTTCGCAAATATTTGATTCGTCAGAAAAAGTGGGCGTGGCAGGACATGGCTTCTCTGACTTAAGAGAAATCCTAAGAAAATTCTTCAAAAATCAACCGTTGGCCCAATTTGAACCAAACTTAACAGAATTATTCTTTGGGTGACTCTTTTTAAAATTTGCGGATTTTGATTCGTCAGATAAAGCGGGCATGGCAGGGTGTTGCTTATCGAAGTTAGAGACACCCTAAGAAAATTCTTTAAAAAACACATTGGGCCAATTTGAACGAAACTTAGCAAGAATTTTCCTTGAGTGACTTTTAAAAATGTGTACACAAATTTTCTTAGTCGTATAGAAATGTGGGTGTGGAAGGGCAGTGTTATCAGACTTAGAGAAATCATACAAAAACTCTTTAAAATGAAGCATTGGGCCAATTTGAACCAAACTTGGCAACAATGTTCCTTGAGTGACCCTTTTCAAAATTTGTTCACAAATTTTTGATTTGTAAAAAAAAGTGGGCGTGTCACAAACTTCTTTCAGGTGAGCGATATAGGGCCATTCTGGCCCTCTTGTTTACCTCGGTTTATGGTTGATTTAACCACGGTTCTGAGTTAGGCTGCAAAATGAATAATCCACTCGGCCTCCGGCCTCGTGGATTATTTATTGTGCCGCCTAACTCAGAACCGTGGTTAAATAAACCATAAACCGAGGTAAAAAAAGATTATTTCTTAAACAATCTATAAACCTGCTTTGTGACATGGCTCTGTAAGGGGGTATGATTACATTTGGTGATAGCTCCAATTGATAAACCTTTATTTCTATGATTTAGGTCAGAATTACAAGAACTGTGAACAAGCATGGTTAGAGCAGAGAGAGTTTACCTATCTAGCAATAAAGATGCTGGGAAACCATCCTGTTGTACAGAAGATCAACGATCGACTCCAAACAATCAAACCTGATAGACCAGATCTCAGAGGTAGATTCTTCATTGTTGTCTTTTTATCTTTGTGAAAAGCTGATGTACATATACATGTACAAAGAATTGTATGATTTTACAATAGCTTTGTCTTAACCCTTTCCAAAACGACAAAATTTTAGGGGGATCCAATTTGAAAGCCGCTGCAGACGACAAAATGAATGTTGATAAAGATAAGATTTGTGTATGATACAGCTCAGAAAATATTTAGACAAAAGGAGAAACTGCTGGTTATCAGCAGTTTCTTCTTTTGTTTCAATGCTTTCCCAATCCCTTTCTATTAGGGACTTCAAAACCAGGTCTTGTTTGGGAGAGGGTTAAGTTCATTGCTGTCCCACAAGAAGTTTGGTTGGCTTAACTTACCGGTAAATCATGTATCCCTGATGGATATATTAGACTCGATCTTTTTTCCTGTTCATCCATTACCAATGGACTTGTGCTTAACATGAAATTTTGTAACAGCAAACTTCTTGCATGATGATGATGATGATGATGATGACATTTTCAGAGTGGGTAGAGGTACAACCAACCACATTCCAAGCTCTAGATGGTATGCAAATATCATTTGGACAAGACGGCACAATCAACAAATTATATGACCCAACAAACAAGGTAAATTATCAGCTCTGGCCCCGGTTTCTGGAAAAAACTTAAGTAGGTTGTCATGCTCAAATCGGAACACTGTGCTCAAATCGCACGAAATCCATGTGAACTTCAATTGAACACCCTTCAACGTTGGAGAGTATCCCTTTGAAGTTGAGCATGTTCTCATGAGAATATACTTAAGTTTTTTCGAGAAACCGGGACCTGGACTGGTTAACCCTTTAATCCTTTCCCCAAACAAGACCTGGTTTTGATGTCGCTAATAGAGAGAGTTTGGGAAAACATTGAAGCAAAAGCATTTTCTGCTTTTGTCTCAATATTTTCTGTGCTATATTGGACTCAAATGATATCTTTATTAATATTATTATACCCCCCAAATTCAATTTGGGGGGTATATAGGAGTCAGCTTGTCTGTTGGTCTGTTGGTCCGTTGGTCTGTCTGTCGGTCAGTCTGTAGCATTTTTGTCCGCTCTATTCCTCCTGAACTACTGGTCCAATTTAATTCAAACTTTACATGTGAACTCATTACCAAGTGGAGATGTGCATATCATATTTTGGTTATGGTCCATTGATTTTTCACAGAGTTATGGCTCTTGAGTGAATTTTCTTGTCCGCTCAATTTCTGGGTAACTAATTGATGGATTTCAAAAAAACTTTACAGTTATGCTCAGTAGCTCTTACATATGTGCATATTAAATTTTGGTAATGTTTCATTGATTTTTGACTGAGTTATGACCCTTTGTTGAAAATTACCATTTTACGCTACATAAAAGTGTGTTGATCAGATTTTTGATTTTTTGTCCACTCTATTACACATAAACTAATGGACCAATTTTATTCAAACTTCACATGTGAACTCACTACCAAGTGGAGATGTGCATGTGATATTTTGGTCATGGTCCATTGATTTTTCACAGAGTTAAGGCCCTTGATAGAATTTTCTTGTCCGCTCAATTTCTCAGTAATTAATGGACAGAATTCAAAAAAACTTTACAGTTATGCTCAGTAGCTCTTAAATATGTGCATATCAAATGTTGGTTGTGGTTCATGAATTTTTTACTGAGTTATGACCCTTTGTTGAAAATTGCCATTTTATGCAACATCAACATGACATTGTGTTGATCAGTTTTTCGATTTTTTGTCCACTCTATTACTCATAAACTAGAGGTCCAATTCTTTTCATACTTCACATGTGAACTCATTGCCAAGTGGAGATGTGCATCTCATTTTTTGGTCATGGTCCATTGATTTTTCACAGAGTTAAGGCCCTTGAGTGAATTTACTTGTCCGCTCAATTTCTCGGTAATTAATAAACAGATTAAAAAAAAACTGTACAGTTATGCTTAGTAGTGCTTTAATATGTGCATATCAAATGCTGGTTGTGGTTCATGAATTTTTGACTGAGTTATGGCCCTTTGTTGAAAATTGCCATTTTACGCAACATCAACATGTGTTGATCAGTTTTTCGATTTAGTGTCCACTCTATTACTCATACACTAGGAAACCAATTTTATTCAAACTTCACATGTGAGCTCATTACTAAGTGGAGATGTTCATGTCATATTTTGGTCAAGATCCATTGACTTTTCACAGAGTTGTGGCCCTTGAGTAAATTTTCTTGTCAGTTCAATTTCTCAGTAACTATTGGATGGATTTCTAGAAAAATTTACAGTTACGCTTAGTAGCTCTCAAATATATGCATACTAAATTTTGGTTATGGTTCATTGATTTTGACTGAGTTATGGCCCTTTGTTGAAAAATGGCATTTTTATAATAAAGATGTGTTGATTGGTTTGTTGATATTTTGTCCACTCTATATCTCATAAACTATCGGTACAATTGTTTTAAAACTTCACATGTGAACTTATTACAAAGTGGAGATGCACATGAAATATTTTGGTCACGGTCCAATCATTTTTCACAGAGTTATGGCCCTTGAGTGAATTTTCTTGTCCGCTCAATTTCTCGGTAACTAATGGATGGATTTCATAAAAACTTTACAGGTATGCTAACTGGCTCTCAAGTATGTGCATATCAAATTTTGGTTATGGTTCATTGATTTTTGACTGAATTATGGTCCTTTGTTGAAAGTAATCAATGTTTGCAAAATTACCATGTGTTGGTCAGTCTGTTTGCTCTTTTGTTCACTTGATCATTTCACAGTTCATAGGAAATGTACATCTTAAAATGCACAAACACAGCGCTTTTGGGGGGTATGATCACTTTCAGTGATTTTCTAATTTTGTCATCTGCAGTTGCTTTAAAATGAGACAGCCCTAAAATTTCCTCGTTTGGTAACCTCACTGTTAACCCTTTCATGACAATGTTTTAGACTAGTCCAAATTGAAGGCTATTGCAGGAAACAAAAAAAAAATGCTTCGAAAGCAGAATACTGTATGTGTAGATATTTTAGCGGAGCGAAATTTTCGCGGTAGGGCCCAATTTTCTAGTTGTACAAATATTCACGCAACTTTGAATTCGCGGAGAGACAATTTAAGAATTCTTAATTTCGCGCACAGCAAAATGAATGTAAGTGCTTGGTAAATACTCTTTCTTATTTGCAGGATCTTAAACTCTCGGGAGTAGTAGATTAAATGGATATTGCTCCACTAACTAACTAATTGTTTTTATGCATTCTAATAAAGGGTTTGTTACATGTATTTCAAACCAAACAATGACAAACAATTCATTGTCCGATAAAGTGTTAAATGGTTATTCACGGTTTTATTGTTAAATTACTTTTGATACATGTTTCTTGTCACCTTCTTTATTCAACACATTTAGACAATAAAACATATACATGTACGAACTGAATGAATATTCATGTAATGTTTATAATTAACATACATTTCAACTTACGCGAAAATTAAACTTTTCAGGAAGAATTGGGAGTACAAATATTTGCGCAATCATGAATTCGCGGGCCGATGGTCTAGCGCGAATATAGCGAAAATTAGAAGCCCGCGAATATTTCTACACATACAGTATTTACAATTTGAACCATTACTAGATTTCAAAATTTCAACCTTGTCAAAATTCGAAGATGTTGCAAGGGACAATTTCAAGTGAATGAAATTTTAAAGTTCTGGTCTTTCTTGGTAGAAAACATTGTGAGAAATTTCCCATACAGCAACATTTTAGGATTTTCTAATTCTTGAATTGTTGCAGAAGATAGTAAATAGGAAATTTACCCTTACCTTCTAAAGCATTGAGGAGCAAAAATGTTGGTCAGCATGGCTGAATGAATATAGGAAGTTTTCAATTTTAACAAGAAACATTTATTGATAGTTACAAGAGCAGAAGATGAGATGGGTAAAGACATTCTATTTGCTAATCTAAATCCAAACCCTATGTTGTGGTTACTCACTTGAATTGTCTCAAAGAGACCATTCCATTGTGAACCAATGGCATAGGACTTGTTGAAGAATACATAAAATGTTGCATTTTGCAAAATTATTACCTTCACTTATCTATACCTCTGAGTTTGTATTTTTATGCCCCTGTATCGAGATCGGGAGCATATTGTTTTACTCTTGTCATTCCGTCTGTCTGTCTGTCCAAAAACTTCACATTGGCCTTTTCTGCAAAAGTATTCGACATACAAAGCTCAAATTTGGTAGGTAATCTTCTCTCAATGATAGCTATCTGTTCCATGTGACTTTCCTCAAGGTCATCCATTAAGCCTTTTCAACCCTTACCATGTAAATTAAATGTGAAAACTTAACATTGGCATTTTCTTCAAAAGTGTTCAATATACAATGCCCAAATTTGGTATTTCACCTTCTTTCATTGATAGCAATCTGCTCCATGAAATATGACCTTCCTGAAGGTCTCTGAAGGTCAACCTTTAAAGGGCGATGGTAACAGATGGTCTAATTGCAAAAAATGAATTTTTTTGAAAAAATATGCAAAACTTTTGTGTTGACCACCTCGGGATGGTTAATAATATGCGATTCAGACAGAGAATAAGCCGAAATTACAAGACAGATAGCTGAATTTAGGGAGAATCCAAACCTAAATTCAACCCCGTCTCAGATGGGGTTAGAATTATTTTTAAATTGTTGCGCATGCGCATACAGCGCGGACCATGATTCAAACGAGATTCATACTTGAATTTCAATATGACGTCATTATGTATATTGTGCCGTCATTTAAGAAAGTCGCATGTCCTACTGTTTTGACCTACTTTCGACATCGCTTCATGAATTTAGTATCAAATTGCGAAAAAATGAGTCGTTGCTTCAATAGTTTGTCGTAATCATTTAATCATGTCATATAAAGCTTAAAAAGTGTACATTTCGTTTGTATTTGACAATTTTTGGGTCCAAATCTGGGAAATAGTAGCTTTAACCCTTATCCACCCTTATCATGCAACTTAACATGAAAGCTTAATATAAACATTTTCTACACAAGTTTTGCACAAACACCCCAACAATGAATAATTTGTAGTTCCTGGGTCAAGGTTATCCATGTAGGTCATTATTTAACCCATTACCAGACAACAAAATTTTTGACTGTTCCAATTAGAGAGGTGTTGCAGACGACAATTTCAAGATGATGACATTTCAGAAATCTTTCCATTTTGATTTAGGAAACATTGTGGAAAATGAAGAAATTGCTTGTCACAAGCAATTTCTTCATTTTCCACAATGTTATCCCAAGCCTTTATCTTGTGCAGGCTCAAAAGGCGTCAATGTGTGGTAAAGGGTAAAAAAAAAGGCCGTTTTGGGGGCTATTGTGTTTCACAAACACATCTTGTTCCTTGTGATATTTTAGTTGGACTGGAGTAAGGGTCAGCCACTGGGTCAGTTTGTATATCGGTCATACAACGCCACAGATTTTGACCACACAAATTACTTATACCACTGGACTGGCAGTCTATTCACAAAGCCAAATATTACAAACTGTGCTAGCCCTAAATCTCAAAGATGGCCAACGAAATTGAGTCAGATCTATAAAAAGTCAGGTATAATTTATTAGGCTAGAGTGTAATTTACTAGGCTAGAGTCATATGGTGTCAATGAAAAATGGGCAGTAAGATCATAAATCCTTCTTATTCAAGTCAGAGTAAGGTAGCCTGTGGAAATATCGTTGTTTCAGCAATAACTTTAAGCAATATGTCACTGCTTTTCAACAAAAACCTTGTAAATACAGCTTTAAACAAGCTGTAGTTATGAGGTTTTTGTTGGAAAGCAACAATGTGTTTCTAGGATCAGTCTACAATTTTGTTTGTGGTGTATATTAACATGCTTTCTACCTTCTTGCCATTTTTCACTGACATCAAAGATAAGCCACTTAAAGAATGACACAATATTTTATGTATTACGGACCACTTATTTGCTATAATGAAATTTTAACTCATTGCCAACAGATCTTTAAGTTGTTTCTTACTTGTACACTGGGACAAAATTGTCAATTTAAAAATGGTTAACCAATTTATAATATCACAATTCTAAAAGTTTTAAAATCTGTATTTGATGCCATCCCTTTGTATTCTCACTGTCTGTAAAAAAGTGGTTTGTAATTTATGCATGCAATTATGCACTCCTACAGAATATTTTTCCATGTCATTGATTATCAAAAGCACTCTCCTATCAAAGCACAAGACCAATATCCTTCTTTGCTACCACAGTATATAGAAACACCAAATCAATTGTTGTTTGGGAAAGGGTTAATTGTGGCATGTGGAAGAATGATTTAGACTCGGGTAAAAAAGTGAATGATAGCCATGAGATCCCAATGAATAAGGTTTGGCATGATATTTATGCTGCCACCCCTTTCATCTATTTTTAGATGGACTGGGCTGCGAATGGAAACTTTGGACAATTTGTCTATAGAACATACGACGAAGGGACGTTTAATTCGACAAATAAGCTGTATTCCTTTAAATGGAAGCTATTTACAAAACCTTTCCTCACACGATATGGTAATGCCGTAACTAAAATGTGGCCGACCAAAGTTGATAAAATATATCGGTGGGAAGGTAAGAGCAGAGGGTTCTTGTAGATATGTATCACCTCAAAATATATAAATGTTAAAGCATCGGATAAGAGAGGGTTATGACATCATAAAATAGTTGTTTCGACCAGATGACCAAAATTTTAGATGGTCTAAATTCAAACGGATTGCAGACGACAATTTCAAGTGATTAAAATTTTCCATTTCTTAGTTTTACACTTCTTTTCTTTTCTGTGTAGAAAACATAGTTGGAAATGAAGAAATTGCTTGTCACAAGCAATTTCTTTATTTTCCACAATGTTTTCCAAAGCCATGATTACCTCATGGGTTGTCTTGTCAGTACGGATTTGAAAAGTCTTGAGAAAGTTTTGATCGCAATAAATGATATTCTTTGCTTAAACAATTAATTACCTCCCCTTATCTGTGCGGTAACATCCCATTTGGTCTACTCCCATTTCGTCTACTGTTTTTTAAGTGCATTGAGTTCCAATTCGTCTACTGTCCCAAATTCGTCTACTTTCATGTCAAATCATCAATTAACAACATTATTTTTGTGTTGATCAAAGAAATTAAGTCAATATATTCACAAATGAAATAAAAATCCAAATATTTTGATAAAAATCATATAATATTATATTGATATACAAATTGTAGAAAAGTAGACGAAATGGGACTTATCTCCAAAATAGTAGACGAATTGGGAGTAGACGAAATGGGATTAAATCCATTTAACGCTTCACTCACCTTCAACATTAGATCTATATACAATCATACTACAATAATTTTTTATTCTTAACCCTTTCCTAAACTACAATTAAAAAATGTCATTGGCTGGTCCAAATGCAAATGTAAATTAACCATTTCCCAAACGACTAAATTTTAGGGTGATCCAATTTGAAAGCTGCTGCAGACGACAAAAATGATGATAATAAAGACATGATTTGTGTAAAATATGGCACAGAAAATATTGAGACAAAAGGAGAAACTGCTGGTTATCAGCAGTTTCTTCTTTTGTTTCAATGTTTTCCCAATCCCTTTTCTATTAGGGACGTCAAAACCAGGTCTTGTTTGGAAAAGGGTTAAGACTAGTCTGGATAGCTTGTTCAACAACATCAAAGTTTATCAATACAGGGGTCGTTGTTTTTTTTTTTTTTTCTACTTTTAACCCATTACCAAACGACAGTATTTTGGGCTGTTCCAAATTCAAAGATGTTGCAAACGACAATTTCAAGTGGATGGAATTAAAATCTTCTGCTCTTTTGGGGTAGAAAACCTTGTGGTAAATAAAGAAATTACTTGTTACAAGCAATTTCTTCATTTACCACAATGTTTTCTAAAAACCTTTTTCTTTTGGGGAGTCAAAAAGAGTTATTGTGTGGTAATGGGATAAGTCATTTCAAGCCCCTCAGGCTTTGATTTTGCTTATGAAAATTGTAAAAAGTCTCAGCATTGATATTCTGACATGGAAAATTATTCTGTGGTAGACTAAGCATACTTGTTTCACTTGTTTTATATATATCTAGAATGCTTGTAACCTCAATCTTCATTTTAATTTTGGAATACTAATATTTTACTTAACCCTTTCCCATATGTTATACATTGTTTGAACATATCTTTGTAAAGGAATGCTTTTGAAATGATAGAGGTAAAAAATAAGTAAGTGCTCATGGTGAGCTATAATTGTGGTCACTCACCGTCTGTTGTCCGTCTGTCCATCTGTCTGTTCAATTTCTTTAAAAATCTTCTTCTCCTTAGCCATTGGGCCAATCCTCGCCAAACTTGGCAGGAATGTTCCTTGGGTGATCCTTCTCAAAACTTGCTCACGAATTTTTTTTATTTATCAAAAAATATGAGTTTGGCAGGGCGGGGCTTATCCGACTTGGAGAAATCATAAGACAATTCTTTAAAAATCAACTATTTGGTCAATTTTAATCAAACTTGGCAGAAGTGTTCCTTGCATGACCCTTTTCATAATTTGTTCGCAAATTCTTGATTTGTCCAAAAATGTTGGCGTGGCAGGGCGGGGCTTATCAGATTTAGAGAAATCAGAAGAAATTCTTTAAAAATCAACCATTTGGCCAATTTGATCCAAACTTAGCATGAATGTTCCTTGAGTGATTCTTTTCAACATTTGCATACAGGTTTTTAGATTGTAAAAATGTGGGAGTGGCAGAGCAGGGCTTATTGGACCTAGAGAAACCATTTAAACTAGGATCATGAAACTTTGCACATTTGTTGTCCTTGACCCAAGAAAGTGTCCTATACAGTTTAGGTGACATAGGTCTTAGTTTAAAATCCATTTTTGTGGATACTAGAGAATATTTTGACCTACAGCCTTTTCCCAAAGACCAGGACCTATGGAGAGGTATGAGAATACAAAATTAAATGTCAGATTTAAGGTAAGGCTTGTGTAATGGGCTATGTGACCAGTTTTGGAACAAAATCTGTATGGTGCGAATAGACAATCTTAAAGGGAAGTAATTTTCATTGCTCTCAACATTTGAATTTTTATACGCCCGTCGAAGACGGGACGTATTATGGGATCACCCGTGATGTCCGGCGTCCGGCGTCCGGGCGTCCGGCGGCGTCCACTTCTTTGTCCGGAGCATAGCTCTGTCACCTTAAGTCCGATTGACTTTAAACTTGGCAGTTATATTCTTCTCATCATTACAGAGTGCAGTGCACAAGAACCATAACTCTACCTGGCTTATTTTTTGAGTTATTGCCCTTTGTTGTTTTTCAAACTTGAATCTTGTCCGGAGTATATCTCTAAAAGTATAATAGCTAGGATCATGAAACTTCATGGGTGTATAGATCTCACAAAGGGGGAGTGCAGTGCATAAGAACCATAACTCTACCTGGCTTATTTTTTTAGTTATTGCCCTTTGTTGTTTTTCATACTTGAATCTTGTCCGGAGTATATCTCTAAAAGTATAATAGCTAGGATCATGAAACTTCATGGGTGTATAGATCTCACAAAGGGGGAGTGCAGTGTACAAAAACCATAACTCTACCTGGCTTATTTTTTGAGTTATTGCCCTTTGTTGTTTTTCATACTTGAATCTTGTCCGGAGTATATCTCTAAAAGTATAATAGCCAGGATCATGAAACTTCATGGGTGTATAGATCTGACCAAGGGGAGTGCAGTGCACAAGAACCATAACTCTACCTAACTTATTTTTTGAGTTATTGCCCTTTGTTGTTTTTCATACTTGAATCTTGTCCGGAGTATATCTCTAAAAGTATAATAGCTAGGATCATGAAACTTCATGGGTGTATAGATCTCACCAAGGGGGAGTGCAGTGCACAAGAACTGTAACTCTGCTGATCATATTATTGAGTTATTGCCCTTTGTTGTTTTTCATACTTGAATCTTGTCCGGAGTATATCTCTAAAAGTATAATAGCTAGGATCATGAAACTTCATGGGTGTATAGATCTCACCAAGGGGGAGTGCAGTGCACAAGAACCATAACTCTACCTGGCTTATTTTTTGAGTTATTGCCCTTTGTTGTTTTTCATACTTGAATCTTGTCCGGAGTATATCTCTAAAAGTATAATAGCCAGGATCATGAAACTTCATGGGTGTATAGATCTGACCAAGGGGGGGGGGTGCAGTGCACAAGAACCATAACTCTACCTAACTTATTTTTTGAGTTATTGTCCTTTGTTGTTTTTCATACTTGAATCTTGTCCGGAGTATATCTCTAAAAGTATAATAGCTAGGATCATGAAACTTCATGGGTGTATAGATCTCACCAAGGGGGAGTGCAGTGCACAAGAACTGTAACTCTGCTGATCATATTTTTGAGTTATTGCCCTTTGTTGTTTTTCATACTTGAATCTTGTCCGGAGTATATCTCTAAAAGTATAATAGCTAGGATCATGAAACTTCATGTGTGTATAGATCTCACCAAGGGGGAGTGCAGTGCACAAGAACCATAACTCTACCTGGCTTATTTTTTGAGTTATTGCCCTTTGTTGTTTTTCATACTTGAATCTTGTCCGGAGTATATCTCTAAAAGTATTATAGCTAGGATCATGAAACTTCATGGGTGTATAGATCTCACTAAGGAGGAGTGCAGTGCACAAGAATTTTAACTCTACCTAGCCTATATTTTGAGTTATTGCCCTTTGTTGTTTTCATACTTGAATCGTCCAGGGCATATCTCGAAAAGTTTAATAGCTAGGACCATGAAACTTTTACCAACCCGCTCCCCCTGTTGACATAAAGCAGTGTTACGAGCGTATCTTGTGACAGTTTGACACCTTGTTGACTTTTGTTGGGGTTTTTGCCTTCTTCTCATACAATTTAGAAACACTTTCACAAAAATTGTTAAGAATATTCCCTGGAAATCTGAGCACACTTGATTATTTCCGTTTTTGATGGAAACTGGCGATATTGCATCTAATGGTACTTTAAAAAGCGGGAAACTACTATTGGACATTATCGGAAATGTTCGGTGTATGCTCGAAATTACGAATGACACGGAATAAATCTAAATATAACAATTATACAACGAGTGCATTACGCAGGCCTTACCTTAAAACAAAAAAGTCGGGTGAGCGATATAGGGCCAGAATGGCCCTCTTGTTGTCTGATAAAAGGTGAAGTAGGTATTGTATAAAATGTTGATTTTCATACCTTCTAATTCAATTTTGTACATGGTGAGGAAATATGTATACATTTGTTTTCTCTGTCTTTATCTGCGAAACGACTGGTTTGGAAACATAGAGACAGCTGTTCTGACTTCCTGACTTCAGTGCTACAGTTAACAACTGTGCTACAATGATTTTTATGAAAAAAGAATTTGGTTGCAATTTAACATACAAAATGGCTAATTCAGTACATGAAGATTTTTTTAGGACTTGTCCAAGTTCAAAAATCTTGCAGACAAAGATTATTTTCAGTGAATGGAATTTAATTTTCATCCCACCATTTCGTAAGATCAGGGCATATTGTTTTACTGTTGTCCGCCTGTCTGTCCATCCGTCTGTCTTGTCTGTCATTCCGAAAACTTAACATGAAAACTTTACATTGGCCTTTTTGACCATTTTGGGGGCATTAGTGTTTCACAAACACATCTTGTTTGTAGGTAATCAGTTGATGTTATGGTTGAAGCTTGTAATGGTGGATCCCACCTCCTATATAATGTATGGAGCACCAAGAGAGATCTGGATTAGATATATCTATAATGTGGCTACACCATCTTCCGCGGCATGTAAGTAATTAATGGTGGATCCTGCCTCCTATATAATGTATGGAGCACCAAGAGAGGTATGGATCATATATATCTATAATGTGGCTACCCCATCTTCCCCAGCATGTAAGTAATTAATGGTGGATCCTGCCTCCTATATAATGTATGGAGCACCAAGAGAGATCTGGATCAGATATATCTATAATGTGGCTACACCATCTTCCGCGGCATGTAAGTAATTAATGGTGGATCCTGCCTCCTATATAATGTATGGAGCACCAAGAGAGGTCTGGATTAGATATATCTATAATGTGGCAACACCATCTTCCGCGGCATGTAAGTAATTAATGGTGGATCCTGCCTCCTATATAATGTATGGAGCACCAAGAGAGGTCTGGATTAGATATATCTATAATGTGGCAACACCATCTTCCGTGGCATGTAAGTAATTAATGGAGGATCCTGCCTCCTATATAATGTATGGAGCACCAAGAGAGGTCTGGATTAGATATATCTATAATGTGGCAACACCATCTTCCGCGGCATGTAAGTAATTAATGGTGGATCCTGCCTCCTATATAATGTATGGAGCACCAAGAGAGGTCTGGATTAGATATGTCTATAATGTGGCAACACCATCTTCCCCAGCATGTAAGTAATTAATGGTGGATCCTGCCTCCTATATAATGTATGGAGCACCAAGAGAGGTCTGGATCAGATATATCTATAATGTGGCAACCCCATCTTCCCCTGCATGTAAGTAATTAATGGTGGATCCCGCCTCCTATATAATGTATGGAGCACCAAGAGAGGTCTGGATTAGATATATCTATATTGTGGCAACACCATCTTCCGCGGCATGTAAGTAATTAATGGTGGATCCTGCCTCCTATATAATGTATGGAGCACCAAGAGAGGTCTGGATCAGATATATCTATAATGTGGCAACCCCATCTTCCCCTGCATGTAAGTAATTAATGGTGGATCCTGCCTCCTATATAATGTATGGAGCACCAAGAGAGGTCTGGATTAGATATATCTATAATGTGGTAACCCCATCTTCCGCGGCATGTAAGTAATTAATGGTGGATCCTGCCTCCTATATAATGTATGGAGCACCAAGAGAGATCTGGATTAGATATATCTATAATGTGGCAACACCATCTTCCGCGGCATGTAAGTAAAAAGTTTGGCTGCAGCCATGGTGCAGTTTGTGCATCAGTCTTAACCCTCTCCCAAACAATACCTGGTATAGGAAAGCCTTGAGAAAACATTGCGACAAAAGAAGAAACTGCTGATTACCAGCAGTTTCTCCTTTTGCCTCAATATTTTCTTAGCTTTATCCTACACAAATCCTTTCGTTTTCAACGTCTATTTTGTCGTCTGCAGCAGCTCTTGTTTTGGACAACCTTAAAATTTGTCATTTGGGAAAGGGTTAATCATTGTTTATAAGATTTGGTGATTTCAGCCATTTGTCTACCACTAACTATTATACGGCCAATTATAAACCTTTGTGGGATGAGCAGCTGTAGGCTTGGAAAGGATGTCGAGGTAATACTGGTGAGAGAAATGATAGAAATCCTCAATATCTACCAATAGATGTCGCCACCCGTCGATTATCATCTATCTATGGTGGGCATTCTGGGTTAACTACTTTCAAGATGTCAGCGCCCGTAAAGTGCATGCACGTGGTACTTCCTGTCACGCGGCACATTTGCTTCACATGCTTGTATAAAGTAAAATGAATAATCCGATTTGAATTAATTATTTTATTCAATAAAATTGAGACGAAAATCAAACATTATTTTGCTGCAAATGTTGTTTTTATTTCAATTTTCTGCTTGCTACTTTTTGGCGACAGGATTTTGGAGTTATGCGCACCGCGTAGTGATTTATCCAAAAATGGATAAAGTGATGCGTCAAATTAGTCAGTCCGAAAATAAAAAAAAATAGACTGGAAATATTGTAGACTGGCTGCTTAGTCAATGTAGAAATCCTTGGTTAGGTGCCATAGTTGAAACAAAATTACTGAAGTACATGTACTGTTTAACTCTTTCTTGAACAAGATCTCGGTTTGATGTCCTCAACATGAAAAACTTTGAGAAAAAAATGAGACAAAAGAAGAAAATGCTTACAATCAGCAGTTTCTTCTTTTGTCTCAACGCTTTTTATGCTGTATAATACTGAAATCCAATTTCTATCAACATGCTCTTGTTGTTTGCAGCAGCTTTCAAACTAAAGCTGCCTAAATCTTGGCTTGGAAAGGGACTAAATGGCATGAAATTCCATTAAATCAATAAAAGAGTAATTATTTTAGAACTCTGGAAATAGAGCCATTAATACACTTGATTTAAAGATGGATCCAGATCAGCTCATTCAAATTTTCATTTGATAAGTTTGTGAATCATGTATGAATTATCTGGGGTATATTTCAATATTCTCTAATTTCTTTTAATCTAATGGTCAGCATAGCGAACAGTTTTCCCGCTTTCGTGTGCTAAAAATAGATTTCCGATGGGAATACCCCCAACAACGTTTGCCGGGTACCAGTCTAATATTTTGTTTATCGGTCATGAATCGGACAATTTTTCTTAACCGTGTTAGCAAAGAATTATTATTTTCAAGCGTGATATTAGTCGATCATAGATAATGCAGGCGGGAACTAAAACTACGAAACATTGCGCATATGCAGCATGCAACATTGCTTCCAGATACGGAGACAGACCAGAAATGACAAACGTTTTTTTCTTGAGATTCCTCAGCAGCTTAACCAGAAAAAACATCGAAAAGTCTGAAAGTAAAGTAGCTATGATCATGAAACTTCTCTGGTAGCTAGATCTCACCAAGGAGAAGTGCAACATACAAGGAACATAACTCTATCTTGCTTATTATACGCCCGAAGGGTCGTATTATGTTATGGCCCCGCTCGTCTGTCTGTGTCTGTCCGTCCATCTGTCTGTCCATCCGTCTGTCTGTCCGTCCGTCCGTCCATTAGCAATTTCTTGTGTGCGCAACTCCTCCTACAGTTTTGATCGGAATTTGATCAAACTTGCCACAATGAATCTCCATGATGTCTAGTTGTGCATCCCGCTTACGGAATTTTATTAACTCTTTTCGTTCTTGAATTATCTGCCCTTGAATTAAAAAAATGCCCATTTTCTTGTGTGCACAACTCCTCCTGCAGTTTTGACCAGAATTTGATCAAACTTGCCACAATGAATCTCCATTGTGTCTAGTTGTGCACACCGCTTACGGAATTTAGATAACTGTTTTCATTCTTGAATTATCTGCCCTTGAATTTAAGAAAAAATGCACATTTTCTCAAAAATGTCCATTTTCTCCTGTGTGCAACTCCTATAGTTTCAACCAGAATTTAACCAAACTAGCCACAATGAATCTCTATGGTGTCTTGTTGTGCAAACAAAAACTTTTGATAACTTTTCATGTTTGAATTAACTGCCCTTGAATCGAAAAAATGGCCAATTTTACTGACAAGCCCCTCTCGGGCGTATATGCGCCGCTTTGCTAAGCTCTTGTTTTGTGAGTTATTGCCCATTGTTGTAGTGAAAGCCTATGGGGGTTTCAAATCACATTCAGAGACAAATTCTAGTTTTTTCTATATCAACCCTTTCCCAAACAAGACCGGTTTTGACGTCCCCAACAGAAAATTCTTGGGAAAACATTGAGGTAAAAGAAGAAAATGATGATCGACAAAATCGAAAAGGCATGCACAGCATACAAAATGGGTGTGAATAACTTCTTTGGATATTGATGATCATACTTCTTTTGGCTCAATATTTTCTCCGAGATAAAACACTAAAAATATTCACATCCGTTTTGTCGTCTGCAGACTTTTTTTTTTCAATTTGGCCAGACATGACATTATGTCGTTTTGGAAAGGGTAAGCGAGCACGCACGAGCGACACGATTAAGTCAGGACATGTCCGTATATGTAAACATTACTTGTCAGCTGCTTATTTCATAGTTACCGATCTTAAAAAGTACACGAAAGTGCAGCAACCTTCTTAACTCTGAATTAGAATGTTTCTCAACAAATGATTACAGCAATCAAGCTCTTAGAATGTTATCTTCGGCAAGTTGAATGTGAAAAAACTTCGCGAGGTTCACAGCCGTATTTGTACGATAAGGGATTCCCAATCTATTTTTAGACCAGTGAGGCGTGACGATGACGTATTTGTTCGCACGGAAAACCGAACGCTATTGAATGAAACTTGGTATTTAACCCTTTCCCAAATGGCAAAATATTAGGGGATCCATTTCAAGAGCTAATTCAGTCTTCAAAATAGATGTTAAAAAGACTGGATTTGTGTAAATTATAGTATAGAAAACATTGAGGCAAAAGGAGAAACTGCTGGTCATCAGCAGTTTCTTCTTTTGTCTCAATGTTTTCCCAAGCCATTTTTATTAGGGACGTCAAAATCAGGTCTTGTTTGGGAAAGGGTTAAGCATTCATTTTCTCTCTTCCAGATTTCGATGTAGATCTGCGATGGTTTGACAAGACGGCCACAAGAATCCCAGAAATGTTGATGTACTACTTCAGTCCGTCTGTGACTGCCGGTCAGACCGCTGCGCCGCAGAAGCCTGTTGGTGTCCACGATGACAAGCTGAGGTTCAGGAGTTTGAGACCCAAGGATGAGGAATTTACCTGGAAGCTGAGAAAACTTGGTGAATTGATTGACCCTAGTAGTGTGGTGCTGAATGGAAGTCAATATATACATGGTAATTAATAAACCGTATTCCAACAAAAGTTTATGGTGTTTGAACTTGTAAACTGGTCCAGACGACTAAATAGATGTAAATGAATATGAAATTTGCATGAAATATAATTTAGCACAGAAAATATTGAGGCAAAAGGAGAAAATGCTGGTTACCAGCATTTTCTTTTTTGCCTCAATGTTTTATTAAGCCATTTCAATCAGGGTTGGTGAATTGATTGACCCTAGTAGTGTGGTGCTGAACGGCAGTCAATATTTACATGGTAAGTGTATTGGTAAATCCATTACCAGAAGGCAAAATTTTAGAATGGTCTAAAGTGAAAAATGTTGCAGACAACCATTTCACGTGAATTAAATTTTACGTTTTTTCCTCTTTCTGGATAGAAAACATTATGGGAAATGGTGAAATTGCTTGTCACAAGCAATTTCTACATTTTCCACAATTTTTTTCAAAGCCATTTTCTTTTTGGGTGCCAAAAAACATCAATGTCTGGGTATGGATTAATTAAGGTAGAAGACCCATAATGATAAACACTCAAAATTCTAAACCGTACAAAATGCTTATGTTTATATTTGGAATGGAAATGTAACACAGTTTAGGAATTACTGGCATTTTTCAAATTATGCCGCTGGCTCTTCGGTGCTCATTATGGGTCTTCTACCTTAAAGTGACATTTCACATTTATTTTTCTTAAATTTTACTTTCATTTTTATCTGAAAGAGCAAATTTTCTTATGATCATTCTGAAAATTTCAAGCCGAAATATTGAACCATTTACGAGAAATATATACTTTTGTGCTAAAATTAAACAAATTGTTGTGGACAACAGTTCAGATTTAAATGGAATTTGTCATTTCTGTCACAACTTTAAAGGCGTATTTTTCGCTTATAAATAACAACCTCAAAAAAAACTGATAACATTTCTACACATTAAAATAACCAATCCTTGCATCAAGACATACTTTTAAAAAATGAAATTGGAATGTTATGTCCCTTTAATTGATCAATTCTATCAATATGAATATTCATTGACAAATTACATAACTCCCTCACAAATGGCTAACATAGGTTAGGATTATGTAATATGGGATAGAATTTTAACAACACACAAACTTTTCACAAAAACATACAAATCATCATATGATGATTATACAATATAGATTATCTTGTTGATCTTTCAACCAACTGCCACACTTCAAAAATTTATACCTTTCCAAATTGAAAGAAGTTACAGATGACAATTTCGATGATAATAAATTTTGAAATTTTATTACTTTTGCGATAGACAAGAGCTGTCAGAGACGGATAATGCTCCCTGAATAAGGCATTGTCACAATAAATGTATGCCATGCAGAGCTAAGATAAAGCTAACAAATGTTAAGCCCCCTTTTTGCATGACATAATCTTTATACCCAAATTTCACATAGTTCATTGTCAGGGGCATCTGATTTACTACTCAAATATGAAATTTCATCAAATTCTGACCATTAGACTAGGAGAAATTGGAGAAAAACTGTATTTAAACCTTAAGTCCCCTTTTCCCATGACGAGGCCTCAAATCCAAAAACCTGGAAAAGTACATCGGGATTATGTCAAAGGGAGTTCACATGATAAGTTTCATTTGATTTGGCCCAAGGGTTATGGAGAAATCACTCCGGACGGACGGAATGACGGACGGACCAGACGGACGGACAGACAAAGCAGCGACTATATGCTCTTCCTTCGGGGAGCATAAAAACATTGTGGGAAATGAAGAATTGCTTGTCACAAACAATTTCTTCATTTTCCACAATGTGTCCCCAAGCATTTCCTTGTGAGGGAGTCAAAAGGCGTCACTAAGCAATATTGGCTTAAATGATCTAAATCCCTACCCCTTCTTTCTTTTCCAGCCATTGACTCTGATGTAAGACTAACAACTCCTGCAGGTAGAGGTCTGCGTGTTGTATCTTTAGATGTCCCCCTAGTGAGCCTCAGTACACAGAATGTTCCAGCTTCCCCCTTTCCGGTGCCCCTCACTCCCATAACACAAAGGGAGATCACTGGGTTTGGATTCAACATATATAATAATATGTGGGATACGAACTACATATTTTACTATCCTTATAAAGAGGGCATAGGTGATGAAAACTTTAGGGCGAATTTTAAAATTGTCTTTGATTGATGCAAATTTTGGTGCAAATCTTACAATTTATGATGATCAATTTGTTGAGAATTCCAAAATTTTGGTCGAGTGATATAATGCTTGAAATATATTTTAATATAAAACTGTTGTTGAGTGCTGTAAAAATTAGGGCTAATTTAAACATTCCATCTGAGTGATTGAGGCAAATTATAAGATGAATGATGAAATTTTAGTGCTGATTTTATAATTATTGTTTTAAAATGCGATACTTCAATTTGTGATGTAGTTCATGATTATTTTGAGCGCAATTTTTTTCACAAGTCCATCTTTAATAGAGGTTTGTCAAAGAGTTATTCCCCTTGCGAAACTCTTCACAAAGAAAATTAAAAATGCACTTCCAGTGTTCCTGAGGGGGCACTCATTACTTACCGGTAAATTAGCGCTCTAATTTGTTTGTAGAAGATACGGTTGAAAACAATGTTTATTTACACATTTAAGCTTGATTATACACCGAATTGTGCGCGAGCTGAATCACTTAGACCCCAAGATGTCAAAATCGGTCAAAATTTAAAAGAAATAATTCATTATTTCTATCAGTTAACAGTTTCTTGTTTTATCTGTATATTCATATTCCCGTAATGACCACGAAGCCCGTTCATTTGTCTGCGAATACATTTTGATGGGATCAATAGCCGGTATAGGCCTACTGTATGTCGACTCCTATATCTTCCGTGGTATTGTAAAACCTTTTAATTACAGCTTAAATCAAACTGCAGTTAAGAGGTTTTGCAATAACACCGGCGATTGGCATATTCCTAACCATTCAGCCAACGATATTTCGTTATTGAGAAGGCACAACATTGTAACAACGAATCATCAAAGAACATTTACGGTGTTTTGCCCTTAAGGGCGATTTCGTAGAGCGATTTTATCCTTTCTCCAACGACTTAATTTAAGGCTGGCACAATTTTTAAAAGGAGTTACAGGCTATAAAATATTTGATTTCTATAGTAAAACATGAAATGTTTGAGCACAGAAAATATTGCCCAATGCGAAACTTCTGATGATCAGCATTAATGCATTATCTTCTTTTCCTTCAATATTTCCCAAAGTTTTCTCGACCAGGGACGTGAAAACTCGGTACAGTTTGGGAAAGTGTTAAAAAGGAGCCTTGATATGATTTTTAAGCTGTATTTTGGCTCGGCAATATATAAGTTTTGCGATATAATAATAAACAATGGTTTGATCGATGACCGACCACTGTTCTAACGTTCCTTCTTGTTTCTTTCTTTTTTTCTGTTTCATTCTTTTTTATCAGAATGATTTAATATTCGCATTGATGCGTGTTATTGGAATATATATCATGATACATTCCACTCCAGCGAGAAAAGGGTTTCCAATTTGCAAATAACATGTGTTTTTTGTTGCTATTGAAAAGCCGATAAAATTTAAAGTTGATTGTTATTATACTGATAAGGCGATATTAAAGTAGCCTACTTTACGGACAGGACTGTCAAAAGCGTGGTATACCAGAAACCCCACATGCAAAACCCTTTAACTTGACAAAACTTATTCCATCAATATTGACATTCGAAATGTACTTTAAGCTTTATTCAAAGTTTTCAAATGATAATTTTGTTCACCTATCAAAGATATAAGACCAATCGGACTCGAACGGAATCCAAAGGAATAAATAGAATTAAAATAATTATGTAGAGTAATGGGGCAGAATATCGATCATTTTAAAACAAAAAGAATCTTCAAAAATGCAAAAGCCCAGTCAGATAGCTTATAAGTTTCTTATCGGGTTCCGTGTTTTTCGCAACAGATATTATAATAAGAGTGGAAAACAAACATATTCATAGAACTTTTCAATTCCTTTAATATCATTTTTAGTGTCGTATTTAAAGTCAATTTTAACTCCAAAACAGAAATCAACTTAGGTTTCGATGATATTGTATTTTCTAATTATGAAATCTTATTATATGGGATTTATGGCTCACGTGTGAATAATGGAATTCAGCCCGAGAAAATGCGACGTTGTCTTAAGATTTCGAAATCATGCCGAATGCGGCATTTTCCATACACTAAAATATTAATTCCATTATATTAAACAGGCTCCATACATGGTGTCTTGATTTGTGTTTAAATATCTTAACAGACCATTGGTAATGTTAATCATGTATTTTCTTTTCTAAAATTTTAATCAAATACGCGAGTCAATCTTCTTTTCTTTTGTGAAACTTTCTGGTAATTTCCGTATCTCCAAATCTTCTTCGGCCTTTGATGGAAATAAAAAAAATAATACATGTAGGCCTACATTGTAGTTATAAATGAATAGTATATTATTACATTCTTACTTCGGAAGATATCTCGATCTCATTGGAGGGAAGGGGATTTTGGAAAGGGATAATTTTCGCCGGTTTGTCTTTGCAACTAAAGAAACTAAAGTTGCCGCTACTAGAGCCCTAGTATATATATTCCGACGATTTCTTGCTCGTTCTAGATTGTCTTGTGGGTTTCTTCGTGAAAATTTTTCGTACATATCTAGATTAAGTCAGCATTGTTTTTATCTGTGCTGACTTTCCAAAAATAAAGTGGCAATCACAAACGTTATTTGAAAGCGGTTTTAAACTCAAGTCCTGTCTACCCGACCATCACGCTTTTAATAATGCCATTTTTTTTTAAAAAAAAGAGAGAAATCTACAATTATTTTAAAGTTTATTCCGTCTATGATCACACCCACACACGCAACAATGATAGTGTCCGCCCATTTTTTCGATTTAACGAATCACAGCAGCAGATTAATCCGTCACGCTTATTATCCCATTATAGAATGATTATCGACTTGCCCCCTCAAGGGAAACGGATAGCTGAATTACGGCTTGTGCGCATGCGCGTTATTTGCTTGACATTCCTCTATTTGAAAATTAATTGTCATCGCTTAAATCTCATTGGAGTTTTCTTTTTAGCTCGACTTTTCAAAGAAAATGAGAGCTTATACTGTCACCCTGGCGTTGGCATTGGCGTCGGCGTTGCAACAAAGGTTAAAGTTTTTTCAAACATCTGTTTCTACTTATGCTATTGCTCTGAAACTTTGCACATGCTTTTGTGACCATAATATTAGCCTCTAAGCAAAGATTCATTACTCTCACCTTTAATTTACTGGAATTTTAACCTTTTTTGACTTAGAAATTCTGGGTCAAGCAACTTAAAAAAGTCGAGCGCGCTGTCTTATGGACAGCTCTTGTATGTTCAAGTTGTCTACCTTGTACCTGCATACTAGACGGTGGATAATCATATGATTTAACAATTCAGAAAATCTTCAATAATTTTGTTAATAGGGGATCGATTTGAATTCGGTTTGAAGCAGAGAAGGTGGACAGATGTCACGCATCAGATGAACATGTTGGATTTTTGAAAAATCAACTGATAAAAAAGTTGAAGATAAACCAAAATTTTGGTTTGTCTTCATTACTTTTTCATCAGTTGATTTTTCAAAAATCTACCACGTACAGCTGAATCCTGACATTATCCCAAATTCTCTGCTTCAAATCGAATTCAAATTGGTCAAGTATTGACAAAAATATTGACAATTTTCTGAAATCCTGAGTCATGTGATTATCCATTGTGATACTAGGTAGAGAGAGAAAGAGATAGAGGAAGTTAGTTAACCCAAACGGCCAAATTTAATGGTAGTCCAATTCAAAAGTTACCCGGTACTGCATATGGCAAAATGGATGTCGATACAGGTAGGATTTGTGTACAATATAGGGAAGAAAATATTGAGGCAAAAGGAGAAAATGCTGATTTTCAGCATTGTCTTCTTTTGCCTAAATGTTTTCCTAAGTATTTTCTGTTAGGTAAGTCAAAACCAGGGTTGTTTGAGAAAGGGTTCATCTTTTTGCTCAAGCTTTACAAACGACTTACCGGTAATTTGTTTTCAATGTTATAATTGATTTAACCCATGTTCTACTCTGGTGTATTATTCACTTATCTGCAGTCCTGGGTTAGACCTTATATTGAATAACCAGCTGGCTATTGCTCCTCAGAATCATTGTTAACCCATTACCAAACGACAAAATTTTAGGGCAGTCCAAATTGAAAGATCCTGCAGACGACAATTTCAAATGAATGGAATTTCTAATTTTTAGGAGTTTTTGGATGGAAAACATTGTGGGAAAGGAAGAAATTGCTTGTCATAAGCAATTTCTTCATTTTCCACAATGTTTTCCAAAGCCATTATCTTGTAGGGAGTCAAAAAGAGTCATTGTGTGGTAATGGGTTAATAGAATATTGAACCATGCTAGAACATGGATTATTTCTTAACTTTGTGATATGTTTGTGATACTTTGTACAATACTCGATGAGGGAAATGTCAATAAATTTGAAATGTGTGCACATTAATATTTATAGCATAATTTAAGATTATTGAGGCAAATGGATAAAATGCTGATTATCAGTATTTTCTTATTTTGCCTTAATGTTGTTGTTTTTTTTTCAAAAAATTTTGTCAAAACTCAAAAACAGGTCTTGTTTGGGAAAGGCTTAAAGGAGCATGTTCAATGGAAGGTATGTTCTTTGTGAAGCATTTGACAATGTATTGTTAATAGATTCGTATAATAAATGAAACATTTATTCTTATAATCATGTGTTTTATCATTTTCTTAAAATCCATATTTAAAAGCAACTCATGCTAGATTATAAACCCATGATTATGACAAAATGACAGTTCTGATGCATTTTGAAAAACGTGCTTGGAAAAACAACGTGGAAGATGAAGAAATTGCTTGTGACAAGCAATTTCTTCATTTCCCACAAAGTTTTCTATCAAGAAAAAAAACGAAAATCTAAAATTTCATTCACTGAAAATGGACATCTATCACACCTTGGAATTTGAACCAGTCTATAAGTTTTCTGTCTAGTACCGGTAATATGTTAAGGAATCAGAACAAGGTGAGGACAGTCTGAGTGCATGCTGTTTTGTAATGTTTGATATCAGCTGAGGACAAAAGACTGATATCATCCAGTCAATTCCCAAATGAACAATTCGTCGAAAGTGTCGCGCTAATAGCACAGTTGCCAAATTTTCCACTTTCTCAAGAGAACCAGCTTTTTTAATGCTTTCTTAACCCTTTCCCAAACGACAAAATTTTAAGGTGATCCAATTTCAAAGCTGCTGCAGACGACAAAATGAATTTTGATAAAGATAAGATTTGTGTATGATACAGCTCAGAAAATATTGAGACAAAAGGAGAAACTGCTGGTTATCAGCAGTTTCTTCTTTTGTCTCAATGTTTTCCCAAGCCTTTTCTATTAGGGACGTCAAAACCAGGTCTTGTTTGGGAAAGGGTTAATAGACAAAGTTTCAGGATGGTTCAATTGGAAAGCTCCTGCAGATGACAAATTGGATGTTACTAAAGCTAAAATTTGTAAATGATACAGCTCAGAAAACAATGAGGCAAAAGGAAAATATGCTGATTAGCAACATTTTTAGCTCACCTAAGCACAAAATGCTCAAGGTGAGCTATTGTGGTTGCTTTTTGTCCTTCGTCCGTCCGTCTGTCCGTTCACAATTTCTTTCCAACATCTTCTGAACCATTAGACCAATTTCGACCAAACTTGTCAGGGTTGTTCCTTTGGTGACCATTTCCAAAACTTGTTCGCAAATTTTTTATTAGTCAAAAAAATGTGGGCGTGGCAGGGAGGAAGGGGCTTATCGGACTTAGAGAAATCATAAGAAAATTCTTTAAAAATCAACTATCAAGCCAATTTGAACCAGACTTTGCAGAAATGTTCCTTGAGTCATTCTTTTCAAAATTTGTTCACAGATTTTTACATTTGTCAAAAAAAAACCATTGGGCCAATTTTAAATAAACTTGGCAAGAAATTTCCTTGAGTGACTGTTCTCAAAATTTGTTCACAAATTTTTACATAAAATGTCAAACATGTGGGCGTATCAAGGAGGAAGGGGCTTATCGGACTTGAGAAATCATAAGAAAATTCTTTAACAAGAGTGCCATCGTCACAATATACGCCGCCACTTATAAAACTTGAGACAAAAAAATGACATTGACAAGGATTTATAAATATTCACTGAAAAACCTTTAAAAAATTGTGTTCACAAAAAGGTTTTTATAAATATTCAGTGAAAAACCTGGGAGGAATTGCATTCACGAGGCTGAAATATCATTAAGCCCCAGAGACTAAGATTGAAGGGGGCATAATTCTGGCAAAAATCAATGAACCATGAAATCCTTCCTTCATGCACATCTACCAATTGAGGTGATAACATCCACCAAGTTTCATTAAGATCCAGCCAGAAACTTAGGAGGAGTTGTGTTGACAAGCCTGCAATTTCAATAAGCCCCAGAGACTAAGTTTTTAAGGGGCATAACTCAGGCAAAAATCAACGAACCATAGATTCCTTCCTTCATGCACATCTACCAATTGAGGTGATAACATTGACCAAGTTTCATTAAGATCCAGTCAGAAACTTAGGAGGAGTTGTGTTGACAAGCCTGCAATTTCAATAAGCCCCAGAGACTTAAGTTTTTAAGGGGCGTAACTCAGGCAAAAATCGACGAACCATAAAATCCTTCCTTCATGCACATCTACCAATTGAGGTGATAACATTGACCAAGTTTCAAGAAGATCCAGGCAGAAACTTAGGAGGAGTTGCGTTGACAAGCCTGCAATTTCAATAAGCCCCAGAGACTAAGTTTTTAAGGGGCGTAACTCAGACAAAAATCGACGAACCATAAAATCCTTCCTTCATGCACATCTACCAATTGAGGTGATAACATTGACCAAGTTTCAAGAAGATCCAGCCAGAAACTTAGGAGGAGTTGCGTTGACAAGCCTGCAATTTCAATAAGCCCCAGAGACTAAGTTTTTAAGGGGCGTAACTCAGGCAAAAATCGACGAACCATAAAATCCTTCCTTCATGCACATCTACCAATTGAGGTGATAACATTGACCAAGTTTCAAGAAGATCCAGCCAGAAACTTAGGAGGAGTTGCGTTGACAAGCCTGCAATTTCAATAAGCCCCAGAGACTAAGTTTTTAAGGGGCATAACTCAGGCAAAAATCAACGAACCATAAAATCCTTCCTTCATGCACATCTACCAATTGAGGTGATAACATTGACCAAGTTTCAAGAAGATCCAGCCAGAAACTTAGGAGGAGTTGCGTTGACAAGAAAAGTGGACGTACGTACGGACGGACGGATGGACGGATGGACGGACGGATGGACGGACGGACGGACAGACGGAGAAGATGACGCCAATATACGTCCGCCTCCGGCGGCGTATAAAAATCAACTGTTGGGCCAATTTGAACCAAACCTGGCTGGAAAGTTCCTTGAGTGACTCGTTTCAAAATTGTATCGTTATTTCTTTTATTTTTTTAAAAAAGTATACAGGTGTGGCATGGTTGGGGAAATTTCATGCATTGAAAATTATACTTTGCTGTGGGTTGTCATGCAGATACTTTGTTTTCATCTAAACTGTTTGGCCTAGAACCTTGAAATTTTGTGCAAGACCTTATGTCATGAATGGCTTCCAGAATACAAGAAATCATTACTATACATGGAAACTAAGTCCTATACTGTGGGTTCTACATTTTACAAGGCAATTTTGATGCATTTACTTTGGGAACCATACAAGCTGCAGATAAGAGGAGATCATTGCTTTTTAAAAAGCATTATTTTGTTTCAATATTCATCAAACCCTATGCTGTTGGTGATCATTTCAATCATCTGCTTGAAAAGATTAATACATTCTACATAGGGTTTGGATATAAATAATAAATTTGGAAAGCCTTTCCTATTTCTCTTATCTATTTCTCTTATCTGTTACTCTGGCTGGCCCCATGTTTATCTTATGTAAACAGATAAGAAGGGATTAGCCTAGCTTATCAGGTGGTGATCTGTCTTCATACCCAACTTAACAGGATCGATTGGAACAAAATTATTACTTAATTGTTTCTAAACAGAAAGTCCTTAGTTTCATGCCTTTGAATTTGACAAAATTGCCATTATCACTCTTGTCATCTTGATTCAGGTGAGCGATTTAGGACCATCATGGTCCTCTTGTCTTCTTTTGTCTCAATATTTTAAAAGCTTTTTGTAGTAAGGTAAGGGTTAACCAATTCGAGAAATGAAAAAGGCAATGACCTAAGTGAAATTGATTCCAGTTTTCGCTGGGCAGAAATGACCTATTGAATGAATGGGGTTTCACACCTCTTTCAATTGCTATGGTCATTGCTGGAGCTAGAGCATCTAATCGAGTATTCAGGCATACCTCACACCAGTACTATTACAATAACCAATCCGAGCCTCCAACTGCTCCCTAACATATAATATGATTCTCACCTGAGTGAGAGACAAATGACTTTTGTCAAATGTCAGAAAGGATAGTGGGTCCAAGTTGGGGTTTAAACTAACTAACGGCCCCTGGATTGACAAATTCTAATGATACTGATGGAGCAGAAATGATCCAAGCATACGGGTTTATATATGATAGGATATTTATTTCTTGACCAAAATGCCAAGTTAGAAATGTACACAATTTATGCACTTTTTTCATTTTGTATTTTGACAAACTAGCATTGGTCCTTTTAATAAATCTCTTATAATTCCAAGGGAGACCTTCTTCTGAGTTACACAATTTTGGTGAAGGACAATAAAATATGCATGCAGAAAAGAAAAGGGTTAACACTCATGTTGTCTGCATAAGCTTTTATTATTTGTTGTTTGAGAAAGAGTAACATTGAAGAAAATATTAATTTTTTCATCTATAACAAGTATGATGTTCTTATACACTTAAAGACACTTCTAACGCAACACTTACCGTTTTGGTAATTACTTGAAATTTAATGAATCATTTTTCATCATTTTTTTTTAACAAATTTAATTCATTCACACTTGGATACTATCTGTAATTTTCATAAAGAAACATTGAGTAGAAATGATTAAATTTGCAGTTCATATAATATGACTAGAAAACAAAAAGTCGCAAAAAAGCTGTGCGAGCTGATAACTTAAATTCATGTTATTCATGTAACAGCAGTAAAATTTATGACATTCTTCTAACATTCTGTGTGCCCATCATGGACCTACGAGGGACGGTCGGAAAGTAGTTGGACTTTTGACTAGTTCTCTAAAACCATTTAATCTTTTAACAAAATTCTTTCTACACTGTTTAAAGAAATTATCCATCTATGTCTATGCATTTTTGCCATCTTCGTAGGAGCTTTACTATTGCCACTATTAACCATGACGTAGACCCACTGTATCAGGTACTGTGTAACCACCGGTATCAAAGGCGCCCTGGTCTTAAAATTCTTCTCAGCAAGCATTTCCATCAGTTCTAGACACAAATAAAAGTCGTGTGGGGTAGGGCCTGGGCTATAAGAAGAGTAAAACAACTTTTGTCATGGGTAATATTTGATAATCTCCACTGTAGATGCGGTGGTATGGGAGCGTGCGTAATCGTAAAGTAGAAAACATTTTTCTTTGCTAATCTGGGACGCGTTTACTTCAGCATTTATTCTTTGTTTTTTTCTGAATTACTTCAGAAATGTACTTAGCAATGACAGTTTTTATCATTTGACATGAAATGACTAACTATCAGACCTCGTGAATCCACAAAAGCAACAAACATGACTACCAGCCGAATGTAAAAGCTTAATCTATTCAGAGGTGGGGAACCAGCTCGTTTCTATGACTGCTGTGACTGAGTTTTTATCCCAAGTTCGGAATTATGAACCATTATTCAATCTTCAGTGATAATGTAGTTCAAAAACTTAAATTCCTCTCGATTAAAATGACTAGACTGTTCTTTTGTTTTGGTTACCCTTGTTGTTCCTCTAACAAATAGCCTATGGTACATAAAACCCCTATCACATATAAGTGGACAGAATATTGCATATATTCAACTTTCTTTGAAAATAAACTGACCACATTATTGGCAAATGGATGTAGATTTCACCAATATATAATGTGTTTATACAGTTGCAAATGGAGAGACAGCAGCACGAAAAGTCCAACTACTTTCCGACCGTCCCTCGTAAATGACACGAAGACAGCCTCTTCTCAGTTATAAAGCATAAATGATGATGAATCTTTGCGGGATCATTCTTAACTCGTCCCTTTTAAATTCCTGTTCCAGTTGTTGAAAATTTATTGGAGCAAAAACACGAAAAACTAATATATGGTAACAAATTAGATGATTTTGTGCAATGCTGACACGTACAAATCATTATTTCTTAAGCAAAATAACACTAACTGAATTCTAGTATTGCTTCGCACATGAAAGCATGTTATCAAATCTAAGAAGCATTGGTTCGAGATATGAGCATGATTTGGTGACGCTGCTTTGATGCTATTGAATCCTGCAATTGCCTGGGATTTTGTGACTTTTCATATTTGAGTCTTAACGAAAAACCTAAATATTTTTTATGTTCGGATCAATCGATTTTAATGAAATTTACAGAAAACATGGAAACATACCGGTAGTTGAGTTATATTTGCTGAAAATTTCTTAAAATATACTGCATTATTTATTTAATTATGATGAAAAAAGTAAGTGTTGCATTGGAAGTGTCTTTTAGTGTACAGTGGGTTTTGGGAAAGTGTTTATCCATTACCAGAAGGCAAAATTTTAGACTTGTCGAAATCCAAAGGTGTTCTATGGAAAGCTGTTAGGGAAGAAGAAAATGTTGCCTTTCCTTCTGTGGTTCAACTACTATGATGTTCAATTATTTTGATTTTCAAATTTGGAATTTATTTTTTGTCTGCAATACCTTTGATTACCCTAAAATTTTCTTATATGGGAAAGGGTTATTTAACCTTTTCCCAGACGGCATAATTTAAGGGTGATCCAATTCTAAAACTACCACAAATTACAAAATGGAATTTATCAAAAATATAATTAGTGTGAAATATTACATAGAAAATATTGAGACAAAAGGAGAAACAGTTGCTGGTTATCAGCAGTTTCTTCTTTTGTTTTAATGTTTTCCCAGGCCTTTTCTATTAGGGATGTCAAAACCAGAGGCGCGCTTCTTTAGAGCGATTTTTTTAAGATTTCTTAAGATGTTTTAGATAAAGTTCCAATGCTCCTTATGATGATGTCATTAAATTTTGTATGATGTGTTGAGAATTACCATGGTACCACGGAGTATTCGGCACAACTTGGTCTCTAATATGGTTACTACAGAGATAACCGAGTGGGTAAATGACGCCTCCCATTGAGAGTCTTAAAAGATTAAAGAATGCTTTATCCTGAAAAAGCTTAAGAAATCTCAAGATATCTCAAGAAATCTCGCTCTACAGAACATGCGTCATTCTTTTGTGGGAAAGGGTTGCTGAGCCTGATAGCCAGTGTTTTCCTGGCTTTTCCCTCTATATTCCTACTCTATCAAACAAGCGTGTTATCTGCAATTATTTTGGGTATGTTTACACAACTTTTCACTTATTTTAAAGTTTGGGAAAGGGTTATAAAGAGTAAACTGTACAAGACTACTTTGTAAGTGTCAGCACTGTACCATAGACAGGTACCCTAGTCTAGTCAAACTTTTTTTATCCAATCAAAACGCTCGTTACATCTAATGTTTATCTTGAATGGAGGCCATTTCAAATATTGGAAATTCGTGTTTACAGCAAAAGAAAAGTTGTGAAAGTTTACTATTCAACATTATTTGTTGGAAATGTGTCCATTAAATGACACAGATAGTTTATTTATGAATATATGCATTTAATTGGTAATTTTCATGGGGATTTGTTGAACAGTTTTTCTAAAAAATGAGAAAATCGGTGCGATGAAATGCGTTTTGCACTTGTTGGGCGACAGCTTCTAAAAATATTCCGATCAGATGGCGATTTACCTGTACAAAGGGTAAATAAATACCTTTTCCCGTGCATGTGAATTGAAAACATCGCTCAAAGGACGGGACTCGAGTCTGTAATTTAGTGGAAAGAGGAAACTGTCAAAAAACAAAACAACAACAACAAAAAAAGAACAACCAAACTCCAAAGCGCACACCTTGCATTTCTGATAGTGATAATATTGAGATGTCCACAGACTGCATACTACTAATTTTGGTGTTAGGTGATTAACATATTGATATATTTATGTGGATATTAGATTTCCATTGATAAGAAATCACAAATCAAAATGTCGGAACCAAGAACAAAAGGCAAAAGAGTGCTACCAAATATCCCTGGCCAGGGCGTTGGGCTGAAACGATCTGTAACGTTTAACAACCAGACAATAGAAACTTCTATAGGTGGAACGAACACCCCGGGTAAAATTAAAGGCGACCCATTCAGTCCTGTCAACAGATCGACACTTAACGACTGTCAGCCGAGAAATCTGAATGGAGAATTTGAAAGTTTCGATGATTCCTCTACGAAAATAGAACTTGAAAAGGGCAATAAGAAGATGGCAAAGTCTGATAAAAATACTAATGTGTCAGTTGAAGTGATATTATCAAATGGGAAAAAAATTGTTAATGGAGAAAGTGGGAATGTAGATTCTGACAAGGAAAATACACCACAAGTGGCGCACTCAGCGGAACAAACACCAGTGAAAAGTGGTACAAGAGGACAAATTAATGGTCATGGAGATATTGAGTCAAGAGTGTTTCAATCGCCAAACTTGCCCGTCAGATACAAAACACCCGTCAGGAGACATACAATGGACGAGAAAATATTTGGAACCCCGGAATGTTTCTCGATTGTTCAACTTGACAGGCAGCGCTATGATTTTGGTCTCTATGAAGATGGCTCGAGGGATGGAGAGGATAGTTGCAGTGTTACTGTTGCTGTCCGAGTCAGACCATTCAGTCAGAGGTAATTTTAACCCTGTGGCATTCTGCTAAAGTACAAGTTACAACTTAGTCAAAGTGAAATTTAAATTATCAATTTGACCAATTTTCTTTAATCTAGCTAAGTAAATGCTGACATGGCGAAAGACCATAAATCTTGGACAGACCTTCAGTCTGATAGTGTCAGATAGCAGTGGCGGATACAGATGGGGTTCAGGGTCCAAACTAGCTGCGATATCGTACTCCATGAACTTTGATGATTTTGTCGTGTTCATGACTCCTGACAGGATGAAAAAGTCTGTTACTGTTACAATAACATTATTGCAACTAGGTTCAAACTAACCCAGGGTTTTCCATGACGCACAAATCATGCGTCATTGTCGCAATTTCAAAACAAATGACCCCTTAGAAATTTACTTGAGGGACATTAATGACGCAAGTTTTAAAATCCAGATTTTCATATGATACTTGAGTCCTAGGGCATTTGACCCACAAAATAGTAGAAATGACCCCTAACTTTGAAGGCAAGGGGGTCACAATGACCCCCAAATTCTCATGCTCAGGGAAAACCCTGCTAACCCCCCTCAGTAGCCAGATTATTTCATTTTCATGCAGAAATTCAGTCACAATTGTGCAATACTAGGAAAACGAACCCCCTATTTGTATATTCCAACCTCCCTCACAGAAATCCTGGATTCGCCGCTGAATAGTCTGTCAGACCAATAAGATTTTTGCCTTTACGTTAACCTTTGGGGTAACATCCATTTGGTAGTCTGTAGCTGAGTGCAGCAGCTAACAACTTAGACCACTCTGAATATTTGTCATTTGGGAAAGTGTTAAAATATTGAAAATCTTGTTTCATACTAGTCAGCAAATAAATGGAATGAGAATATTGCTAAAACAAAGGAATTTTGACAGTTATTTTTGATAAGGGTTAAGACACCTTTAGCCTTAATTTTCTGGCAGAGAGACAAACCACTTTAGATATAGGTTTAACTATGGTCAGATTAAATGATTACTGCATCATTCTGTTTCAGAAAGCCCATTGTTAGAAATTGTTCAAGTGATTTAAATAATGTTTGTCATTCCACAAATCTTTTTCACACAGATTTATTTTAATTCTTAAAGGGATAATAGCTGTGAAAAAACTGTCTATTTGCCTCAAAAAAGGTTTACCTTTTTAAAGTATGAACAAAAAGATGCAGAAAGACCGTATTTCAAGCGAGTAACCATGCGCGGTTTACCCACAACAAGCGTATAAATGTATAAATGTATTCTCACATTTCCACGGCGCTCAAAATATGTTTACATTCGTGGCTAAATATAGCATAACGGGTACTTGTCACAGCCGTGAACATCCGTATACAGTCGGTTGATCATGTGATACACAGGAAAGTGTGCGTCACAAATTTAAATGAGTTCCCGTTATTTCATGAATGTTGCCCGTCACGCAGAAAAGGGCCTAATGGGAAGTCTATCAAATCAAATTTCGCGAAATGAACCAGACTCAACAGATGTCAATCATTTTTTGCTTCTGGAAAATGTAAATAAGGTAAGATGTATAAACCATTCTAGATTCAGAAAATAACCTTTGAATCAAAAGTTCCGATCCTAGTCAGTCTGCGCAGTCACATCAGACTGACCAAGGTCGATACTTTCCACGCTTCCCATACGGTCCCTTTTAACATGACGGGTCACAAATTTGAAACATTTCGATTTCCACGGGATTCCAGTGCGTGCTTTCTTATGAATAATGTTAAACCCTTTCCCAAAACGACAAAAAATAACTGTTTCCATTTCCAATTGAAATCGGATCCAAACTGCAAAATAAATGGCATTGAAAATGTAAAATATTTAAGAAATAGCTTAGACAATATAAAGGCAAAAGGAGAAACTGCTAATAATAAGCATTCCTTTCTTTTGTCACGGTGGTTCCTCAGCTTTAGCAAATAGGGGCGTCCGAATCAGGTTTTGTATGGGAAAGGGTTAACCTCAAATTGTAGTAAATTGTTGTACTTAACCCTTTCCCATGCGGCAATAATTTTAACTTTTCATAAATTGGAATATTGAATGTTTTGTAGACGACAAAATGAGTATATAAACATAGGGTTTAGTAAAATACTGCTGGTGAAATATCTAGGCAATAGGGGGAAATGTTGGTTATCAGCGTTTCCTCAGATTGCACGAATGCTTTTTGAACTCTTTTTAGTAAGGGCATTCAAACAAGGTCATGTTTGGGAAAGAGTCAGTGCTCATCCGTATTAACGTGTCCCGTCACGCTAAAGGCATGCTTCTTTGAAGTTAGTTGAAAACTGAATTTTGAGATAACATCTATCAGACATCAACCTCATTCGAATTTTGAAATCGGATATTTAATAATATTATAGGTAGATAGGAAGAACAATCTTGATTCAGAAAACTAACTTAGAGTAAAAAGTTCCGATCCTGGGTAGTCTTTGCAGTCTTCATAGATTGACAAGGACTGGTACTTTAACAATTACCAGAAGATCCCTTTTACCGAGACAGGTCACATTTTGCAATATTACTGTTTATATTCTCTGACGTCATTTCAATGCGTGCACACGATTTGAAAATAAATTCCGTTGATTTTCGTATTTTACCGTTCAGACCTCGGATAATTCCGACTCGCACTTGAAATTGTAAACATTACCTACTGACATACATTGTAAAAGGGGGAAAATACGCAAATACACATTTCTGTTACAGGCGGAAAAGACTTCTTTCATAATATCAGATGATTAGACCTCGATAACCCAAAAAATATTTTTTTTGTGGTATTTCTTCCTTTTTCACAGCTATTATCCCTTTAAAGTAAAGTGGACAAAGAAAAAAAAAACTTGATGGGTCAATTTGAAAATGTTGCACTGTCTTTGACTCTGAGGAATTGAAGATAGGCCAGTATCTTGTAATCCTTTCCCAAATAGGCACTGGTTTTGAAGTCTAGACCAGGAAATGTCCTTGGGGAAAACATTGAGACAAAAGTAAAATACTGTTTCTGCAGATAACCAGACTTTTCTCCTTTTGATTCTACTAGATATACTCTTAATCTTATATACAAATCCTTTCTTATTAAATTACAAGTTGCTCTCCGCAAATGGTTTTAAATGAATGAATACATTTGTACTTAAAGCTTTTCTCTCATTGTTTCAGAGAGCTAGCAGATCCAGGTGTACGTAAAGTTGTCTCCATCGATGGAAACCAGGCCACAGTTACTACAGATAGCAATAATACACACAACTTTGCCTACGATTTTGCGTTTTCATCGTTTGACAGATCTGACCCTTGTTATTCCTCACAGGAGCATGTGTTTAAATGTCTCGCTCAGCCCTTGTTGGGGAAAGCGTTTGAGGGTTACAACACTTGTTTGTTTGCATATGGGCAGACTGGATCAGGGAAAAGTTATTGGTAAGTTTAGGTTGTTTTTTGGCAGCTTATAATTTATGAATTATGAATAACAAAACTCCAAAATAAAACAACAAGAAAATATTGAGTGTTGAGTGAAAAGAAGAAAGTGTATTAAGTGCTAAGTACCAAGTCATCTCCAGCATTTGATCTACTGGTATTTTTCCCTTTATGTTGTCAAGGCCTTGACTGTGTTCAAACTTCATGTATCATTATGTTAATTGTTTTCATTAGCAAAATTTTTATTGTAGCGGGGCTTAAAACGACTTGCAGGGCTTTTCTTCCTTCTTTAAGAGAGGCCGAAATTCGGTGGCTTCCCAATTGGAAAATGGCTCCTTTTTTCCCAATTACATTATTAGTAAGAATTTCCCAATTTTCAAAAGTAAAATTTCCAAAATTTGAAAATAGATAATGATCAATTACCCACTGGCAATTCAAAGCCACAAAGAAGAAGTGTGTGTTCTATAATTCAATTATTCTGGTTATAAAGTGTTGTTTAATGAACATTTATTTTCATTTGAACATTTATTCTCCTGTGCATCTTTTTTCCCAATTTGACCAAAATCGCGCTAAAATTTCCCAAAATGACTGACCAGGGCCCCTTTCCCAATTACTGGAAGAAAATCCCTGACTTGTCTTTGAAAAGTTGAATTACACACATTGTAATTTGACCCTTTTCCAGACAATGAATGTATTATGCTATACATGTCCAAATTGACAGTTGTTGCAAAAGGCATTTATAACAAATAGTCTAAACAACAGACCTACAATTTAAAGCTTCTTGAGAAAACTGAGGAAGAAAGGGGAAATATTGATTAGCAGCATTTTCCTCTTTTTTCCGCAATGATTCAGGAACTATTACCCAGTAGTCCTCAAAGAACAGGCCTTATTTGAAATTTAAGTAACTGTATTTTATGACAATGGAGTAAATAAAATTGCTATTAGAATGTCAAATACAAAACATGCTCATTTAGATTTCAGTTGAGCCTTTTGAAAATCAATATTGTCCCTACTTTAGCACTTTTAGCCTATTGTATTCAAATATATACAAGCCCTTAACAAAAGCTTAATGCCTCCCACCAATGGAATTGAGTAGCTTTCACTGTAGTTTTAATCCTTTCCCCATTTATCTTAAAAGTATAAGAAATCAATGTTTTTAAGTGTGGGACATCACTGACTATGGCTGACATGCAGTCATACATTTAGATTGAAAATAACAAGAAAGCAAGACTTAGTAGTTGTAACTCAACAATTTTCATTTGTCCAAATGAAGATATTCAAAGTTTCATACATAAGCTAAAGTGGCTTGTGAATGTAACATATAAAAAATGAAAATGAATATTGAAACAAAAATATACTTTTGTTACTTTTGATATTCATTAATTGATTCTATATTCAAAAATTTGCAGAGAAAACAACCCTTTCCCAAAAGAAACAAAATTTAGGGTTTTCCGAATTCAACGGTGTTTTAGAAGGCTGAAAGCATATATTGATTGGTATAGAATTCATGTTCATTATAGTGCAGAAAATATTCAGGCTACAGGAGAAAATTATTCATTTTCTTCTTTTGCCTCAATGTTCCCAAGTTTAAGGTTTTATGAATACAAAAACAAGGTCTTGTTTCAGTTTTGGAAAGGGTAACCAAGGTTAAAAAAATGATAAAAAATATAATTTGGCCGAGTACAAAATACTTGTAAGATTGACAAGTGTTGATTTTCTCTTCTTTACAAAGACAAATTGTGTTATCACCTCTAGGTTTATCAGGCCACTCTTTGATTTCCTAGTTTCAAGTACATTTCATTTTTAGCTCACCTGAGCACATAGTGCTCGAGGTGAGGTATTGTGATCGGTCTGTTGTCCGGCGTCTGTCTGTCCATCCGTCAACTTTTCACAAAAAAATCTTCTCCTCCTAAAGTACTTGGCAGAATTATTTCATATTTCACCCATATGATCTATGGGTCATGCTTTTTCAAAATACTTCAAAGAATGTGAAACAGGGCCATAATGGGGTCAAAAAGTAGGTCACTAGGTCAAATCTTCTTTTTGCTCTAGAGGCCACATTTGTTGCTTAATCATTGTGAAAATTGATCAGAATATTTGTCTTGATGATATTTAGGTCATGATAAAAAATAGGTCAAACCAGGTCAAAAACTAGGTCACTAGGTCAAATATTGTAAAATCAATCTTTTACACTGGAAGTGCCAATTTTGGTCCAAACTTTGTAGAAATTGCCATGAATGTTTATTAGCTCACCTTAGCACGAAGTGCTGAGGGTGAGCTATTGTGATCGCTCACCGTCCGTCGTCCGTCTGTCCGTCCGTCCGTCTGTCTGTCCACAATTACTAAAAAATCTTCTCCTCCCAAACTATAAGGTCTAGAGTCTTGAAATTTTGTTTGTAGTATTGTCTCAATGCCCTCTACCAAAATACTTCAAATAATTGTGCTTATAGAAAAATTTGCCCTATGTTGTGGGGTTTAAGGTTTCACACTGAAACACAGTTTTCTCAAGGACTATTTGGCCTAGAGTCTTGAAATTTTGCATGACTTTACATCTCCTAAACCTCTAACAGAATACTAAAAATCATCACATTGCAAGGAAAGAAGCCCTATGTTATGGGTTCTGGAATTTTCAAGTGAGGAATTGTTTTGACCAGGTAGATTTTATCACATATCGTTGGTGGGGAGTCAAATCCTCGTAACTACAGCTTGAATAAGCTGGAGTTACGAGGTTTTGACTCCCCCACCGACGATATCATATCCCTATAATCAGATTATGCAGATCATAATACTGATAAAGAATGCATGGAGCAAACAGTGTTTGTTTACTGATCTAGGGATCAACTAAATACTTTAACCCTTTCCTGGAAAGACCTTGTTTTGAAGTCCCCATTAGAAAAGGCTTTGGAAATTAATGAGTCAAATGAAGAAAGTGCTGGTTCTCCTTTTACCTCAATATTTTATTTAATTTTATTCAATATTTTATATGCTAGTTCATTGTAAACGAATCCTATTTGTACCGCTGTCAATTTTGTATTCTGAACTTTCAAATTGGGACAGTCTATTTCCTTTCTTTACCTTTCTGTATGGGAAAGCATTATGCCCTTTCTCTACCATACACAGGTTTGCCTCACGGACAGAAAAGGCTTGTAAATGATATGGTAAAAGAAGAAAATGTTGATAACTTGATAGCCTGTGTTGTCTCATTTTGCCTCATCATTTTCTCTGCATTTTTATACATGAATGCAGTCTTTATCAACACCTGTTTTATCATCTACAGCAGCTTTTAATTATGTCTGCTCTTATGTTATGTTGTTTGGAAAAGGTTTTACCATAGCCAAATCCTTACTGTTCAATGAATATTTCCCCTATGTTGTGGGTTCCATATAAATGATAGAGGGCAATGTTTGACAATCTTTTCAAGTTGTTAAGGCCTGAAGAAAATTTTTTTGCCTCGTTTAAGAACTTTTAGAATTATTCCTATGCTTTAGGCTCTTGCATTTTGTACAGAAAAAAGTGCATATAAGTTGTGTGTGTCATATTGTCTTGTTAAACAGATTAGTTCAAGTTATCATTTTGCTTTGAAAATAAGCTCTACCATGAGGTATTCTAGATTTAAAAAAGCGGGAACAGGTTTAAAATTGTCTTAGAATTTCCAAACTTTCTATGGTTTCTAAATATTATAGCCCAATGACCTTTTTCCAAGATTAATGCTTCAAATTGTCTATGTGCAATGGAAATTCAGCAATATGTTGTGGATTTTCTGATTTTAAATACAGATATATATAGTGAAAAATCTTTGACAATCTTTTCCCAAATTGTGCTTGGAAATTAAGTGTGTACCATTGTCGTATGACTCCTTTTCAAAATCCTCTTTTCAAAATCCTCGGAGATTTAAAAGGTTTGTTAAAAAGTATGTCTCAGGGCGCTCTAAGGTGAGCGATATAGGACCATCTTGGTCCTCTTGTGTAGTAAGAGGTATTGTCCACCCTAGTGAAAAGAAGATCAATGAAGTTGAAGTCCTATCTTACCCTTATATTTAGTGATTTTACGAAGTATGGATGATACACAGAGCTACAGATAAGAGGGGGTGAAAGCTTTTTCAAAATGCAAAATATTGTTATTGATCAAATCCTATGCTGTGGGTACTCGTTTGAATCGTCTCGTCGTGAAGAATTGTTTGCCAGAGCAGATGTAGCTAAAGATTTGATTTGTGTATAATCTATCACAGAAAATATTGAGGCAAAAGGAGAAACTGTTGGTTATCAGCAGTTTCTTCTTTTGTTGCAATGTTTTCCCAAGTCTTTTCTCTGAGGAACATCAAAACCATGTCTTGTTTGGGAAAAGACTAATCAACAACTTGTTACTTTCCAGTATTATGGGCCATGGAGAAGACACTGGTATCATACCCAGGTTTTGTGGGGAATTGTTTGCCAGAGCTGGTGTAGCCGAAGATTTGATTTGTGTATAATCTATCACAGAAAATATTGAGACAATAGGAGAAACTGCTGGTTATCAGCAGTTTCTTCTTTTGTCATAATGTTTTCCCAAGCCACATCTATTAGGGACGTCAAAGCCATGTCTTGTTTGGGAAAAGACTAATCAACAACTTGTTACTTTGCAGTATTATGGGCCATGGAGAAGACACTGGTATCATACCCAGGTTTTGTGAAGAACTGTTTGCCAGAGCTGATGTAGCTAAAGATTTGAAACAGGTAATTGTTGAATTTTGTATCCTATTGACTGATAAATGAAAATGATGAAAGATTGCACTCAAAACCTAAGTATATAAACCCCTTTCCTAAATGACAAAAGTATAGACAGTCTTGACTAAAAGTGTTTAGATGATAAAAATAAATGTTAGAAATCCATGGGAAAAGAGAATTTTTATGCCCCCAGTATGGAAGGATCAGCGACATTATTGTTTTACTTGTGTCCATCTGTCTGACTCTGTCCATCCATATACTTAACATTGAACTTTTCGGGGGCATTAGTGTTTCACAAAACATTTTGTTTTCTCTTGAAGATTTCTGGATAAATAACCTGTAAGTTTGTCAAAACCAGTTGTTGTTTGGGAAATTCTGTGATTGATTATATTTGAAGCATGGTAGATTTTTATATCCAATTTATCAGGAATACTATACATTGTAGTTTACATGTTTTGTGATTGATTTAGTCTCTGTTTTATCAACTAACAGTCAAAAATCAATGTGAGTGTGAGAGATAATGGGATTAAAACCTACCAAACAAACACTCAACTTGTTTGATCTCCAGATTCTTAAATATCCAAGCCGAGATCTCTTAACCCATTACCACACAATGACTCTTTTGACTCCCCGCAAAATAATGGCCATGGAAAACATTGTGGAAAATGAAGAAATTGCTTGTGACAGGCAATTTCTTCATTTCCCACGATGTTTTCCATCCAAAAAGACGTAATAATTAAAAAATTCATTCACTTTTAATTGTCGTCTGCAGGATCTTTCAATTTGGATCGCCCTAGAATTTTGTCGTTTGGTAATGGGTTAAAAGAGCCCTGATAGCATCAGATCATTCGGATGTCAGGTTTCTTGATCGGCTTGATATCCAATTTTATCAGGAATATTATGAATGTACATCACAGTTTACATGTTTTACATTATTTGATTAGTCCATGTTTAACCCTTTCCCAAACAGCAAAATATTACGGTTATCCAAATCAAAAGGTACTGCAAACAACAAAATTTTATGGGATTTGTGTACAGTATTCCACAAAAAATATTGAGGCAAAAGAAGAAAATGCTGATTGTCAGCATTTTCTTCTTTTGCCTCAATGTTTTCTCAAGCCTTTTCTAATAGGATTGTCAAAACCAGGACATGTTAAAGAAGTCAAAAATCAATGTGAGTGTGAGAGATAATGGGATTAAACCTACCAAACAAACACTCAACTTGTTTGATCTCCAGATTCTTAAATATCCAAGCCGAGATCTCTTAAAAGAGCCCTGATAGCATCGGATCATTCGGATGTCAGGTTTCTTGATCGGCTTGATATCCAATTTATCAGGAATATTATGAATGTACATCACAGTTTACATGCTTTACATTATTTGATTAGTCCATGTTTAACCCTTTCCCAAACAGCAAAATATTACGGTTATCCAAATCAAAAGGTACTGCAAACAACAAAATTTTATGGGATTTGTGTACAGTATACCACAAAAAATATTGAGGCAAAAGAAGAAAATGCTGATTGTCAGCATTTTCTTCTTTTGCCTCAATGTTTTCCCAAGCCTTTTCTAATAGGATTGTCAAAACCAGGACATGTTAAAGAAGTCAAAAATCAATGTGAGTGTGAGAGATAATGGGATTAAACCTACCAAACAAACACTCAACTCGTTTGATCCAGAGATTCTCATATTAAACAAACCTTTTCCAAAATGGAAAATTTAGGAAGTCCCACTTTGAAAGTGGTTGAAGTCATGGTTTGGGTACAATATATCTCAGAAAATATTGAGGGAAAAGGAGAAAATGCTGATTATCAGCATTTTCTTCTTTTGGCTCAATGCAGGATTTCTCAAGTCATTTCTAATAGAGACATGAAAACCAGGTCTTGTTTGGGAAAGGGTTAAACAAACCTTTTACAAAATGGAAAATTTAGTCTGTCCCACTTTTAAAGCTGTTGTGGTGAAGATCATGACAAAATGCACTTTCTCCTTTAACCTCAATATTTTCTTTTCCATATTGTGCACAAATGACATCTTTATCAACATTCATTATGTCATCATTCTTTTGCACTATATTGTTAGTCCCCTACCGGTGTTCACACCGGAGGGGACTATAGGTTTGCCCTCCGTCTGTCCGTCCGTCCATCCGTCTGTCTGTCCGTCTGTCTGTCCGCTCAAATCTGGATCCCGCGATAACTTAATAACTAAGCAAGCGTTTTTGATGAAAGTTGGTATATGACTAGATGGCAATGTGTAGATTATGCACATCATTTTATTTTTGTTTTTCGACTTAAATTGAGGTTGCTATGGTTACAGAAATAGTGAAAATATGGCCAAAAATGGGATCCTGCGATAAGATAATAGCTAAGCAAGCTAGTTTGATGCGACTTGGTATATGACTATATGGCAATGTGTAGATTATGCACATCATTTTATTTTTGTTTTTAGGCTAAAATTGTTGTTGCTATGGTTACGGAAATAGTGAAAATATGGCAAAAAATATTGGATCCTGCGATAAGTTAATACCGGGGTCAATGGAATTGACCACGGCTTACGGTATTGTGGGCGTATAGATTTCAGTGCTTGTTATATTGTGTTTTTGGGTTGAGTTGCACGAGTCTCGTTCTGAATTTTTTCCGGTTTTCGGAAACCCTCGGTTGTCCTTTTGCCAGGCTTTATCCAAGATACTGAGATTGTGAATTGGTTTAGTGCTAATTACCTCCGTTGTCTGGGGTCCCGTGACATTGAAATATCCGAGTTTAGTGAACCAGTCAGTTTTTGACTTTGTGACGTCATATAACTAGCCGATATGACGTCAACATGGATTTTTCTGCGTTCTCGCGACGTTCCATTTCCCGCACGTTATCAGACGTCAAGTAGCGTTGTTTGGAAACGCGCGTCTTTTATCAAATGACTACGACGTTAGAAGTTTTTTTTATCCTGTCACTAGCTAAATATTCTAAATAGCTAAATAGATTTTCCATTTTTTAACCAAAAAATATTTTAGATCTAGACTAGAAGGAAATATTGGGGGAAAATGAAGGAAAAGATTTATAGATCTAATCATTTTGAGAATTCTTCATTAGGCCTAAAGGCTGTTTCACAGCAAAATATACATAGATCTCAGCATCTCGTGTCAACCCTTTCCCAAGCAAGACCTTCTTGACGATTATCATGGAGATGGAGAAGGCTTCGGAAACATTTGTACAAAAGGAGAAAATGCTAGTTATCAGAAATTTCTTCTCTTGTCTCAACGTTTTAGTAACTATAGACATTTTCCGTTAAGCTTTCATACAATATCGCTGAATTGAGTAAGGGTTACGTTTTGGCCAAATAATGGAACTATGTAATTTGAGTTTATTGGGGTTTTACGCCGTTTTCAACTACCAGGGTCATATCGCGGCGGCTGGAGCACCTACCCATGGATTCCTGTTGTTTCTCAAACCAGTACTACCACAACACCCTTACCGAGCCTCCAGCTGCTCGCCCACTTAGGTTAACGATTTCAAACCCATTGGTGGGTGACAATTTTGTCAGAAAGGGTATTAGCCGCGGCCGGGTATCGAACCCGGGACCTCTCGAATGAGGGTCAGATGCGCTACCAACTGCGCTAAGGCCGCGGCCCTGGAAGTATATATATCTACTGGTCCAATTTCACGCTTTCTCAAACGACAATATTTGAGGGTCGTTCAATTTGAAAGTTGCTGCAAACGACGAATTCGCCGTTGATAAAGATAGCATACGATCAATGTACAATATAGCACAGATAATATACAGACAAAATGAGAAATGTTTGATTTTCAACAAGTATATCTTTTGTCTGATTTTTTTCGTTTTGTCGTCTCTAAGGGACACCAAAATCATGTCTTGTTTTGAAAGGGTCAAAGAAGTCACCTTGGACGACAAAAATAGTGATTCTACTTTATAAATAATGAGTCATGAGTGACCGGATTGAACTTTGCAAAGCTAGATTTTTTTCTTCTTCTTCTTTTTTTTTTTTTTTTTTTTTTTTTTTTTAATTATTATTTTTATTTGAAAGAAAAGAAAATTGAGACCAAACTGAACGTATTCTAATTTTAACTGATATGTCAGGAGTTTGCACGTCAATCATGAACAAACCCTTTCCAATACATCATAGATCTGTCTTTGTCTTCTTCAATTCTGAAGGCTAATGGAAAAGACTAGACAAACGTAGAATGTTGTCTTGAGAACTCAAATTGAAACAAGGTTTTGGGGTTTCTTTTTTTCCCTTGCATTTGGCCAAATACAATAATAGTTAGGCTATGGCTTGGGACCTACACCACTAAACGACTTCTCTTACTAATTCAAAAGCTAAATTTTTTCACGTCACTGAATCTGTCTTTTACTACCAGATTATCATTAAAGAATCACAAATGCATGGGCGGATCTAGAGGTAGGGTCGGGGGGTCTGAACCCCCCCACCCACCCCCACCCCCCCCCCCCCTGCCATTGGCCAAAAATTAAATTTTGACTATATAAATTCAGTGTAAAGTTACATATTTACTACATTTTAAGCCATAATTTGGGCTTGGACCCTCCTTGAAAAAAATCTTGGGCTTGGACCCGCCTGGGAAAAAATCCTGGATCCGTCCTTGCAAATGCATGAATATGATAGAAAATAACAACTACTAGACCTATATCTTGACCCCGGTTAGAGGCTCTGCCTTATTTTCATATTAAGTAAGCAAGCTAATTTGATGAGACTTGGTATATGACTAGATGGCAATGTGTAGATTATGCACATCATTTTATCTTTGTTCTTTGACGAAAAGTGCGGTTGCTATGGTAACGGAAATAGTGAAAATATGGCAAAAAATGGATCCTGCAATAACTTAATAACTAAGCAAGATAAACATTTAGATTACCGTTGTTCTTATTTTATAAAATTACACTTGCTATGGTAGCAATTACAAATCATTGATCTTTTAGTAACTTTATTCAAGTCATTTGAATTATATTTCCGAAATTTTGGGCATAACATTTCATATGTTTGACAATTATTTTGATGACTTGTTCATCTTAATACCATATTGAGTCAATGTGAAGCCGGTAGGGGACTTTATGTGTTACATACAACACCAGATACTTGTTAACATAAAAATGTCCTTTCTTTAACGATTATTGCCAGTGGGGGATCAAAACCTCATAACTCTAGCTTTGTCAAGCTGTAGTTACAAGGTTTTGACTCCCCACTAGTAACATTATTTTGCCATTTTGACAAACTTTCAATTTACAATACTCTAAATTTTTGCTGTTTGGGAAAGGATTTAATTTTATAAACAGAATACAATATGATATCAGATTGCATTATCCTGTTTTTGTCCTGGTATTAAATTCCTTGTGTCTAATATTGGTTAATTGAGTATTTAAATGTCTGATCCTTACTTTGATAAACTCATAAATATCTGAGTGTGTGAATCTGTGCATAGTCAGCATTTATCATTCATACTTTAACATGTATTTGATTGATCAACCTATTCCCACACATTGATAATTTTTGACGTCGAGCTCAATAGATCTATAAAACGTTGGAGAAAACAAATTGTGGAAAATGAAGTTACTTGTGACAGCAAAATTTCATTATACCCCCCCCCCCCCCACAACAAAGTTATGGGGGTATACTGTTCTAGTTCAGTTTAAAATTATCATCTATTTTAACATCCTTTAATTTTGACAAGTAAAAAAAAACTGTGTGATAATGGGTTAAATGTCTGATCCTTACTTTGAAGATATCTGAGTATATGAATCTGTGCATAGTCAGCAATAATCATTCATACTACTTGCACTATATGGATTTATTAACCATTTCAAAAACAAGCTATGGGTTTGATGTCTCAAAGTTTTTCAAAACAACAATTTACAAAATTTCAGACTGCATCTATTTTAAAGTTGCTGCAGATGAAAAAAAAATAGATGTTGAAAATCTTCATATGCATAATATCTGTATGAAATATTGCACCAAGTATCGAGGCAAAAGTAGAAAATGTAGCTTATCAGCATTTCTTCTTTTCCCTTTATGTTTTCCCAAATCTATTCATTTGAGAACCTCATAAGTACAGCTTATTTGGGAAAGGGTTAACACAGAATACATCTTGCTATATACTGGTACAAAATATTCCTGGGACATCACCTCTTCCATTTTCACAATGTCTAAAATGTTTAGCAAAGAGCAAAGTTCTGAATTTCATTGTAATTTTAAGAAAACCCAGGAAGCAATGAGCATGAGAAAAGTCAATGGTAGTAGTTAAATCTAATATTTACTATTTTAATGGTCTACGGTAGTCATTGTTAAATGCTTTGAAGTGTATAATTGGTTTATAAATAATTACTTTCTTTTTACCTTTGCCATACCTGGGACTGGTCTCTTTGACCCTTTCCCAAGTAAAAATGCTCTTTGACGCGCCTAATAAAGATTGGAACAACATTGAGACAAAAGACTAAAATTCATAGACAAAAAATGAAATATCTCTGCAACTGTCATATTAAAGCTGCACAGCCAGCAGCACAGGGGTTCTGAAATCCATTGTTCGAGTTGCCCAGGTTGTCCCAAAGAATTTGCCAACATTTTCCTCTCTATTGTTTATACAGACAACTGACATTCGATTTGTCAAACAAATAAACATGGACAAAAAGCCAATTTAAAAATTTCAGAACCCCTGTAAGAAATATTCCACTTAAAAATTTTGAAAGTGCTTTATGAACAAGTATTCTGTTTACGTAACAAATAAGTTCGAAATTTTTGTAGTTGAATGCTTGACGGGGACAAAAAAAATACCATAGCTGTCTACATGTTGCTAAAAGAAATTTGGATCAGATTGGGAGGAAACCTAATAATAAAAGTAGTAAATACTGCTAATATTATTACTATTTATTTCACCGTTAGGAAAGGGTAAATGTTTATTGATAAATATTACCTATTGTTATAGCCTTGTAGATTTTGTTATAAGCTGTATTGTTATATACATTTCTATCAATGACAGTTCTGAATTAGTACAACAATGTTTTACTTTACATTGATTATTCTTCTCCATTTGGTCAATGTATGATATATTACCAGATAGCACAATTTTAGATTGGTTCAAATTCAAAGGTAGGCCACAGCCATAGCGAGTTGGTAACTGTATCTGCCTCTCACTGGAGATGTCTCGGGCTCCTTCTCTGGCTGCGACAAACATCCATTCTGACAAAAATCTCACCCACCAATAGTTCGATATCGGTAACCTATGTAAATTACTAAATGAATTATAAGGTAATTAAAGATAGGATTTATGTACATTATAGCACATTATGATATTGAGGCAAAACAAGCCTTTTGTTCCTTTGCCTCAATGTTTTCCCAAGTGGTCAAGAAAAATCTTCTTGATAAGAACTTTGGGTTCATTGTGGCCCTCTTTCCTTCAAAGTTAAGGGTCAAATAATTGCATAATTGACCCTTTCCCAAATCGCAAAATTTCATTGTGGTCCAATTTGAAAGCTGCTGCTGATGACAAAGTGCGTGTTAATGAAGATAGAATTTGTTTAAGGTATAGCCCAGGAAACATTGCAACAAAAAGAGAAATTGCTGATTACAGTGCTCTCCATGTATAACGAGTTCGTGTAATACGAGATACCGTCTATAACGAATATAGTTCAAAGTCCCTGTCATTTCCCTTCTATTTTCCCTTTGTTTTATACCGGCTAACGCGAGATTGGTTTGAGCGAAAAATCGGCTATAGCGTACATATTTCCATGGTCCCGACTCTATTTTTCACACATATTAACAAGGTTTGATCACAAAGCGTGTTGTCTGCAAACATTATTTCCCTACCCCGGATGTATTTTTCACACCTAATTAACTAGGTCCTAAAGCGTGTCGTGGGCAATAACATTTCAAGGTAATTGTCGATCAATTATCGGATTAACACGTTTCCATCTACCTATTGTCATATCGACAAAGTGTTATTGCAAAACATTGTAAGTCCAACTTTAATCCAGCTGGAGTTATGAGCATTTACTCTAACACCGACATGTGTTTAAGAATTTGGAAAATACGGGAGACACTACTAAAAAGCGGAAAGCTATTTCCTTAGACTTAAAATTTGAAACCATGAAAGAAGTAGAAAAGGAATTTACCTTTAATACAATGAAAAATCGCAAGGTTTTTCAAATAAAAATTTAATGATGTACATAAACATTTAAATTTTCAACGCATTTATAAACTTTACAGTGTAATTTTCGTATTTAACTTTTAGTGGTGTGTATTAAAGTATCAAGAGTCATCTATCTTTATGCTCTCTAAAAAAGGAGGTTATAAATGTGCCATAGTTCACTTCCGGTGAAAGCGAAAGTAGACATGGGCAAGTGGAAAATTTTCCTGTGTTCTGTTACCACTCGGCTTTAGCGAGACATGACTATAACGAGGCATCAGGAGATGTCCCGGCGATCTCGTTATACACTGAGTGCACTGTATAAGGAGAAATTGCCGATTATCAGCAATTTCTTACTTTGTCGCAATGTTTTCCGCGAAAAATGACAATTTGTGCCTCCTGGAAAACCCTGTGAACATTTATCTTCATTAATCAGAGAAATGAAGAATCCTTAGAGCAAAGCCTCTCAGGTGAGGGGTACAGGGCCATCTTGGTCCTCTTTTTTGACAGCTTTAGTGTTTCTTATTCATAGAATTTCAACTTTTGTTGATGTCACACTTTTTCAGGTAAAGATCCACGTTGAAATCAGCTTCTTTGAGATTTACAATGAGAAGATTCATGATCTACTGGCCTCCACCAACAAGGAGAAAAAAGCAAAGAAAACTACTGTAAGTTATCTTTAGATAATCCAAAAAGACGATAATGATGTGTTTAATAAATTGTCAAAATTTACTGTATGATATATTTTGAGGTAGATCCCTATTATTTCATTTCCAACATTTTGAAAATTGTTGCTATAGCCGCTGTGATATTACCATAGCAATTTAATAGTGTTAAACCTACATAAATCCAATAAATTCCTATAACATATGCTGTTGAGTGGGATGTTATTTAAACTCAAAATACTTATAATTTTCAATCGGTCTAAGACACTCCTGTCTTTTGGATGAGACATCCCTCTCCAACTGATATTTGTTTCAAGCTTTTGAGCTTTCGATCGCAAAACAGTAAAAAATACAATGAAATTTAATATTTAGATTTAATAACAATGTGTTCTATTACAGTTGCGTGTCAGAGAACATCCCACCCTGGGTCCATATGTTGAAGGTCTGTCCACATTCGTTGTCAACTCGTTTGAGGACATGGAAGGATGGATAACGCTGGGAAACAAGAATCGAGCCACGGCAGCCACCGGCATGAATGACAAAAGTAGCCGATCTCACTCTGTCTTTACTATAGTGCTTACACAGACTAAGGTATGGTTAAACTTTAACTTACCCATAAAAGCCCACAGAGGGCTTAATTAAAGACTGGTCCAAATTCAAAGGTGTTGGCACTCGCAGACGACAGTTTTATGTGAATAGAAATTGTTTGGTCTCTCCAGACAGAAAACATTCAGGAAATGAAGAAATTGCCTGTCAGAAGCTGTTTTTTATGCCAGAATGGATTAAATATCTTTCTAATTATACCCCTGCAAAACAAATATTTTAAGGGATATATTGAAATCAGCCTGTCTATCTGTCTGTCTGTCCATGTATAAAATACTTGCCGGGAGCACGTCTCTCAAAGTAAAGTTGCTATGATCATGAAACATCATGGGTAGAAAGATTTCTTTAAGGGGTTGTGCTGTGTACAAGGAGCATAACTCTACCCTGCTTATTTTGTGAGTTATTGCCCTTTGTTTTTGACAAAAATGCTTGTCCGGACAAATGTATTGGCTGGGGTATTTTATCACATTAAGTGATAGATTACTAGTTTTAGTTCATCTTTATTATGCCTTTCAAAAAGGATGAGACTTCTTTAACCCTTTCCCAAACAAGACCTGGTTTTGACGTTCCTAATACTATAGAAAAGGCTTGGGAAAACATTGAAACAAAAGAAGAAACTGCTGAATCAGCAGTTTCTCCTTTTGCCTCAATATTTTCTGTGCTATATTTTACACAAATCCGATGGTTTTCAATTTTTATTTTGTTGTCTGCAGCAGCTTTCAAATTGGAACCTCCTGAAATTTTATCGTTTGGGAAAGAGTTAAGCTCATTTCAAAGTAACATAAAGCTGCCAGCCCCAATTATACTATAGTACAAGGTCATTTCAATGTAAACAGACAGATAAGACAAAGGATCAGCCTTCACATTGCCATGGTTTGATCTCAAAACCCCCAAAATAAAAATGTGAGTGCAAACACCAGACATAACAAGTGTCAACTGTATTTATACTTTCTTGTTTTCTATACACAGACTGAAGTATTGGAGGGTCAGGAGCATGATCATTGTATAACTGTTATTGTATAAGTTACTATCTTTTATTCGAAACATTGCATACATCCTTTCTTGTTTTTTTTAAACAGACTGAAGTTTTGGAGGGCCAGGAGCATGATCATTGTATAACCAGTAAGATCAACCTTGTAGATTTAGCTGGTAGTGAGAGACAGTCACAAGCTCAGACAAGTGGGCAGAGGCTCAGGGTAAATTAGAAATTTTATTAAATCTTTTGATAATTACAGGGTTTTTTCTCCTTCTTTGGACTGGTCCGTAAAAAGGACCCGTTCCCAATGCCAAATAGGTTATTTTTTTCCCAAAATCTGGCAAAAAAATCCCAATACCAAAGTTATTCCTTCTTTTTGAATGAAATTTCAATTTGATATAGTTAACTGCACAGGACTCAATTTTTTTTGCAGTCTGTGTTGAAAATATTTTCCCACTTTGTGACAAAACAACACATTTTCCCCAATTTGCCTGGTACCGGACCCGTTCCCAAAATTATGAGAAAAACGCTGAATTATACCAGGTCCTATAGAGTCGTGAACATGACCATTGTAAGGCATGTAAATAAACAAAAGTGGACTCGGTGGATAATCACATGATATAAAAATTTCCGAAAATCTCCAATTATTTTGTTAATACGGGACTGATTTGAATTTGGTTTGAAAAAGAGAAGATGGACAAATGCTACACATTAGATGGACAAGGTGGATTTTTGAAAAATAAGATGATAAAAAAGTTATTGAAGATAAACCAAATTTTTGGTTGATCTTTGATAACTTTTTTATCAGTTGATTCTTCAAAAATCCAACACATCCAGCTAGTTCCTTGCATTTTAACTATCTTCTCTGCTTCAAAACAAATTCAAATTGGTCCCGTATTAACAAAATTATGGAAGATTATCTGAAATTCTGAGTCACATGATTAGTCACTGTGTGTAGTATCATTTCAAACAGCAAAAAATATTGGTAACCATCTATCAAACCTAATGTTGTGGTTGTGGATGCACATTTGAGTCATCTTTTGAAAATGAGTCATTCATCACATGTATTGTAGCATGTCAGCTTTATTTGATTTTCATTGCATGTTCAAATTCAATTATTCATGTATAAAAATTCAAGGAAATTTTTTTATATAATGCATGGTACTGTTCATGTTAAATTTCTCAAAGAATCAATTAACCCATTAACAAACGACAAAATATAATGTTGGTCCAAACTGAAAGAAGTTGCAGGCGACATTTACAATGCTATGAAATTTTGAAACATGAGTTTTGGGGTAGAAAACATTTTGGGAAATGAAGAAATTGCTTGTCACAAGCAATTTCTTCATTTCCCACAATGTTTTCCAAAGCCATTATCTTGTAAGGAGTCAGAATGAGTTATAGTGTGGGAATGCGTTAATAGACAATACAAGACATTTTCATGTTTCTGACTAGATAGGGTTTATGACTTACATAATTTAGAGACAAGAAATACAACAGACTTGCTGAATTTCTACACCTATATATTTCAGGAAGGAGCTAACATCAACAAATCCCTGTTAACTTTGGGTAAAGTGATCTCGCAACTAGCAGAACAATCAAACCTGGTCAATAAGAGGAAGAAAATATTTATACCCTATAGAGATTCTGTACTCACTTGGTATGTTGAATATCTTTATTCCTGTATACAGATTATGGTATTTATCAATCCAAAATGTTGTTTTGCTGCTTAGTTTCAATTCCTGACAAAGGGGGGGGGTCTCACCCTATCAGAAATTCCCATAGGGTTGTGCCCATGCTCGGAATTTCATGAAATTTGGTATGAAGTTAGTATTCTTTATTACCGCATTGTTCCCGAAATGTTTTTTTAAAAAATCTTTTCTGGAATTTTTTTTTAAGAATTTTAAGATTTTTGCTTAAAAGTGGGGGGTATCCTAACTTAATGAGGCCATATACACCCAGCTTTGTTGTATTCGAGCCAATTGTCCCCAAAAATAATGTCTAATAATTTCTCATCGAGTATAAACCAGAATAGTATATATTACTCAACAAAAAACAATTTTCTAGAAGATTCTGTATGACCTCATCGCCAAATTGTTTAGTTTTTAAGTATTTCGACCAAATTCAGGTCTTAATTTCACCTAGTTCCAGTTTTTGTCAACCTATGAAATTTACATAAAAATTGCCCTTATATATGCCCATGCTTATGGTAAAATATGAAGAAAAAATAAAACCGGTAACAGTGTTGTTTTTGAATTTTAATGTAAAGGGTCCAGATTTCTAAGAATGTAAAATCTAAAATTTTACTTAATTATTTTCAAGTACATTTGTAAATAGCTCATTATGCTTTGTTGTGTCTTTATTTAACATAACCAACTTACACATGGCATTAATTTTAACTTTTGTCACACAAAAACATGATTTTAAAGAATAATGGGCACATTGTCGTACCCCACCCACCAATAATATAATGGAAGAAAAAATCCAAAAAAAGCAGAGTAAATTATAAAATTTGGGGATGAAAAATAAAGGAGATGCATAATGTTACATATTTAATCTATTATATCACCCTTTTTAACTTTCCTTTGTGGCTTATCAGCACTTGGACTACTTTCTTCTTCTTCCCGTTACAGTGCTGGGCCATTATAAGAGCATTTTCGCACAGTTATTAAAAATATTAACATTTTTTTCTTTACTACACTGCTCAAGATGATGAAAAGAACACAAAAACAGTTTTATTGTACATTAATTGTGCCTTTGAATGCAAAATTGCTAATATTTCTATTGTAATGATGAACTAGCCACTACTTTGTTGACATATTAACTTTTTGATAATCTCAGACTTGAGAAGAACATGCATCATTTTCGCATGTTTGTATCAACAATATTGATACAAAAATGTTTTACGATGACTCCTCTTGCTATTCTGATTTAAGATTGGGGACTGATATCAATACTATGTAGGTAATACTGAGCTTTTGCTAGATGGGTACCATTGAAATCCGGGAGCATTCTAAGGTGCCGTTGTTCACAATTCTCATTATTTGACAATGTTACCGGTTTCAAATTTTCACCAAATTCTGCGTACAAACAGGGAACATATATGGCCAACTTTCCTATCAATTTCATAGGTTGACAAAGACGGGAACATACAAAAACATTTGATAGAATTTTAGGTTTTGAAAATTTCTCGGCTATTTTTCTGACAATTTCTGACTAAATTAATTTCTAAGAATTTTTTGCGCATTTAGGGACCAACAGTATTGGTATCAAAAGTTTCTACAATGACTCCTCTTGCTATTTGTATTAAAACTTGTGGATTTATACCAAAAATAGATAGCCAACATTGAGTTTTTGTAAGACGGGTATCAATGAAAACTGGGAACACTTTAAGGTGCCGCGTAAAGACCTCAATGCACTCTTTGAGAAAAACGAATATATTTTTGTAGTTCATAGGTCAGAGGCATTCTATGAGTAAAGTTACAAGAAAATTTGTGCGTGGGCGCAAATGAGACCCCCCCCTTTCCATACTGAAAGATACCTTCTTACATTTGATAAAAGCCAATCGTCGTTGTAAATGCAAAACCTTGTATCTCGTTTTTGGAAAATTTCAAAGGGGAGGGAAAAATGTGAAATATCTTTTCCCAAACTGAAATGTTTTATTTGAAATCCGGCAAGAATTGTCTGTAATTGGGTACACAAGTTTTTACTTTGAAAATCACAAGAATCGACATACGAGGTTTTGCATTTACACCTACGCAATTCTTGTTCATAAATGTAGGAATTATTTATTAATCTTTTACTAAAGATTGGAACTGACTTTTTTTTAAGCTTATATAGTCGGTTCAAAAGCTTCATAAGCTAGTGTTGTATGTTATATTGTCTTGCCGACTTTAAATAAATCTTATTTTATCTTAGATGGTGAATGATGGTTTAGAATTTGGATTTTATGTTTGAACTTGTGTGAGAAATATGGAATGAAGATGGTTAAGTCATAAACTGTCACAATATATCTGAGCATATTAGAGGGATGAGAACATATTTCTGTTATAGAGAATGCTCTGAATTTTATTTGGATATTGAAAGATTGAGTATGTAATGTATCATGAATATTATGACTTGTTATACATATAGGTTATTGAAGGAAAGTTTAGGAGGGAATTCAAAGACTGCCATGATAGCCACGATATCTCCGGCCAATCATCACACTGACGAGACATTGAGTACACTCCGATATGCACAGACTGCAAGGTCTATTGTTAACTTGGCTAGGGTAAATGAAGACCCAAAGGCTAAACTAATCAGAGGTGTGTGAATGTTTTCCACAACAAGACCTTATTTTGAAGTTCTCAACAGAAAAGGCCTTGGACAAAATTGAGGCAAAAGAAGTAAATGCTGATTACCAGTATTTTCTCCATTTGCCTACATATTTTCATGCCCCTGTGTAGAAAGATACAAAGCATATTGTTTTGTTCATTTGTCATTCCAAAAACCTAACACTAACAATTTCTCCAAAAGTATCAGATATACTGAGCCAAAATTTAGTTTGTAACTTTCTTTCAATGATATCTGTCTGCTCCATGCAACATGACTTTCCTCAAGGTAATCCTATAAATATTGTGCCGATTTTCGGATTTGCCTATTTTCGAAATTCGGCAAATCCCTGCAGAACTCATTTGCCTAATTTCGAAACTCGGCGAAATAGCTTATTTATAATTATTTTAAGGTATATCGGGCCATTTTCTGTGCAGAACTCATCTTCAAAATATCCGTTTTTAGGGAGGTATTACAGTTTGCACTTACAAAATCATTTTAAGCACTTTTTATTCCAATAAAAGTTCGGTACCGAACAGCTAAAGTTCCGTACCGAACAGAACATACGGAACATTCTTCCGTTTGCGCGGAAGTTGATTCGTACCCTAAGCATTTCGTACCTTATCTTTTATCAGAGATATAGATAAACATTATATGTCTCTACTTTTATCAATTTGTTTACACGTTCAGCAGTACATCAAAATTATAGATAATATTGCCATTAAAATCATATCTACATTCGATTCCATTTATTTAAGTTGAAGTTCCACATTTTTTCGGAGCCTGAATTAGATCCATTGCTTTGGGCTTTCTAACCACCGAAATTAAAATGGTTTCACTAAGTTAAATATCGGCATTTTAGAAATGGTTCTTTTAAAGCAAACAAGATTCATTATGAAGCTTTTCATCTGCTAAATATATGTGATATACCATAGATCTGCATACTTATGTTAATTAATTTGATATGTTCTAATTTCATTTAGACTTTCAAGATAACTAACTCAAAATAGTGAGCTGATTTTTCTGTGAAAAATACCATATTCAGCATTTTTATCTGCATTTTTCCCTGCTCAATAAGCTGTAGAGGCCAAACTGTATCTTTAAGGGCTGTCAAAACAGCAAAACAAGCCGCTCCTCCCTACAATGCTAGCCAGAACTAGTGAACGACCCAGCCAAACAAGCCGATCCTTCCCACCATGCTGGCCAGAACTAGCAACCAACTCAGCCGAACAAGCCAATCCTTCCCATCGTGCTGGCCAGAACAAGCAACCGACCTTTCCGAACAAGCCGGTCCGTCCCACCATGCTGGCCAGAACAAGCGACCGACCTTTCCAAACAAGCCCATCCGTCCCACCGTGCTGGCCAGAACAAGCGACTGACCTTTCCGAACAAGCCGATCCGTCCCACCATGCTCGGCCAGAACAAGCGACCAACCTTTCCAAACAAGCCGATCCGTCCCACCATGCTGGTCAGAACAAGTGACCGACCTTTCCGAACAAGCCGATCCGTCCCACCATGATGGCCAGAACAAGCGACCAACTCAGCCGAACAAGCCAATCTTTCCCATCGTGCTGGCCAGAACAAGCGACCGACCTTTCTGAACAAGCCGATCCGTCCCACCGTGCTGGCCAGAACAAGCGACTGACCTTTCCGAACAAGCCGGTCCGTCCCACCATGCTGGCCAGAACAAGCGACCGACCTTTCCGAACAAGCCGATCCGTCCCACCGTGCTGGCCAGAACAAGCGACTGACCTTTCCGAACAAGCCGATCCGTCCCACCATGCTCGGCCAGAACAAGCGACCGACCTTTCTGAACAAGCTGATCCGTCCCACCGTGCTGGCTAGAACAAGCGACCGACCTTTCCAAACAAGCCGATCCGTCCCACCATGCTCGGCCAGAACAAGCGACCAACCTTTCCAAACAAACCGATCCGTCCCACCATGCTGGTCAGAACAAGCGACCGACCTTTCCGAACAAGCCGATCCGTCCCACCATGATGGCCAGAACAAGCGACCAACTCAGCCGAACAAGCCAATCTTTCCCATCGTGCTGGCCAGAACAAGCGACCGACCTTTCTGAACAAGCCGATCCGTCCCACCGTGCTGGCAAGAACAAGCGACCGACCTTTCCAAACAAGCCGATCCGTCCCACCATGCTGGCCAGAACAAGCGACCAACCTTTCCGAACAAGCCGATCCGTCCCACCATGCTCGGCCAGAACAAGCGACCAACCTTTCCAAACAAGCCGATCCGTCCCACCGTGCTGGCCAGAACAAGCGACCAACCTTTCCGAACAAGCCGATCCGTCCCACCATGCTGGCCAGAACAAGCGACCGACCTTTCCAAACAAGCCGATCTGTCCCACTCTGCTGGCCAGAACAAGAGACCGACCTTTCCGAACAAGCCGATCCGTCCCACCATGCTCGGCCAGAACAAGCGACCAACCTTTCCAAACAAGCCGATTCGTCCCACCATGCTGGTCAGAACAAGCGACCGACCTTTCCGAACAAGCCGATCCGTCCCACTGTGCTGGCAAATAACAAGCGACTGACCTTTCCGAACAAGCCGATCCGTCCCACCATGATGGCCAGAACAAGCGACCAACTCAGCCGAACAAGCCAATCTTTCCCATCGTGCTGGCCAGAACAAGCGACCGACCTTTCTGAACAAGCCGATCCGTCCCACCATGCTGGCAAGAACAAGCGACCGACCTTTCCGAACAAGTCGATCCGTCCCACCATGCTGGCCAGAACCAGCGACCGACCTTTCCGAACAAGCGGATCTTTCCCACCGTGCTGGCAAGAACAAGCGACCGACCTTTCTGAACAAGCCGATCCGTCCCACCGTGCTGGCAAGAACAAGCGACGGACCTTTCCGAACAAGCAGATCCGTCCCATCATGATGGCCAGAACAAGCGACAAACCTTTCCGAACAAGCTGATCCGTCCTACCGTGCTGGCCAGAACAAGCGACTGACCTTTCAGAACAAGCCGGTCCGTCCCACCGTGCTGGCCAGAACAAGCGACCGACCTTTCAGAACAAGCCGATCTGTCCCACCATGCTGGCAAGAACCAGCGACCGACCTTTCCAAACAAGCTGATCCATCCCACCATACTGGCCAGAACAAGCGACCGACCTTTCCGAACAAGCCGATCCTTCCCATCATGCAGGCCAAAACAAGCGACCGACCTTTCCGAACAAGCCCGTCCCACCGTGCTGGCCAGAACAAGCGACCGACCTTTCCGAACAAGCCGATCCGTCCCACCATGCTGGCCAGAACAAGCGACCAACTCAGCCGAACAAGCCAATCCTTCCCAACCGATCCCTCCCTCATGCTGGTCAGAACATGTGACCGACTCTACTTAACCAGACAATTTGTCCCACCATGCCGGCACGGGTATAGGGTCTGTAACCAGAAATGCCTAGTCCTAGTGTAAATGACCAAAAAGGCCCAGTTAAAAAAGGCCCACTTTTTAAATTGATAAAAAATACCCAAAACGTGTATATTGCATTTGAAATTAAATATGATTTATGATAGATTAATGATTGGTAAGTTGATGATTTAATGCCCGGCTTAAATGCATTGGAACAATAATGATAATAAAATCAGAGAAATGGATCTTATACTATTATAATCATTCTAATAAGTATGCATGCTTCCGCTTACAGTACGACCTCGCAACGTCATGATGACACCATTTATCCTGTGACCTAATTCTATCAGAAAATTAAGATAAAATGTTGCCGTATTTCTTTCTCGCATGTGGATATCAATACACCAGGAGACAGGTTTCGTTTAGGGAGTGGCACTGCACTTTCGTTTTCGACTGGGACCCACAGATGAAGTTTTTACATTCTGGTGTACACGTTTACAATGCAGTGGCGTATCCAATCGGTGGGGGAGTTTTCGAGGTTCAAAGGAAATCCCTCTCAGCGGCAGATCCAGACTTTGTAAGGGGGTTTGAAATGACAAAAAGGTTGTTCGTTCTCTTATTATTACAAAATTCTGACTGAATTTTTACATGAAATTGAAATAATTAGGATTCATAGGAGGTTCGTTTGACTGCCGCACCCCCTCTGGATCTGTCACTGTCTCTGCAGCCTGATTGTTTTATTTCAATACAGAAATTCCGTCAAAATTGTGTAATACTTGGAAAACGAGCCTTTCTATCTAAATTCTAACCCCATCACAGAAATCCTTGATCCGCGGCAGCAACGAGTACGCAGGAAGCATCAAAAATCAAAGTAAACCGTAAAATAATCATTATGTCGTTGTTCGATTCATTTCTAATAAATCGGCGAGGAAAAAAACGAGAATAAATCGACAGAAATAGTTCTGCATGACACTGTCGCAGTAAACCGTAAATAATATCAACATTTCGGGCGTTATTTGATCCAATTATCAATAAATCGGCGAAAAACTCGACAGAAATAGTTCTGCATGACACACGGAACTTACTGAATCATAATTTCGAAAATGGATGCCCAGTTACGAAATTAGGCAAAGTTCCGTGCCCAGTTTCGAAAATAGGCATGCCCAATTTCGAAATAAGGCAAAAAACTAAGATTAGGCACAACATAAACACTATCAACACTGAATGCCAAGTTTATCAGAGGTCAGTGACAGATTTTAAATATTGTAGACATAGTGCAAAGGCATTGTAAGTGCATACTGAAACTAAAAAAATATAGCACTTTACACTTTAAAACTCTCAAGGGTTTAGTTTGAGCTTTGGAATTTGTACAGATCATAGTGCATGTACTTTAAGATATTGAGGACGGTTTAGTTGCCAGTGAATCAAAAATGATGATTAAACCCTTCAGACAGATATTTTCTATGAAGTTCAGTCTTAATCCATAATTGATGTTAAATCTTTGAGTTGATTTCAATCTGATTGAAATCCAATATTGATTTTTCTTTTGCAGAACTTAGAGCAGAGATAGAACACTTGAAGGCATCTGGTTTATCAACAAACGACGACGCGTATGCAGAGAGTCTGTACGAGATCAACTCGTTACGAGAACGGCTGGCACAGAAGGATAGAGAAATGGAGGAAATAACAAAATCTTGGCAGGAGAGATTGAGACAGTCAGAGGAGAGAAAACAGGAAGAGGCTAAACTGTTAGAGGTGAGAAATTTGGTCCAATATTGGTCCTTGGTCTTGTATGATTAACCCTTTCCCAAATAAAACCTGCTTTTGATATCCATAAATGAAAAAGCTGTGAAAAAGATTTAGGCAAAAGAAGAAAATGCTGATGAGTGATGATCAGCATTTTCTCCTTTTGCCTCAATATTTTATGTGCCATATGATACACAAATCCTTTTGTTATCAACATCTATTCTGCTGTCTGCAGTTGCTGGAATCAGGTTGTCGGTCCGGCCGGCCGTGGACATAATTTTGTGTCCTCTTCTACTACCACAGTTTTTGGCCAATTTTGCTGAAATTTTATCAGGTTGTTTCCTATCATATGAAGTTGTGAGCCTGCAATTTTCATCTTGATCCAGTCAAAGTTATGCCACTTTGAAGTTTTTAAGAAGAGGGGGGTGGGGGAGGGAGTAGTCAAAATTTAAAATTTTGTTTCCGTGCTCTAACTCGAGAACCATTTGACCTAGGATCATGAAACTTTACCCAGTTGTTGCCCATGACCCATGGAGGTGCCCTATTGCTTTTGGGTCTTGAAGGTCAAGGTCACAATTGGACCTTGTTTAAAATCTGTTTACGTGCTCGAAGTCAAGAACCTTTTGACCTATAGCACTTTTTCACTGACAAGGCCCTAGTTTGGGGGGGGGGGGGGGGGGGGTATTCGTCCGCTTTGTGACAGTTCTTGTTTGGGAAAGGGTTTAATACTGTATGGTTTATGAAGACCCACCTTGTATGTCTTACCACATGTTGTTCTTATTCCTGAAAATCTAGCATGGGCCCCTTTAACAAAATACATTTAAGACTGAATAGGTAATGGACCTCAAGTAAACTTTGTTCAGTAAACCTTTGTTCAGTCTCGAGTCGAGAAATAAGCTGATATTTTCCAAATGTCTTACATGATAAATTTGTCTTGTTTATTCACAGAAAGCTGGTGTGACATTGAAGGTGGACAACAAACTCCCTAATCTTGTCAACTTGAATGAGGATCCACAATTATCCGAGATGTTATTGTATGTGTTAAAAGATGGGATTACCAAAGTAGGCAGAATGGGTCCTGACTCTAAACATGAGATACAACTGAATGGTGCTTTGATTGCAGACAATCATTGGTAGGTTAACAGTTAGGATGTGAACAAATTGAGTGCTTGAGCAAGGGATGGGAACTGGTACTCAGGTATCAGTTACTCCCGGTTCCATGATGTTCCGAGTAATTGGTATTGTTTCATTTTGAAGGTACCGGTTCTTATATCCGATTCCAATGTATATTCGCGCCACACAAATTATGGTTGGGTGTTTAATAAAATTGAAGAATTCGGCGGGACCACAAGAATAGGAAATAAATAGAAATATTGAGTTGTTGTGTTTTTTCACCTATCTTCCCCGATTTATTCCATCTACATGTGGATGGGATTTATATAGGATTTCGACTAATACCCCGTGAATTGGGATATGCGATATTCAATAGCCTAGAGGGATAAGCAAATTGGCGCAATAGTCCGGCATAACTCGGAACATGGGAAAACCCATAAAATCTTTTCAGTAACGAAAAAAATCATTGCGTTAAGTAAACTTTAAATAGAAAATACTGTAGATCTAGACTCTATATGATATTTAGAAACAACAAAAAATAATAAAAAAAACATTCAAGGAGAGTAAACTGGCAGAAAGAAGGGGAAAATAACTTTAAATAGACAACCTGTGATGACAGCTGCAAAGTGCCCCCTTAATGCTAATTTTTACAGTGACCTGACCCGCTCTGATTGCGGGTTAGGCTTTGACCGTTTTAAGGAATGTAAACCACGCCTTCTGAACCTCATTTCATCATCACTCAAGGCATAAGGTGTCAATCAAATAGAATTTTTGGTTAAAAAGTATCGATTAGGTATCGGAATCGGTTAAAAACTAACGATGCCCATCCCTAGCTTGAGCCTCTCTAACAACCCATGGTACGTCTTTTTAACCCTTTCCCAAACAAGACCCGGTTTTGATGTCCCTAATAGAAAAGGCTTGGGAAAACATTGAAACAAGAGAAGAAACTGCTGATGACCAGCAGTTTCTCCTTTTGTCTCAATATTTTCTATGCCATATTTTATACAAATTCTATCTTTAACAACTTCCATTTTGTCATTTGTGGCAGTTTTTGAAGTGGAACACCCTAAAATTTTGTCGTTTGGGAAAGGGTTAAATCATGCATTTTAAAATGAATGATTTATAAAAGACAAACGACGGGTTGTAAGTGAGGCTAAAGAATTATCCATCCAATTCTTTGCTATGTGCAGTCTGCGACATGGTTGCGTCCACCAAAATCGTATGTTGCATGTTCATATATTGCACGACTATGCCGAAGTTTTAGAAGCAGACTGCACGCAGGAGCATGACTGTACGACTGGTAGTAAGAGAGGCTTAAATAAGTGCATCATTTTGTAACAAAATAACTAAGAACAACTGTTTTCTATCTGTCCATTTGCTTAATTACTTCTATGTATTTAGTATGAGTGTTTTTGTCTTTCACAAACACTGTTTCGTTTTTATACGCCGCCAGAGATGGTCGTAAATTTCCGTCATCTTCTCCGTCTGTCCATCCGTCCATATGTACGTACATACGTCCACTTTTCTTGTCAATGCAGTCTGGCTGGATCTTTTTGAAACTTGGTCAATGTTATCACCTCAATTGGTAGATTTGCATGAAGGAAGGATTTTATGGTTTATTGATTTTTGCCAGAGTTATGCCCCCTTAAAACTTAATCTCTGGGGTGGCGTAGATTGTGACCATGGCACTCTTGTTCATGGTGTTATAATTTGAGTGTAATTGGATTATTTGTTGGATATTTAATCAAAGTAATTGCAAAACCTCGTAACTTCAGCTTTAACAAAGCTGTAGTTCCCAGGGTTTGCAGTGACATTGGCATTTTATATTTGTACCTGAAAGGTTCTACTTTCAGTTTACTCAAGCACTTAGATGTCCCTTTGTATATGAATAGCAATATGATAAGTTGAGAATTAAGATGGAAGCAACCAAAAAGTAATACCAATCTTCAGATAAGAGGGAGTGATGGCTTTTCGAAATGAAATATTTCACTAAATTTTCACCAAACCCTATGTTGTGGGTACTCTTCAGATTTGTCTGGTAGAGACAATTCTAATGAGTTCCCACAACTTAGGGTTTCGATTTGAAATTAAAATTTAAGAATGTCTTCAACCCTCTTATCTGTTACTCTGAATATTATTGAATCTATGTTATTAATTAAATCTAATATGTTTTTACTTTCAGTTTGATCAAACACATAGACAACACAGTCACATTAATCCCTCTAGGAGATGCCCCTACATATGTAAATGGCAATCTGATAGCGGAGAGCACAGATCTACATCATGTTAGTATTTATAAATAACATATATCATCAATATATTGTCGCTTTTTTGCAAAAACCTAGCATCTGCAGCTTAAAAGGAGCTGCAGTTACAAGGTTTATGTTGAAAAGCAGCAATATGATAAGAGTTCTTGTGTACATGAAATGTAATGATTTATTCAGAATGTAATTTCTGCATTTATGAATATTAGGGGTACCCTTTAAGTCTGTGGGTCAAAAGTCAAGGTTACTTTCAGAGAACAATTTCAAACAATTGTGCATACATTGTTTAACAACAATTAAAAGAATGGGATCATAATAAATTATACTCCCCAACTAAGAAGTTGAAGTGGTTATTTTGGAAAGGTTTCACCCTGCCTGTCTATTCGTCCATCTGTAGACTTTTCACCCATGTTCTCTAGCTGAAGAACCATTTGACCTAGGACCATGAAGTTTTACAGGATTGTTGCTCTTGATCCAAGGGGACCTGTTGTCTTTGGGTTATGTTGGTCAAAGGTCAAAGTCACAAATGAACTTTGTTTAAAATCTGTTTCCATGCTCTAACCCTAGAACTGTTTGACCTATTTAAGTACTGGGATAGTCTGAACCCAACTCAAAAATTGGATCACATGCTAAGAATACACTACTACTACTGCAATTACCAATGACAAATGTGTAAGACTAATGAGGTTTTCTGTAACTTTTGAAATCAGGAAATAGATCTAGAATCATTGTTGAATAAGCTACTGTCATCTTAATTTGCAGGGAGATCGAGTGATCCTGGGGGGAGATCATTACTTTAGATTTAACCATCCTATAGAAGTGGAGAAGTCTAAACGAGGCAAACAGTCTCCACAGAAAGAAATGAAGGACTTTGAGTTTGCTAAGGCTGAACTCATGAGGGTGCAAGAAGCAAGGTAAGGTCTCATTTCAACATGGAAAATAGATTAGCCTGGATAGGGATGAAAGGCTCTTATCCAATCAGAGACCATCATGGGGCACATATTATCAACGGTCGCACATTTATTTTTTGCGTAATTACTTGTAACAACAAACCTGATAGGCCCAATCTGATTTCTCGTGCAATCAGATGTCTTTTTACACAGTTTACATAAAAACATGGTCGTAAAGTTGATCATTGATTCAAGATTTACTGCCTACGGCTGACAAAGAAGTTATAATTACAAAAATATTGGTACTGATCTTATTCTATGTTTGTGCAGGCTAATCTGTTTAGTAAGTTTAGTAAGCAATAATGGCTTGACAGTCATTGGATACTGCATATTATATGTTGGACCCCAGGTGTTAATGATGCCTTATGGCATTTCAGACCTGCATTTTTTTAGATCAGCCTGTGTCTAAGTGCAGCCTGATGAGTACCAATGTGGTACCAATTTATTTTCTACAGTTCATGAAAGAGCTATAATAGAACAGCATGGATCCTGATCAGACTGTGTGTATACAGAGTCTGATCTGGATCCATGTTGTTCTTAAAAGCTTGGAGGGCCCTTTTTCTAGAACATGGCTCATTAAAATTTAGTTTGTTCCATTCCTAGACTACAAGAGGAGAGAAGAAAAGCTCAAGCTGAGATGTTGATTGAAGTAGAACAGGCCAAGAAAGATGCTGAAGAGAAGTTTGCCAACATGGAGAAAATAATGGTAAGAAAGTTTTTCTTGGTATATTCAACTTTTAGGGTGTGGCTAAGCCAATAGGTTATTCGACGACTTTACTTCTCAATATACTTGTTATAATAAGAGAAAAACGTGCAGCACGAGCATGAACACATTTCGAAATTGAATCCATTACCAAACAATGAAGCTTTTTGGAACACCTAATAGAAAATAATTGGTAAAACATTGAGGCAGAAGAATTAAATGCTGATGCATTTTCGTCTTTTCCTCAATATTTTCTCTGCAATATTGTGTGCAAGACTCTTGGTAACTATTTTTACAACCATTTTGATGGAACAGTCAAATTCTCTTTAATTTTGCAAAGCCAATATTTTATATGAAGACAAACAAAAGGTTATATGAATGAATATCTTGAGATAAAGAATAATAATGTTGTACCTTTTCTGCTATTCTATATTTGACAGAGGGAAGAAAGTGCAGAAAAAGAGAAAGTAGCTGAAGATGTTATTCTCAAGTTGAAAAAACAGAAAATGGTAAAGAATTTAATTTTCTTATGCTGATTTTTATCAGAATATATTTTATGAGATTCACTTATAAAATTATAAAAAGTGAAACGATTTTGAAATTTCCTAGCTCAATCAGTAACAAGCATAAAAATGATGACATACAGGTGAGGTTTTCTGTCGTGATGGGATACCAAACTAAAACGATTCACTCATTATGTCTTATGATTTCGATCAGGATTGTCATTTAATGTGCGATATAGTAACTCGCCCACAGCTTGATTCAAGCCACCGTTACTAGACTTTATAACATCAAGGATGGTTTATCAACATGGAATAGTAAATTCAGTCTATTTTTAACACAAACTTCTTTGCTATTATAATTCCGTTATCAGGATTGACCCTGGAATATCTTTATCTTTCAGATGTTGGAGCAGGAGGTTATAGCAGGCAGAAAAAGACAGCAGCTTGAAGCAGAGGCAGCGTTAAAGGTACATGAGGATTGTTATATTGCTGCATTTATGGGCAGTTCTGTATTATACTTTGTATTACAGATAAAAAGGCCATGAAGTGGTCTTTGACCGATCTATAGGTAACACATATGATTTAACCCTTTCCCAAACAAGACCTGGTTTTGACGTCCCTCATAGAAAATGCTTGGGAAAACATTGAGACAAAAGAAGAAACTGCTGATAATCAGCAGTTTCTCCTTTTGTCTCAATATTTTCTTAGCTATTTTCTACGTAATTTCTATCTTTAACAACACCAATATTGTCATCTGCAGTAGCTTTTGAATAGGACCACCCCAAAAATTTGTTGTTTGGGAAAGGGTTAAGTCCAAAAATGTCAATGCTGTGAAATTTTACAGGAAATAGAAATGTTGCAGAAATCATGTTCCGTTTACAATAATAGCATAAAGCCTTAGAAGCACTCCAAAGTTGTTAGGGGTGGTAAAAATATCTAGCATAAATCTCTGTAGTAGGTAATATAATAGATTTAAATCAAAAGTAATTAACAATATTCATGTACATATTTACAGTCTGAGCAGCTGAAGGCATCTGAAAAGCCTCGGATTGTAGAATTGCTAGAGGAACAGATGGCTAAAGAGTCTCAAAGACTTGAAGAATTAAAGAGAAAAAGAAGTGAAATGGTCACAAGAGTTAACAGACCTGTAACTGTACAGGCTCCTGTAGTAGAACCTAGCTCAGGTAGATGTCCATATTAGCATTGATATTTGATCCGCAAACAAAATTTAAGTCCAATTTGATTAGTTTTGCAGATGACGAAGAAAATGTTGAGGGAAAAGAAATATTTGGTATCAGCATTTGACCGTTTTCTCTTGAAAATTACTCAATCTTCCATTATATCACAAATCAAAAACATCCGTTGTTTCTATATTACATAGAATACTTCCTTAAATTATGCTTAAAGCAAAAAGAAATAAAATAGAATTAGGGAATGTTTGTTTAAAGAACGAGTTCAAACAAAAGAATAAAAGAAAAAAAAAAAGAAAATTAGAATTATAATACATATGTTTGCATACTTTTCAAAGGCCCTTTTATCAGATTTGAGGAAAAGAGGTAATACCATTGTAATATACTAGAGGAAAGAAGAAACGCAACAACTTTTTTGTTATTTCTCTTAATTCTTTTATGCTATAGAGTCAAAGTTGTTACTGATTATTACAGGGAACTGTATCTTGATATTGATGTTTTTGTTTACATTAGAACCTGTCTTACCTGTGAGATAACGTCAAAATAGACGTTTACATGTTACTCATTTGCAAACCTTTAAATGTCCAAACTTTACATAAACTCTTTTGATTTGTGTAGATGCACGTCGACTCGACAAAAGGCAATGATTTTAGTTTGGATTTAATTCCTCATATCATTTTGCGAATTATTCAAAAACGTCGTCCAGTAGCAATTATGATGTTTTAGAATGGAACATCTCAAACCGCGATTGCTGCTGACTTTGGTGTGCATCGGTTGACAAAATTTAAACGCATATTTATGACACATTCAACTTGTGGCCTTGACGAAATTTTGACATTAGAAAGTCAAATGATGAACTTTTACTAGACATTGGAAAAAGTACTCGAATGAGGGTGATTTTGAGAAAGACAGAACAAAACTTATGATCCAATTTATTTGTTGTTGCGTTTCTTTTTCCTTGAGTATAACATTTTTAAGTGCATATATTGTTTACAGGTAAGATGGACCTGTATAAGATTGCATTACAAGTGAGGGAAGCCAACAAAATCAGCCAGTATTTAAAGAAACATACAGTGAGTGTACATTATATATCATTTCAAATTTGGATTTCTTTAGAAGCTATAGCCTCTCTTACAACCTGTCTTGCGTCCTTAAATTTGTGTGTCTCCAGAGATTTTTAAAAATCTCTGAAGGTGCACCATTTATAAGGATGCATGATGGGTTGTATGAGAGGCTCTTTCATGCTCCTAGAGTTCTAAAAAGACACAGAATTGCTGTGGTCAACAATTATGTGGTAAATTCTTTGGTACATCCATTTTGGGTCGTGATTGTGTCCACCAAAGAAATGCTTTGCATGAATGTGCAATGCATGACTAGACCAGGGGTGTAAAATTCCACTCGCCTGCTCGCATTGGCGAGTAGCATTTGGCAGTGGAAAAAGTTACATACTAGTCCTACCGGGTGAGTAAAAATATTGTCTGGCAAATGAATAAAAACATTTATCAAACTCAATACTGTGTTTTTTCTCGGTCCCGATCTGTGCAATAGATTTATAAAATCTGTCAGATCAATGGGAGACAAACTTTGTATTTTTACAGAACCTCCGATAAACAGGAAGTTTTCAGACAGGTACGCGGATTAACTGTCTGTGGTGACACCGTTACATTGATATAATTTATTACTGTGTATAAATTCCGTCCCCGCTGTCTACTGCAAGAAGTCAAAGAACAATTTTTAAAAGGTTGTTATTGAATATTCGGGTCGAAAGTTCATGGAATTCTGTGATTTTTTTACCTGCGCATCCTGCTACATTTACTCATAATTTGGTCTCTGGGATGCAAAGTTTTAATTCTGGCGAGTCCCAGGATGCAACAATTTTTACAGATTTACTATTAAAAATAGTGTAGTGGACTCACTAAGCCAGTAGCTGGACTCATAGATATGGAATCCAGCGAGTCCTCAGGACTCGCAATCTTAAAATTGTAAAAAAATCACTGGGAATTGACAATGAAAAATGGGAAAAAGAGTGAGTATTTCTACATAATGAAAAGAGTAAGTCACAACAAAAGGTGAATGACGAGTAAACATTGGAAAAGAGATGTCTGACTTCTAGTCTTGGCTTTCGTTGTTTTTGGGGCCGAACAAGAGTTGTTCTGTAAACTTTAGAGAAAAAATCCAGCATTTAAGCAGCCAAGATATTATCGTTGTTTATTTGAATCATGTCCAAATGTAAGAAAGAGACTTTGAAATTTCATGGTAAAAGGGCTAAATATCGTCGATCATCAACATGTTGTAGATAAGTGATAACCCTCCTACATCTTCCTAACATAAGACAAGCACATAACAGAATTACAGGACGAGTAACATAATCATAAGGGCGAGTAACTTTTTTGGCTACTAGTCCTACAGGGCGAGTTGAAGAAAAAATAATTTTATACCCCTGTAGACGCAGACCGTTTGCAAGAGCCTCTTTTGTAGCATCTCACTTGACTTTCTAAAAATATTGGCAAATCTTTTTAACCATAATTTCTAGCCAAGATTTTCTTTAAATCAAATGTCAAGGTTACTAGTAAAGAAAAAATGGTCTTACTAAGAGATTTTGAATAGAATGAGCTAGATCAGCATGGTTGATCGAGCTTGATCTAAAGTTGATTTGATCTGCAGTGGGGACATAGCATGAGACATTTTTGTTGCTTTTCAATAAAAACCTCGTATCTACAGCTTTAAATAAGCTGTAGATACAAGGTTTTCTGTTGAAAATCAACATTTATTTCTTGTAGATGTTCAGTAGAGAAGATTACCTGGAGAATGAGGAGATGAAGACAGTTATTAAAGTGACCAATAAAAAGTTAGACGTTTGTACTTATTGGAGTCTTGCTAAGTTTGAAGAGAAACTCTTCCAGATGAGGGATATATACCAGGTATAACCAGTAGTTCTCTTTTTGTCTCAATTTATTTGAAAGATTTTCTTTTAAAGTTTCAAAAAAATATATAATAGGAAAAGTCTTTTCCTAATATATATTTTTTTGAAACCTAAAAAGAAAATCTAGAGGTAATGTTATAAAAGTGACCAACAAAAAATTAGATGTTTGTATGTACTGGAGTCTAGCCAAGTTTGAAGAAAAACTCTTTCAAATGAGGGATATATACCAGGTAATGACGACATAAGAAGCCCATATGCAGTGGCGGATCCAGAGGGGGTTCGGGGGGTTCAAACGAACCCCCCCTCTGAAGCCTGATTATTTCATTTTCATGCATAAATTCAGTCAAAATTGTGTGATACTAGTAAAACGAACCCCCCTTTTGTGTAAAAACGAACCCCCTTCACAGAAATCCTGGATCCGCCGCTGATATGGGTTTACTTTCTGAACATTTGAAATTGATTGAATAGGCTGAGTTTGTAGAAACAAAGTTTTAAAGCTAAACATTTAACATTTGTTTTCACAACAAAGAGCTACACTTTCTATATTTAATAGTTTTGAGGTCAGAATTCCTATGACTTTTAGTCTAATCTTAAATGTACATGTTGCATCATATTTCCACTTATTATATCCCCCATGTACGATGTAAAGGGTGTGTATTGGTTTCACTCTGTCTGTCTGTAGCATTTTTAGCTCACCTGAGCACAAAGTGCTCAAGGTGAGCTATTGTGACCGCTTTTTGTCCGTCGTCCGTCCGTCTGTCCACAATTGGTGTGTTTACACTCTAGCATCCACAAAAGTTAGGCAATCTTGATCAAACTTGGCCAAAACAAGTATGGTCATAAGGTCTCGGATGAGTTTGATTATGGGCCTGATCGGACCAGAATGTTGGGAGTTATCTGCCCTTGAATGTCAAAAAATGCTGTTTTCAACTTTATTTACACTCTAGCATCTACAATTATTGATCAATCAAGACAAAACTTGGACATAATGTTGGAGACCATAAGATCTCGGATGAGTTTGATTTTCAGTCTGATCAGAATAGAAAGACAAGAGTTATGTGCCCTTGAATTCGACAAAATTGCCATTTTCGACTGTTTTCAACCTTGTTTACATTCTAGCATCTACAATTATTAAACAATTAAGACAAAACTTGAACATAATGTTCGGGACTATAAGATCTCAGATGACTTTAATTTTCAATATGATCTGACCAGAAAGACGAGAGTTATGTGCCCTTGAATTCTCCAAAATTGCCAGTTTTGGCTGTTTTCGACCTTGTTTACACTCTAGAATCTACAATTATCAATCAATCAAGACAAAACTTGGAAACAATGCTAGGGACCATAAGATCTTGGATCAGTTTGATTTTCAATCTGATCTGAACAGAAAGTCAAGAGTTATATGCCCTTGACAGTGTTTCAGCCAGGACGCGCCATTGCGGGTTTCCCGCAGAAAAATAATAATTCCCGCGTGTTTCTCGTAGTGGCACGCCAAGATGGGCGCATAAAATCTTTTCTGGCCCCCAAAATTCGATTTTTGCGTAGATGAACGCGCCAGGGTACGAAAGATATTGGGACGGATTCTCAAGGGGCAAAACATATTTGGACGATAATTATATTGACTGGTTATAGTGCGGTAGTAAAAATCGATATTTTTCTGCAATTTTAATGCCATTCACTAAACCAGTCTACGTCTGGTTCTCGGATTATCTGCATCTGTGGTAAACGAGTATAGTAAAGCCGGAAACCTGCATTTTACAACGTGTTTAGAAAAATAAATCGTCTTGTTTAATTTGCAAAACAGATTTCTTACTCTTCCTAATCAGGACCAAGATCAGAATTTTTGCGATCATTCAACTTCTAGCCCAAGCAAAGTAGCGAAGACAACCACCATTGGAGATCATCATCATCAAGAGGTCTAAGAAGGATTTAGTAATTCGCCATTCAACCAAATAGGCTGCCAACCCCTTAACTCGTGGTACAAACACGTTTTGTCACAAATCAATACATGTGTTATGTGGTCTTAAATATACGAAATTATAATTACCTTATCAAATGTTCTTTCTATAAACTTAATTCATTTTGCAGAAAACATTTATTTTTTGATGGCATTAATTCTTGTTTACATGAAGGATGGAAGCCGCCATCGTAAAACAGTGACGTCATTATCTCGTGGTAACTTGAAAATGTACATGTATAGTGGTCAATGTGTACCAAAAGAGTGAGTTTGGTTTAAGGAAACTAATGCAACTTTCAATTAAGACTTATTTGATGCTATTTTCTTTTTTAAATGTGCTTAGTTTATCTTTAAAAAAGAAAAAAATAAATGAGTGTGTGAAAATTAATTTGTGAAATTTGATTGACACATCACGTGACATGGATTTGGACACAATTTGACTTGTTTTAGAGAAAGGTAGGATTTTTAGCTCACCTGAGCACGAATGTGCTCATGGTGAGCTATTGTGATACCGCTGTGTCCGTCGTCCGGTGTCCGTCGTCCGTCGTCCGTCAAACTTTGCCCTGTGTGCACTCTAGAGACCACATTTTTTGCCCAATCAACCTGAAATTTGCTCAGAATGATTGTCTTGATGAAATCTCGGACAAGTTCGAAATTGGGTCATCTGGGGTCAAAAACTAGGTCACGGGGTCAAATCTTAGAAAAACCTTGTGTGCACTCTAGAGGCCACATTTTTTGCCCAATCAACCTGAAATTTGCTCAGAATGATTGTCTTGATGAAATCTCGGACAAGTTAGAAATTGGGTCATCTGGGGTCAAAAATTAGGTCACGGGGTCAAATCTTAGAAAAACCTTGTGTGCACTCTAGAGGCCACATTTTTTGCCCAATCAACCTGAAATTTGCTCAAAATGATTGTCTTGATAAAATCTCGGACAAGTGTGAAATTGGGTCATCTGGGGTCAAAAACTAGGTCACGGGGTCAAATCTTAGAAAAACCTTGTGTGCACTCTAGAGGCCACATTTTTTGCCCAATCAACCTGAAATTTGCTCAGAATGATTGTCTTGATGAAATCTCGGACAAGTTAGAAATTGCGTCATCTTGGGTTAAAAACTAGGTCACGGGGTCAAATCTTAGAAAAACCTTGTGTGCACTCTAGAGGCCACATTTTTTGCCCAATCAACCTGAAAATTTGTCAGAATGATTGTCTTGATGAAATCTACTGTAAGTTCGAAATTGGGTCATCTAGGGTCAAAAACTAGGTCACGGGGTGAAATTTTAGAAAAACCATGTGTGCACTCTAGAGGCCACATTTTTTGCCTAATCAACCTGGTCTGAAATGGTGACTTGATGAAATCTCGGACAAGTGTGAAATTGGGTCATCTGGGATCAAAAACTAGGTCACGGGGTCAAATTTTAGAAAAACCTTGTGTGCACTCTAGAGGCCACATTTTTTGTCCAAATGTACTCATTTTTGCTCAGGAAGTGTGTTTTGATGATTTCTCGGACAAGTTCGAAATTGGGTCATCTGGGGTCAAAAATTAGGTCACGGGGTCAAATCTTAGAAAAACCTTGTGTGCAGTCTAGAGGCCATATTTTTTGTCCAAATGTATTCATTTTTGCTCAGGAAGTGTGTTTTTATGATTTCTCTGACAAGATTAAAATTGGGTCATTTGGAGTCAAAAACTAGGTCACGGGGTCAAATCTTAGGAAAACCTTGTGTGCACTCTAGTCTCAGGTGAGCGCTTCAGGGCCAATGGCCCTCTTGTTTTTTATCTGCAAGGGTAAATATATTTTTGATTTCATATATATGTGGATATTGAATATTTCTTTCATTCTTTGACAAAATCTAAATAACACGAGATTAGGGTTACCACGAGATAATGATAGGAGAGTATACAATGTACGCTTACTCATCCCAAAATGCGTGGAAACGTGAATAACCATGACTGAATTTTGTCAGGGGAACAGCTATAGGGGATCTAGATCCATGCATTGTGAAACATAAGAATTGACCCCCCCCCCTTAAAAGTGGTCTGGCCCTTATTTAGGAAAAGAGGGGGCCAATTGGCCCCCTTTAGAAAAATCCTGGCTGAAACACTGCCTTGAATTTGACAAAATTGCCGTTTTTGACTGTTTTCGACATTGTTTACACTCTAGAATCTACAATTATTTATCAAGACAAAACTTGGACACAATGTTGGGGACCATAAGATCTTGGATGAGTTAGATTTTCAGCCTGATCTGACCAGAAAGACGAGAGTTACGTGCCCTTGAATTTGATAAAATTGTCATTTTCGACTGTTTTCGACCTTGTTTACACTCTAGAATCTACAATTATTAACCAATCAAAACAAAACTTGGACACAGTGTTGGGGATCATAAGATCTCGGATGAGTTTGATTTTCAGTCTGATCTATTAAGAAAGACAAGAGTTATGTGCCCTTGAAATTGACAAAATTGTCATTTTCGACTGTTTTCGACCTTGTTTACACTCTAGAATCTACAATTATTAACCAATCAAAACAAAACTTGGACACAGTATTGGGGACCATTAGATCCTGGTTCAATTTGATTTTAAGTCTGATCTGATAAGAAAGTTGAGAGCTATGTGCCCTTGAATTTGACAAAATTGCCATTTTCGGCTGTTTTCGACCTTGTTTACACTCTAGAATCTACAATTGCAAATTAATCAAGACAAAACTTGGACATAATGTTGGGGACTATAATATCTTGGATGTGTTTGATTTTAGTCTGATCTAATAAGAAAGTTGAGAGTTATGGGCCCTTGAATTTGACAAAATTGCCATTTTTGGCTGTTTTCGACCTTCTTTACCATCTAGAATCTACAATTATCAATCAATCAAGACAGAACTTGGACACAATATTGGGGACCATAAGATCTTGGATGGGTTTGATTTTCAGTCTGATCTGATAAGGAAGTCGAGAGTTATGTGCCCTTGAATTTGACAAAATTGCCATTTTTGACGGTTTTCAACATTTTTTACACTCTAAAATCTACAATTATTTAACAATCAAGACAAAACTTGGACACAATGTTGGGGCACCATAAGATCTTGGATGAGTTTGATTTTCACAATGTTATTGACCATAAGTTCGTTTTCAGTCTTAAAGTCATGAATATTAATTGAATTGAACAAAATTGTTGCTCATATCATTTTGGTTCAGGTGAGCGATATAGGACCATCATGGTCCTCTTGTTATTTTCCTTGCTCTAAATTGAGAACCATTTGACATAGGATAATGAAACTTTACAAAGTTGTTGCCCTTGACCCATGAAGGTGCCCTATTGTTTTAGAGTCACATAGGTAAAAGGTCATGGTCAAAATTGGACTTTGTTTAAAATCTGTTTTCGTGCTCTAACTCGAGAACATTTTGCCTATGATCATGAAACTGCACATGAACACATAGTTTTTTGCAACACCAGCCACATAAAAACTCGCATTGTTGAACTATGGACCCATGTCGTTAATAAATTCAATTAAACCTTTCTTAAGCTCTATTGTCTACCTCTCCCCAATAAGTAGTCCACAATAAGATTGTAAACAATATGAATACCTTTTTACTACAGAATGAAAGTGAGAGTTCTGCTGATGATGAAGTATTTAATGATCCTAGCGATCACTGGGGCAGAGACAGTGTGTCTAACTCTCCAATATCTCCCAAGTAAGTGTAGAAAATACCTTTTCTTCATCCAAATTTATGTTGCGACCATAGTGCAGTTGCTCAGTGCCACAATCCGTTTCCATGCTCTAATTTCAGAGCCATGTGACCTATGACCATGAAATTTTACACAGTAGTTGCCTTTCACGGAAGGAGTTGCCCTATTGTTGTGTCTATGGCACTCTGATTATTCATCATTGTTACAGATATTCAAGATACACAAGATTTTTGCAGTTTGGAGGTGTGTTATCACTTACAGCTAGGGCTGAAACAAGTACTGGCGTAGGGTACAAGATTGTCAGTACCTGGGTACAAATTTACTACCTGTTACCGGATGATTCATGTTCGGCTTTCAATTTGTATTAATAATATCTAGACAGTCAAAAAGTTTTTTATACAATGATGAAAATAGTGAACAACATGTTGTGAAGGATTACATTGGAGAGGGGGGGCTCATTTGGAAATCAACCAATGGGAACATGCAGGTGAGTTGAACTCGGCCGAGGCAACTCGCCTGCATGTTCTCATTGGTGGATTGCTCTTATACTATAATTGGATTGGGCCATCTAAATTCACAAATTATCCATTTGTATGGGTATCCGGGTACTCTCGAATAACTGTTATACATGTACACAGGTAGAAATTTTGTACCCGTTTTAGCCCTACTTACAGCTATTTCCATTACAGTTCTGGTCAGAGAAGATCTGCCCCATCACCTGGTCTGTGTAAAGCCTTGTTATCTAGTACATCCAGTTCTGTGTGTATTCAAGGTAAGGGAAAATATCCTCGCTTTTCAATGAAAACCTCCTGTGAAATGCAGTGATATCTAGATAAAGATGAGGTTAATTATACCCCACCTACGAAATAGTGGGGGGTATATTGGTTTCACCATGTCTGTCTGTCTGTCCCTCCATCCGTAGACATTTTTTTTCCTCGAGAACCATTTGACCTAGAATCATGAAACTTTTCACAGTTGTTACCCATGACCCAAGGAGGTGCCCTATTTTTTGAAAGTCAGAGGTCAAGGTCACAATCAGACTATTTGAAATCGGTTTCCGTGCTCTAAGTCAATAACTGTTTGACCTAGGACCATGAAACTTTACACAGTTGTTGCCCATGACCAAAGAAGGTGCCCTATTGTTTTTGGGTCTTGAAGGTCAAAGGTCAAGGTCACAATCAGACTTTGTTTAAAATCTGTTTCCGTGCTCTAAGTCAAGAACCGTTTGACCTAGGACCATGAGGAGGTGCCCTATTGTTTTTGGGTCTTGAAGGTCAAGGTCACAATCAGACTTTGTTTAAAATCTGTTTCTGTGCTCTAAGTCAAGAACTGTTTGACCTAGGACCGTGAAACTGTACACAGTTGTTGCCCATGACCCAAGGAAGTGCCCTATCGTTTTTGGGGTCATGAAGGTCAAAGGTCAAGGTCACAATCAGACTTTGTTTAAAATCTGTTTCCGTGCTCTAAGTCAAGAACATTTTGACCTAGGACTATGAAACTATACACAGTTGTTGCCCATGACCAAAGGAGGTGCCTTATTGTTTTGTGTCATGTAGGTCAAAGGTCAAGGTCACAATTGGACTTTGTTAAAGAACTGTTTTTCGTTCTCTAAGTCAAGAACCGTTTTGACCAATAGCACTTTTTCAGTGACAAGGCGGTAGTGACAGGGTATTTGTCCTCTTTGCGACAGTTTTAGTTTTCTCTGAATTCATTTTAATATGAATAATCCATTTCTTCCCAAAACACCTTAATTTGGCATCTCTAAGAAAGGCAGTCTCAGGAGACTTTTAGGGTTAAAAAGAAAATGCTGATAAACAGTATTTGTTTTAAATTTCTCTCAATGTTTTGTGTGAAGGACTTGCGTTTGTAGTAAGATATGTTCAAATGGGCTTTATTAAAATGTGGCCCTGATTTTAAAATGTTTTAAGCTTTCTGTTCGAAGTTCTAATATGACCATTCTACATAATTTTCAGATGCCTCTAGTATAATGGATACCACCAGATTAGCAGGGCCTGTTGTACCTTCATTGTGTAAAGATATCATCAATGTTACACTCAGCCAGTGTAAATGTAGGTAGTCTGTACTTTGTCGCTATTCAACGAAAAACTTGTATCTACAGCTTTAAACAAGCCTTAGATACAAGGTTTTCATTAAGAAGCAGTGTCTTATATTTATCTACCGACCCATACCAAAAGTTTTTGGATGTTGGTGGTTTATCTTTGTCAATCTGTTTATCGGTCTGTGTGTCTGTATGCACAATTCAATGTGAAAACTTTTAACTTTGCTTATTTTCATTTTACAAGGCTCATGTGGAAAGAACATTTCGTCAATATGCATCAATTGATGTCAATGTCATCCGTCAATGTCAAATGCCATGACCATGTCATAGAAAAATGGCTCTTTGACAGTTTCAGTCTTTGTCTTTTATATAGCATAAATTTGTTTCCCAACTTTGTTCAGTCTTATTTTAGGTTAATGAAAACCAGAAAAGCATTGAGTGCATGTCATCAAATGAAATTCTCTTTCAATGAAACATGATACATGATAAAACAAGCTTCATTATTTATGAAATCCAACATGAATCTTTAAATCATCCTTTACCATTTGCAAAAAAACATTTTTATTATGAAACCGCTAATGAAGAAAGTTTTCAAAACCATTAAGAGATAAAAAGAAAATGCTGATGAGATGTTTATATCACATTTGACTTTGGGTTCATCATAAATTTTGTTGTTAGAGAAAGTGTTAACCCATTCCCAAACGACAACATTTTAGGGTGGTCCAAATTCAAAGGAGTTGCAGACGAAAAAAATAATGTTATTAAAGATGGGAATTGTGTGTAACATGGCACAGAAAATATTGAGACAAAAGGAGAAACTGCTGGTTATCAGCAGTTTCTTCTTTTGTTTCAATGTTTTCCAAAGCCTTTTCTATTAGGGACGTCAAAACCAGGTCTTGTTTGGGAAAGGGTTAAATGTTTTGTTATCGCATTGAAAGATCGGGGCATATTGCTTTATTCATGTCCGTCCGTCTGTCTAAAAACTTAACATTTGCCTTTTCTCCAAAAGAATTGGACATTCAAAGCTCAAATTTGGTATGCAACTTCCTTTCAATGATATCTATCTGTTCCATACAATTTGACTTTCCTCAAAGTCATCTGTTAACCCTTATCAACCCTTTACACAAAAAATTAACATTTTAGAAAAATGGCCAATTTTGGGGCATTGGTGTTTCACAAACACATCTTGTTTGTTGTGAAACTGCTAGCGAAGAAAGTTTTCAAAAGCATTAAGAGGTAAAAAGAAAATACTGAAGAGATGTTTGTACTACATTTTACTTTGGGTTCCATCAAAGATTTTGTTGTTAGAGAAAGTCTTAAATGGTTTAAAATCCCTATATTTTCAGCATCAAGTTTAGAAGAAAGCATTGCTGACAAAGTACTACACAGCTGTCAAACACTGAAGACTTGTTTAGTGAATGTATCAGAACTTCCATCAATACTGGAGAAAAACAACAATGAAAACAAGGTGGAAAGAGGAGAAGTTTTACATGTGACCTGTATCCAGATGACAAACTCGTTCCAGTTGTTGTTGAATTATTGTAATCTCTGGTCGGCTATGTATCAGAATCTACAGTCGGCATTGATACATGATTTGTTAACAAGGATGAATGATCATTGTAAGGTGATTGGGAATCAAATGATCAGATTTTTACAGGTGGGTAAAGACTTGTATGATTATGTATATGAGCTGATTTCAAGTCTACTTAAAAATTCACGAAGCTCTATTTTATTTTATCATAACTCAGACTAATTGATGATCATGCTGGAGTTAGGAGGTTTTGCAATAACACCAACACTCACTCTGCTCCAAAGCAAGTGGTTTCTTTAAACATTCAAGCCAAAGTGTTTGTAAGTGCAAAATCAAAGTGGGAAGCGTTCACATGAACCGAAGAAAACATTCACTTGAATGTTTGAAGAAACCACGGGATTCGAAGCAGAGTGAGTTGCAAACGGGAATAGCTCTCACAAATGTGCGTTCCGTGCACTTTATCTCGTCAAAATCAACAGAGTATAAGCTGAGAAATTAAACAAAACATACCTTGAAGCGGACGGTTTTTTCGGTGTTAACGCTTCCCAAAAGTCACGGGGGTTATCCACCGTGTTGATACATGATTTTAGGATGAATGTTTCATGTTTATATTTTCATTCATATTGATTTGACCCTTTCCCAAACAAGACCTGGTTTTGACGTCCCTAGAAGAAATGTCTTGGGAAAATATTGAAACAAAAGAAGAAACTGCTGATAACCAGCAGCTTCTCCTTTTATCTCAATATTTTCTGTGCTATAATATACACAAAATATATCTTTAACAACATCCCTTTGTAGTCTACTGCAGCTTTTAGTCTACTGCAACCCGAAAATTTCGTTGTTTTGGAAAGATTTAAAAGATTTATACATAACTAAGATAAACATCATTGCAGGGATGTGAAGGGGATATAAATGAACTGATTGTAGAATCATCGTCCAAGTTAAATGACAGTATACATGTTATGTGTAAACTAAATGGAGAGCTGGCCCTAGCTACAGATACAAGAATGGTCTACTTTGAAGATACAGGGCTCACTAACTCTGCTGATATAGTATGTATTTTAGCGCGGCTATTCGTAGAATAGGGGACTTTTCTAGTCATGCGGGTGTTGGTGTTGGCGTAATGCTTTGGTTAAGTTTTCATGTGCAAGTTTTCAAATCTCTGTTCCTACTAATGCTATTGCTCTGAAAGTTTGCGCATGCCTCTGTGATCCATAATATCAGCCACTAGGCAAAGATTCATCATTGTAACATGTAATTTAGTGGAATTTATACCATTTTTGGACCTTTTCACTATCTAGCACTTGATAGTCGTGTTTTGCTGTCTTGAGACAGCTCTTGTTTCATCTTAGACATGCTGATAAAAAATCTTTACCTTAACATTTGACAAGTTGGTTGTAAATGGGGAGTTCCCATAGCCTGCTGCATACTGTAGTTGCTTAACACTTTCCAAAAAAAGACCTGGTTTTGACGTCCCTAACCAAAAAGGTTTGGGAAAACATTGAGACAAAAGGAGAAAATGCTGATAATCAGCATTTTCTGCTTTTGCCTCTATATTTTCTATGCTATATTCTACAAAAATCTGAACTTTATCAACAGCCATTCTGTCCTCTTCAGCAGCTTTTGAATTGGAATACCCCAAAATTTTGCCGTTTGGGAAAGGGTTAAGCTACTTATCCTCTTTATACAGCGTTCAGCAGGCAAGTGTCACAGTTGATAGCATAGCAAACTGTCACTCATGAGGTTTGGGGTTTGATACCCAGCTGCTTCAACATCCTTTCTGACGTTGGTCTCCCACAAATTGTTGTACAATCGTAAAGCTATGTGGGAGAGAAGCTAGAGGCGTGGAAAGAATGTTGTGTTTGTACTGGTGAAAGAAATAACAGGAATCCATGGTTAGGGGCTGTAGTCGCCACAATTTGACCATAGTTTTTAGTTGTCTGTCTGAGAATCACTTTGAATAGTGATAGAGATTGTGAGTTTATCCCTCTTCCAAACAAGACCGGATTTTGACGTCCTTAGTAGATATGGCTTGGGAAAACATTGAGACAAAAGAAGAAACTGCTGATAATCAGCAGTTTCTCCTTTTGCCTCAGTATTTTTAGCTCACCTGAGCACGAAGTGCTCAAGGTGAGCTATTGTGGTCACTTTTTGTCCGTCGTCCGTCTGTCCGTCTGTCTGTCCGTCCGTTCACAATTTCGTGTTTACACTCTAGCATCTACAAATATTAGCCAATCTTGACCAAACTTGGTCAAAACATGTATGGCCATAAGATCTCGGATGAGTTCGATTATGGGTCAGATCGAACTAGAAATGCAGGAGTTATCTGCCCTTGAATGCGAAAAATACTTAGTTTTGACATTGTTTACACTCTAGCATCTACAATTATTGATCAATCAAGACAAATCTTGGACATAACATTGCAGACCATAAGATCTCGGATGAGTTTGATTTTCAGTCTGATCTGACTGGAAAGACGAGAGTTATGTGCCCTTGAATTTGACAAAATTGCCATTTTCGGCTGTTTTTGACCTTGTTTACACTCTAGAATCTACAATTATTCATCAATCAAGACAAAACTTTGACACAATGTTTGGGACTATGAGATCTCGGATGAGTGTAATTTTCAGTCTAATCTGATCAGAAAGTCGAGAGTTACTTGCCCTTGAATTTGACAAAATTGTCATTTTTGGCTGTTTTCGATGATGTTTACACTCTAGAATCTACAATTATTGATCAATCAATCCAAAACTTGGACACAATATTGGAGATCATAAGATCTGAAATGAGTTTGATTTTCAGTCTTATCTGATCACCAGAAAGTTGAGAGTTATGAGCCCTTGAATTTGACAAAATTGCTGTTTTTGACTGTTTTCGACCTTATTTACACTCTAGAATCTACAATTTATGACCAATCAAGACAAATCTTGGACACAAGGTTGGAGACCATAAGATCTCAGATGAGTTTGATTTTCAGTCTGATCTGACCAGAAAGATGAGAGTTTTGTGCCCTTGAATTTGATAAAATTGCCGATTTCGGCTGTTTTTGACATTGTTTACACTCTATAATCTACCATTATTTATCAATTAAGACAAAACTTGAACACAATGTTTGAGACCATAAGATCTTGGATAAGTTTGATTTTCAGTCCAATCTGACAAAAAGTGGAGAGTTATGTGCCCTTGAATTTGATCAAATTGCCGTTTTCGGCTGCTTTAGACCTTGTTTACACTCTAGAATCTACAATTATTGACCAATCAAGACAAATCTTGGACACAATGTTGGATATCATAAGATCTCGGTTGAGTTTGATTTTCAGCCTGATCTGACTAGGAAGTCAAGAGTAATGTGCCCTTGAATTTGACAAAATTGCTGTTTTCGGCTGTTTTCGGCCTTGTTTATACTCCAGAATCTACAATTATTTATCAAACAAGACAAATCTTGGGCACAATGTTGGGCAAGATGAAATCTTGGATGAGTTCGATTTTCACAATGTTATTGACCATAAGTTCGTTTTCAGTCTAAAAGTCATAAATATTTTTTGAATTGAAGAAAAGTGTTGCTTATATCATTTTGGTTCAGGTGAGCGATATAGGACCATCATGGTCCTCTTGTCTTTACTATAACATAAACATTTTGGCTTTTTGTGATCATTTACTTTGTTGTCTGCAGCAGCTTTCAAATTGGACTGCCTTAAAATTTTGCCGTATGGGAATGGGTTAAACAAAAGTAGAGTTTTATCATTGTGTTTGTCGGTATCTATGTCACTGTTACTTGATCAAATCAATCCCAAATTGATTGTGTTTATAATGGATTAATGTTACACTCTGCAGGTCATTACAGAAATATGTCGATCATTTCTCTCTGGATGTGAGACATTTATAGACAAAACACTTCAAGGTGCTTTACGGACAGTAGAAGAGTTTGAAACCAGAGCTCAGATATGGTCCGATACTCAAATAGAGAACCAGGTTAGTGTTGAACCTAATGCCACATAATGAGGCGTAGTTGTTGAAAGAGGCATTAATTCCCAATCAATCAATTGGCCACATAATGCCTCTTTTTGATGCACCACATGATAAAGGCTTTTGTCAACTTTGTGGGAAATGAAGAAATTGCTTGTCACAAACAATTTCTTTATTTTCCACGATGTTTTCTAATTCAAAAGACAACAAAATGTGTTTGTGAAACACAAATGCCCCGAAATGGCCATTTTCCTAAAATGTTAAGTTTTCGTAGAGTAAAGGGTTGATAAGGGTTAATGGATGGCCTTGAGGAAGGTCAAATTGCATGGAACATTGGTCATTGGTTAACCCTTATCAACCCTTTACTCTACGAAAACTTAACATTTTACAAAAATGGCCATTTCGGGGGCATTTGTGTTTCACCAACACATCTTGTTGAATTCGGACAAGTTTAGAATTTTGAAGCCTGGTAATGGAATAACGCATTGTCAATAATCAAAATTTATTGTTGCTAAATTTCAAAAGAGTTGCAAGTATAATAGTAAAGTGAACTTAAGTTGTGAAGTTAATGAAAGTTCAATGTGTTGGCCAAAATTATTATGTTTAAAATTCTAGGCACATGAAATTAATGCCTTATGGTATTACAATATAACATGAACTTCATTATTTTTGTCTGTTTATCTTTTCAGAGTTTAGAGAAGCTGCCCCAGAATGTAGAGATATGTGTGTCATCTTGTAAAGATTTGTTGCTCAAATGTCAAGAAATTCAGGTTGGTAGATATTAGTCTTGTTTTCACTTCGTCGAAAGAAATATAGGATTAGATCAAGATAATGAGGGTATGTCAATGGAAGGTGATCTGATGAGATTTGTTAATTCAGCAAATTATGTAATAACAATGACAGTTAACATCATTATTCTGATATATTGAGACAAGAAAAAAAGTCAGCCTGTTTCAGAAAGTTTTGAAGCTATGACAAAGAGTTACATGAACATCGAAATATGATTTTGATTTTCATTGAAAAAGCTGGTTTGATGTCCATGATTTCAACGTAATGCTGCTTTTCAACAAAAACCTCATAACTGCAGCTTAAAACAAGCTGCAGTTATGAGGATTTTGTTGAAAAGCGAAGATAACAAGAGTGGTATGTATTTTGTCTTTAACAGGTAGAAGTAGAAAACAGCATGTTTGAGAAGTCGTTTGTCTGTCCACTAGAGTTTTGTAGTGGTAATTATCGACGGTCACAGACACTCATATCTCATGTTAGTTCACTGGTAGAGGCTACGGGGCTTCTTGTACAGAATACAGAACCTATAGTAGAAGGTGATGCAATGGAGTTTCTCAAAAATCTCAGAATATATCCCAAGAAATAGCTTTTGAAGTGCTCTTATCACCTTGGAAATAGCTATAGGGGTCTCGAGTTTGAACCCAAACTCGGCCAGTATCCATTCTGACATTTGACAAAAGTCATTTGTCTCTCACCAATGGGTGTGAATCATCTATATGAGAGAGCAGCGGGAGGCTTGGTTTGGATATTGTGGTTGCACTGGTGCGAGAATTACCAGGAATTCACGGTTAGGTGCTCCAGCCACCGCGATATGACCTTAGAAATTGCAAACGGCGTAAAACCACAATAAACTCAAACTCATTTGTCTCAACTTAATATAATTCCATGACAAAGATAAATATGTTACTTTACGGTGGCAAATAACTTCCATTTATTTTCTGATGAAAAAGAAAACTGAGGATTTAATTTAAATGTCAGTTTGTTGGTAGAGAGTTTACAATTGATTTTTTTATCATTACCAGGTACAGAGTCTGATGTCAGACAGTTATTACGATGTTCAGATCTCATCAAAAAATGTTCCGATCAACTGACTCGCGTCTCGGGGTTAGACTTGGTCAAAATTAGCCGGCGATCAATTGATGCGTCCGAATCCGTCTTTCTATCCGAGACACAGGTCGAGCAGCTGGAGTATATTTGTAGCGACCTTCAGGAATCGTTAATGACCTTGACAAAATGTGTTCAGCAGTTTATGGAGTTGGGGCGTGCAACACGAACTAAACGCTTACTGCCCTCACAGCCTGGGACAACACCGAGGAAAGAAAAATCATGATCTATGGAATTATGTTGAGTTGAATCTTTCCCAAACAAGACATGGATGTGATGTTCATAATCGCAAATGCTTGGGAAATAAATAGAGGATAATTGTTTGTTTCAGTGTAAGATCGTTTTGTATTTCATTGAGTGAACAACAAAAGCTTTATTTTTAGCTCACCTGAGCACGAAGTGCTCAAGGTGAGGTATTGTGATCGATCATCGATCAATGATCGGCGTCCGTCTGTCCGTCACTGTGTCAACAATTTCTTTAAACGACATCTCCTCCTAAACTACTGGGTCAAAATCAACCAAACTTGGCAGAAATGTTCCTTGGGTGGTCCCTTATAAAAATTGCTAAAAGAATTGAAATCCATGAAAAATTCTGGTTGCCGTGGCATCGGAAAATGGGAAATTTCACAAAAGCTCAACAATTTCTTTAAACGACATCTCCTAAACTTCTGGGTTGAAATCAACCAAACTTGGCAGAAATATTCCTTGGGTGGTCCTTTATCAAAATTGCTAAAAGAATTTGAAATCCATGAAAAAGTAGTTGCCGTGGCATCAGAAAATGGGTAATTATTTTAAATCTCAACAATGTCTTTAAACGACATCTACTCGTAAACTACAGAGTCAAAATCAATCAAACTTTGCAGAAATGTTCCTTGGGTGGTCCCTTATGAAAATTGCTAAAAGAATTGAAATCCATGAAAAACTCTGGTTGACGTGGCAACGGAAAATGGGGAATTTCTTTAATTCTCAAAAGTTTCCTTAAACGACATCTCCTCCTTAACCCTTTCCCAAACAAGACCTGGTTTTGACGTCTATAAAAGAAAGGACTTTGGAAAACATTGAGACAATTGCTGATTGCTGATAATCAGCAGTCTCAATATTTCCAGTGTAATATTTTACACAAATTCAATCTACAATAACACCCATTTTGTCAATTATGGCAGTTTTTGAAGTGGATCACCCTAAAATTTTGTCGTTTGGTAAAGGGTTAACTTCTAGGTTAAAATCAACCAGAAATGTTCTTTGGGTGTTCCCTTATAAAAATTGCTAAAAGAATTGAAATCTATGAAAAACTGGTTGCTGTGGCATCAGAAAATGGGAAATGTCATGAAAGCTCATAAATTTCTGTAAACAACATCTCCTCCTAAACTACATGGCCAAATTTTTCTCTGGGACCACAATTGGTAACATATGCAAAGTTATTTGGCATTATTAAAACATTACTCAGGTGAGCGATTTAGGGTCCTCTTGTTGAAAATGTAGCTTCTGTTGTTCACGAAATGAAATATCAATTGATCTTACTCAAAAACCAAACAATTATTCTATTTCTTTAATGCAAAATTTAGACAAAATGCAAAAACATATGACAGATTTTCTTTAAGAGCGTCATTTTGCATGTGACTGCTATGCAACGCTTATGATGATGTCACTTTTTTGGCCCTGCTCATGTAACGTCAGATAGTTGAAATGAACGAAAGCGGGACACAAGTTTTTGATAATTTCACTGGATAGGGGGTGAGTTTATCAAAATGATAATCTACCGTTATTTCCCGATAATCCACCGAAAAGCATTAAAGAATGTTTTCTAACCCAAGATGGAAAGATTTTAAAAATTTTATCAACTTGAAATTATCGTCTGCAACACCTTTCAAATTGGAACAGTCCAAAATTTTGCCGTCTGGTAATGGGTAAAACATTAAACCAAAGTAACTTACATTATGATACGCTGGTGCTTTCTTGTTATTTGTATTTATTATGCATGCTATTTATTACTTTATAATGGACTGATGTTATAGGCTATGTTTTAGCCATTGACCACACAGTTACTCTTTTTGACTCCCTTAAAGAAAAGGGCTTTGGAAAGCATTGTGGAAAATGTAGAAATTGCTTTTGACAAGCAATTTCTTCATTTCCCAAAATGCTTTCTACACAAAAATACCAAAAATGTTAAATTTCATTCTCTCTCCAACATCTTTGAATTTGGGACAATCGTAAATTTTCTTGTTTGGTAATGGGTTAAGCCATTGACCACAAGAATACCAATTGTTTAAGCCAAAGCTACACATAAGAGAGGTGATGGCTTTTCAAAATGCAATACATGTATTTCATTTATTGTTCATCAAATGCTATGTTGTTGATACTCATTAGAATCCTCTTTTGAGACAGTTCAAATGAGTACCCACAACATGAGGTTTGAAAAAAAATGAATGCCTTTAGTAAAGGCTTTACCCCATCTTTGTCTGTTGCTCTATTAAGTTTTTTGAATTGCAATGTATTTAGAATAGAGGGGAACAATGCTTGAAATCAGGAGTTTGATTATTTCTATCTGTCTGCCTGTCCGAAAACTAAACATTGGCTATTCGGGGGCATGTATGTTTCACAAACATATCTTGTCTTTAATCACTAAATACTTTTTCACCCTTTTGAATTACTGCTGTCCTAGTCCATATATGATGTGGTAAAGGTTGAAAAACTGGAAATTTTAGCACTTGTTACTCTTGCACATTTTCTAATAATAAAGATTCTTTTTAAGGAGAATTTGAAACAGGTACTTAACTTAGACAACATCGTTCATGCTATAACAACCGTGATATGCTGGAAATACCTTTAAAAGTGGCGTTAAAGCCATCTTAATCTATCAATCTTATCAAAAACTCTTGTAATCCGATTCATTATGTCAGGAATCGTATTATTTATCAATGTATAAATGTAGTGCAATATATTTTTGTGCAGTTTATGCTTTTTCATTAAACAGTAATGATGACTTCATTTCAATTATTTAATCTTTCCCCAAATAAATCTTTCTTTTGACATCCATAATCAAGATATCTTTTAAAGCATTGGGAGAAAATAAGAAAATGCTGACATTCGTCATTTTATTCCTTTCTCAGTTTTCCTAGCTTTAACACATAGATTTACCCCACTTCTTTCATTCATATGATTTGGTGCTTCGCCTTTGAATCATGTTTACCCATTACCAAATAGTGATTCTTTTTATACGCCGCCGGAGGCGGACGTATATTGGCGACATCTTCTCCGTCTGTCCGTCCATCCGTCCGTCCATCCGTCCGTCCGTCCGTCCGTACGTCCGTCCACTTTTCTTGTCAACGCAACTCCTCCTAAGTTTCTGGCTGGATCTTCTTGAAACTTGGTCAATGTCATCACCTCAATTGGTAGATGTGCATGAAGGAAGGATTTTATGGTTCGTTGATTTTTGCCTGAGTTATGCCCCTTAAAAACTTAGTCTCTGGGGCTTATTGAAATTGCAGCCTTGTCAACGCAACTCCTCCTAAGTTTCTAGCTGGATCTTAATGAAACTTGGTCAATGTTATTACCTCAATTGGTAGATGTGCATGAAGGAAGGATTTTATGGTTCATTGATTTTTGCTACAGTTATGCCCCTTTAAAACTTAGTCTCGGGGGCTTATTGAAATGCAGCCTTGTCAACGCAACTCCTCCTAAGTTTATGGCTAGATCTTAATGACACTTGGTCAATGTTATCACCTCAATTGGTAGATGTGCATGAAGGAAGGATTAAATGGTTCATTGATTTTTGCCACAGTTATGCTCCCTTAAAACTTAGTCTCTGGGGCTTATTGAAATTGCAGCCTTGTCAACGCAACTCCTCCTAAGTTTATGGCTGGATATTAATGACACTTGGTCAATGTTATCACCTCAATTAGAAGATGTGCATGTAGGAAGGATTTTATGGTTCATTGATTTTTGCCAGAGTTATGCCCCCTTAAAACTTAGTCTCTGGGGCTGATTGAAATTGCAGCCTTGTCAACACAACTTCTAAGATTCTGACTGGATACTAATGAAACTTGGTGGATGTTATTACCTTAATTGGTAGATGTGAATGAAGTAAGGATTTTATGGTTCATAGATTTTTGCCTGAGTTATGCCCCCTTCAATCTTAGTCTCTGGGGCTTATTGATATTTCAGCCTCGTGAACGCAATTCCTTCCAGGTTTTTGACTGGATATTTATAAAAATCTTTTTGTGAACACAACTTTTTACAGGTTTTTGTGTGAATATTTATAAATCCTTGTCAAAGTCATTTTTTTGTCTCAAGTTTTATAAGTGGCGGCGTATATTGTGACCATGGCACTCTTGTTGACGTCTCTCAAGAAAAATGCTCGAAAAAACATTGCTGAAAATGAAGAAATGGCTTGTGATAAGCCTCATTAACCATTTCCCACAATGTTTTATACCATGAAATGAACAAAAATTTAAAGTTGATTCACTAGAAATTGGTCTACAACAAAGCGATGTCATATTAGAATGATACTCTTTAGCTTGGTTTAACAGGACATCTATGAAAGGGCTCGAACATTACAGGGATGTTGGTCGTTTCCTAGTATTACACAATTTTGACTCAATTTCATATGAAAGTGAAATAGGCTACAGGAGGGGTTCGTTTTAGCCTCTCTGCATCCATCACTGAGATCCTTTACAAAAAATAAAAAAAATCAATCTATGTATTTATTTTATTTTATAAAAGTAATAACAGACTGTGGTGGGAGATTGTTATAATGATAATGTTTAGCGTCAATATCCAGCGAGAAGCTCGCTGTTTTACTAGAGCTCGGATTCTGAACCACGATTACAGTGGTCCCGTCAGGGTTGACGAATGCGGCTGTCTGTAGATCATCCCATCCCACAAAGTTGGATTCGAGCCTCACGGCGCCGGGCTTGACGAATTTACTGAAGTGACCGATAGCGTAGTATTCGGCGTTTCTTGTGAACCCACCGCCATTGTGGACCGTTATGACACCTCGACAGTCTTTACAACCACCAACGTCTTTCTGAAATTCAAAAACTTTGATTAATGATTTAAAACTGCTTAAGAATGCCCATTATATGATTTGAGACCTTCACGAGTCCCGATCGATCACTTTTTTCGACTTGCTTGGTGTACCCCTACCCCCTCTTAGCCACCTTTGTATCGCCAACATTTACATTGCAAGGTATGTTCGATACCCGGCCGCGGCAAATACCTTTACTGACAAAAATGTCACCCATCAATGGTTTGATATCGCGAACCTATGTGTGTGTGGGGGGGGCAGCTGGAGGCTCGGTAAGGGTGTTGTGGTAGTACTGGTATGAGAAATGACAGGAATCCATGGTTAGGTGCTCCAGACGCTGCGATATAACCTTAGTAGTTGAAAACGGCGTAAAACCCCAATAAATTAAACCAAACATTGCAAGGTATGGCGAAGTACAAGTATATTGATTCTGAAGACTACGGTGTTTTGTTGTCCCTGGTTTAGAGACATTTGATATGCATAAAAAACCAACAATATTTGTTTACCTTTGGTCCATGGTTATCGTCGAGGGCTATATTCCAGAACAGAAAACATTTGGACCAGGATCGCATCTGACCTATAGTTATAATCCGCGTGTCCCAGGTCAGAACGCTCGCAAAGTTACTATCCCATTCTCCGCCAGATATCTCCGAAAAGTACATACCTACAAAGATTTCAATAGATCTAGGTCTGAATAGAATATTTAAAGATTTTTTCAATATTATAGGCCCGTAGGAAGCAATTTCATATTGGATATGCTCAAGCTTCTTTGTCTCAATACTTGGGGGGGGGGGGGGATGAGGGGGCTAAATTGGATTTTCCCTAAATGTTCCAATGTAAAATAAGGAAAATCTAGCATTTTGGGCCAACATGGGGGGGGGGGGGCTAATCCCACAGCCCCCTTTTCCTACAGACCTGTAATATAGAAGGTAATCATATATAAAGTAAATCGTTCAAATTATGTCGCTTATGTCGGTTTCATTATTTCACAAGCAAACAAAGAAATATCTGACAATGTATTTGCGAGTCTTTTAACTTTATAAGTCTTGTAAATCTATGCATTTTTGGACACCCGCGGCTAAATTATTTTTACATGTTGCTAACATTTGTTTTGAAAAAGGACAACATACGTGTATAATAAAGGGAGATTTAATCAGTAAGGTGTTTTCAGTTCATTAATTCGTCGTTGTAAATGCAAAACCTCGTATATCGTTTTTGGAAAATTTCAAAGGGGAGGGAAAAAAGTGTATTAGCTTTTCCCAAACTGAAATGTTTTACTTGAAATTTTGACAAATTGTTCACAAAAAATGTGCCATTAAGGGGGAATGCTCCAGTTTCCTAATTTTTTCCCAATAATAGAATTTATTTATATTGTGTATGCTGAAATTACATGTTATTACCAATTGAAAAATGAAATAAAAATGGATGGTCAGCGATCTTGTTTAAATTTTATAGGCATTCGTATCACATACCCCTACATCGAAAAAATGCACAATTTTTTTCACCCGTCCAAGGTCACTAAAATGCTAATAAAATGCTGTATATTCATCATTTAGTCCCGCAAATGGATTTAAAGTAACGTCTTACATTTGATAAGAACAGAAAACCCAAAATATGTGCTATCATAAACGCGTAAATGTATAAAACAGCATGCTCACATGTTCGGTTAGATCAACTAAGCTGGAGTGTTTTATGTCAAAATTTGCATATTTTTGGAAATATTTCAAGTTCTACATAATATAATTTGATAAAAACTCCCTCATTGTATTAAGCAACATGTCCTGGTAATAATTCAAAAAGAAAATGTATAGGTCAGCGCACTTATTAGCGAATTACAGCAATTTTTATCAGCTACACATGAATAAAATGACGCAAAACAGTGGTAACTGCATACAAACTTACGGATGTCTTGCTCTAAATAATCGATTTTCATCTTGAGGAAATCAATTTCGCATGATAAATACGCTTTTACCGCCGAAAACTGGTAAATTGTAATGGTGTGTTATATTATTGAAAATACGGTAGCGAAACATATTGGTACGAAACAGTTAATTTCCTACAGTAAAGACCGAGTGTTCCGAAAAACTGGAGCATTCCCCCTTAATACTGATCAGTAAAAATATCTCAAAACCTGCCAGAATTGTCTAAACTGGGCACACAAGTTTGTACTTTGGAAATCGCAAGAATCGACATACGAGGTTTTGCATTTACACAGACGAATTATGAAAAAAATTAATTGTGAAACAAGAATTCTGTATTGTACATAATATCATATGAGGAAGGATAATCACCCAGATTCGGATGACTGTTGTGGTATTTTTCTGGTTCATCATGACGTCCGCTATATCCGTGCCACGCCACACCCGCTATATACTGGTTAATACCACCTGTGAAGAAGTAATGCATGAAGTATGCACTTTCGAAATTCTTGAAAGATATGAATGGTTAAAGCGTAGAATATTCTTTCGGTGACAAAAACAGCCGATTTCTTCTACCTTGTAACGCATTCGTATAGATCGAGTCGACTGAATACTTGTGATAGCACTAACAACTGCTACAAGTTTGAACAATTCGCGGAAATATCAAAAATGGCCGCAATATGGCAATTCTACCATTTGCGAAAAAAAATTGGCAAAATCTAAGTTATTAATGTAATATCCAAACGTTTTATCATTATCAATAGACGAGTCGTCTACTTAACATGAGAAGCTGGTGTCTCGTGATTGGACGTTTGTATTTATACTAGTGCGAGAAATGCCAAGATTAATACACATATCTGTGAAATGTCACTTTAATTAAATGCGGCATTTTATACTTACTATCACTGAGTACTGAATCTGGAAACCAAGCACCATCCCAATTGTGATCCCAGATCAGAATCTTGGTGCTGATTCCATGCTGTTTAAAGAGCGGACCCAGGTAATCCTTTATGAAGGTACGCTGCTGATCCGGCGACATCTTCATACTCGGGTAGTCCCCGGTCTCGAGCTGCGGCTCATTCTGTACAGTCAGCGACTCTATACGGATACCCTGTAACGCGTAGGCTTGAATAAACTTGAGAAAGTAGTTCGCGTACGTCCGGTAGTTTTGCGCATTTCCGTTAAAATTCCCGCCGTTTAAATTGTTATTGTCTTTCATCCAGGCGGGTGCGCTCCATGGTGTGGCCATGACTTTAAGTTGTGGGTTGATCGAGATCGCCTGTCGGAGGATGGGAATGAAGAAAGCGTGATCTTTGGCGATGCTGAACTGATTGAGATCGTAATCATTCCAGCTGTCCGCGTATGTGTACGGGTGTACGGCCATAAAGTCGGACGCTCCCATTGTCATCCGTACGTAACTGATTGCTGGAATCAAGAAAAAGGAAAATGGGAATTTGGTTGCATAGTCGTCGATTGAACAATGCAACATTATTGCAGATACAAAAGGAATTGTTCAAACATGTGTTGAACGTTTCAATTGTCGTATTGCTTTCTTAAGATTCCCTTTTAAAAGATATAAAATGCATTGCGACTTCATCTGACAGTTAATACGTAGAAAGAAAACAAAGATGTCAAGTCTCTATACACAACCCACAAGCTTTCTTTCCGACTCGGTAGGCCTACATATCTTTATCTCAAACACATTACTCACGTTACTCAAAGTAATGATAACTTACAAAGTCCATTAGACCCAAACAAATCCTGCATAATCTGACCACGTTGGGGACTATGGTATATGACATAAGCTGCAGAGTTTGTGATCGCAGCTCCGAATCCGTCTACAGTTTGTCGTCGCTTCCTCCTGTCGACCCAGACCGAGTAGCCCTGCGAGCTGGAAGCCGTCGGCACGATGGACTGGCGGGAAAGTTTACGAGACTGGTCCCCGGTCGTAAGGTAGGCTTCATACGCGTCGCCATTGTTGATGAACGCTCCTACGCTGCACATGAAACCGAGTAACAACAGCGCTACAATTTTGACTGAAAAATAAGCCGTAACAATACTGAAGTTGGGTTTTGTTTAACACTCCGGAAAAAGTTGAATTAAAATTATATACACTGACATGCAAAGGAAAGTTTACATTTAGTTTCAGGAAAATAGAGTACATTTATTTGAATCTGCAACTTTTATTTTTCGCCCTCTGTGTATAGAATACATGAAATGAATGTATCTTTTAGTTGTAAAATTTCAGTCAAACATTTGCGAACCAACATATGATATACCTTTTTGAAAATTTTGATACCGCATATTTTCATTTTGCTTTGATAAGTGTACAATATTTTGCTGTAACCAAATGTACTCTTTTCTTTGCGTGTCAGTATAGAAGGGTCAAGTCACAAGTTCTATCTACGGGCGCTCGACCTGATCCCTGGCACTGTTTAAATCCGTTTCTAAATAAAAAAAAATGAGAGAAAAAAAAAACGGTTTCACGAATGATTTAGTCAGCGTGTTGGCGACAACATTAGAATGACCATAATGATGCAACAAATGCTTTACTAATACACCCTGATACAGTTACAAATTTTTAACCGTGACCTGCGCATGAAGAGAGCAAACAAAAGGTCACGTGGTCTTTTTACTATATAATTCATTGTGCGAGTCGTTATTTTCGCGCGAGCATTTTTCATTTATTCTGCCTAACTATTAAGAATATTTTATACAGTCATTTGCGTTAATTATTCGAGTTTTCAGTTACAGGAATATTTTTGCAACCTTGATTGAAAAAAAGAGATTTTTTGGCTTGTAATCATTCGTACCCTGTCTCCATCGCCCATTACCACCATGCAAGTTCAAGATGAGCTACTGCTTTTGAAAACCATATAAAAAGAATTTTGCAGGAGCAAGTGAGCTCCTTAGTACTGTCCAAGTGTGAGCGGTAATATTTTGCATGTGTTTGTGCTCTAGATTAGAGCCAATAATGGACAGGTCACAGGATGGATTCCAAGCCGCGGAGCGCGGACAATTATAAATTAACTTATTGCTGAAATATTGTTGAGAGGCGGTAAATTAAAAAAAGAAATGAAAAGAAAAATGTTTTAAACTTTTACCAAACAAGAAATGTTAATGTTTTGACTGTCAAGGGCGGATCCAGGATTTTTTTTCAAGGGATGGGGGTGAGGTCTAGCCCAAAAGATGGCTTTAAATTTGTGAATTTTGTAATTTTAGATACCCGGATACTAACGCTGTGTAGTCAAAATTCGATTTTCGACCTATTCAAGGCGGGGTCCGGACTCCCGACCCCCTTTTAGATCCGTCTTTGACTGTCTTACAGAGATTGTTTCAAAAATAATTTCAAGGGAAAAATTAAATAAAATACTTTTAATCATCATTTTCTACTTTTGCCTCAAGGTTTTCGTTACTATATTACTATATTTTTCATGGGGGTCCAAGCCCAATTGCCTAGGGGGGGGGGGGGGGTCCACGCCCAAATGATGACTTAAATGTGTTAAATTATATATAACGTTAGGCCTATATTGACGCTTTAATTATAGTCAACATTCAATTTATGGCTGATTCCAGGGGGGGGGGGGGGGAGTGCGGACATCCCGACCCCCCCCCCCCTTCCCCACTCTTGATCCGCCCTTGCACTTAAAAAAAACCTACTTTCATGATACCCATTCTGTTATCTGCAAGAGCTTCCAAATTGAATCAGGTGCCGTTTAGGAAAGGGTTAAGCCGCTGTCAAACTTGAAAAGTCTAAATAATTTGTCGTTTGGGAAATGGGCTTTAACAGCTATGTTTTTATTATCAAATTGATCTACCATAATGAATTATCTTTCTTCATAAACCTTTCGGTACTGACATAATCATCTTCACACTGAAAATGGCATGTTTCGTACTTTTTTTTGTTGGGGAAGGGGGGTTTACGTGAATATGACAGTTTAACCTTGCGGCTAGGTCCTCAAAAGATCCGAGGATACTACTTTTTCGGAGGGTCAAAAATGACTTAAAAGCCGATAAAGGCCATAAATGGAAGTCAGTCAATGATATCCCGTCGAGATTCACAGAGGAATCATCACTAAACGGTGTGTGATTCCTCTTAAACTTCTTCTTTCCTCCGTTCATTTCCATTGCAAGTTGGATGCTTTACTCTCATTTGGGTCAGAGCCTCGATCTGGCATCAAAAAGTGTTACTATTTTTAGTAACAAATTGGAAGTGTATTTGGGTGTATAACATTTAAAATAGTATATCGATGCTTTTCAACGAAAACCTCGTAATTGCAGCTTGTTTTAAGCTGCAGTTGCGAGGCTTTTGTTGAAAATCGCCGATCAGATACAACCGTTTTCATAAAAATGAAAGTGAAAGTCATCTTATTATAATGTTATCTACTTTTCGGTAATTGATAATTGATATCAATGTTGGGTCTTAAACCCTTTCATAAACGCTTTTGACGTCCTTAATATGATTGGTTTGGGAAAACATGATAACCGGCGTTTCCTCCTTTTGTCCAAATATTTCATTTTCTGCATTGTGGGCAAGGACATTGTACCATCTTTAACAACACCCATTTCGTCTTCTGGAGCAACTTTAAAATTGGACCGCCAGTGCCTTTAAAGATGTCGTTTGGGAAAGGGTTATTTAAATTTGAGCACTTTGAGATTTACGTGACGTCGGGATATTTCGTGCAACTTCGTGAACCATCAGTGGTATCCGGTCAAAGTACGAATAAGTTACTTCGTAGTCTTCTATGGGGTTCAATTTATAAAAAAAATGTCACTTGGAAAATTGTTAACCTTTTTCAAAACAAGACCTTGTTTTGACGTCCCTGATATAAATGATTTTGGAAACATTGAGGCAAAAGAAGAAACTGCTGATGACCAGCAGTTTCACCTTTTGCCTCAGTGTTTTCTATGCCATATTTTGCTTAAATCCAATCTTTTTCAACAAACATTTTGATGTCTGCATTAGTTGTTGAAATGGACCATTCTAAGAATGTATCACTTGGAAAAGGTACAACAAGTAAGGCAGAAACGTTCCATTGAACATATGCCTCGAAACTGTGCCGCAATACTTATTTCTAAAACCTTTTCCAGGTAACAAAATTCAAGACGACGGAGATAAGGTGATCACAATACTAATTTGCAGACAATTAAACACAAAATTTGAATGTCATAGTGTACAAAAATAACACACATTTTCTTCTTTGATCTCATATGTTTCAACTTTTGGCTCTCATATGTACGCCGAAATAAGATATTGTTTGGAAAAAAGGTTCGTAAAGTACGCCATTAAATTTTCTTGTTTTCTCTCAAAGCTTTTATAAGACCCCTTATTCATATACACGCCAAAATAAGTATTGTTTGAGAATAAAGTGTATAGCCGTACCTCTCATTTTGGCTGAATTTCTGTTACACAAAACCTATCTCCCAAACCTGTTATAAATATGTTCAAACCAGGAACAATACTTTAAACCTTTCCCAAATGAAACTGTTTAAGTGGAACCAAATTCACAGGCGTTATAGACAACAAAAAATCACCACACTGTCATTATGAATCATCTATGCGACAGATAGGAAGATTTTGAAGAAAAGGGAGAAAATTTCATTCCATTTCATCAATATTTTCCGATAAAGATGAGCGTTTCTAAAGATGCGTCAAAAGGCGCCATTTTTTTGGAAAAAGGTTAAAGTCAATTTCTGGAGCGTCCGATAAGACGGATTTGTGACATTTTCATAAAACATTTTCGTCTGCATATGGTGTTCTTTTCCATTCCGGAAAACTTCTTTTGCCTCGCAAATTTCTGGTTAACCCTGGTTAGATAGGCCCTTTCTCGAACCGTAAACTGTTAGACAGTCTAAGTTGAGGGATTTTGCAAAGAGACAAAACAAATGAGCCTGGAGGTTATTTCCAAAATGTAGATTAATTAAGGTGGTAGAAGTTAACATTTACTGAAGACGATAAAAGGAATAGTCATAAAGATAAAATTTGTTTACAATAAAACCAAGAAAACATTGAGGCAAAAGGAGAAAATGCTGATCATCAGCATTTTCTATTTTGCCACAATGTTTTCCCAAGCCATTTGTTCTAGGGACGTCAAAACCAGGTCTTGTTTGGGAAAGGGTCAATTAAAGCATTAAAGCATTAATTAAAGTTAAATAATCTATTGTGAAGAAAGGGTGAAAAAATCAACTCTTGGACACTCATACTTATCAATTGATTATAGTGCGTTTCAAATCGTAGTTACCAAGAATGTATACGAGTAAAATTTTGCGAACAAAAAAGGAAGGAAACCATTAAAGTGACATTTCACATTTGTTTTTTTCTAAATTTTACTATTATTTTTATCTGAAAGAGCAAAATTTCTTTTGAAAATCCTGAAAATTCCAAGCCAAAATATCAAATCGTTTACGAAAAATATACATTTTTGTGCTGAATTTAACAAATTATTGTGGACAACAGTTCAGATATATATGGAATTTGTCATTTCTGTCTGAACTTTAAAGGCGTGTTTCTCGCTTATAAATAACACCTTCAAAAAACTGATAGCATTTCTATACATCAGAATAACTAATCTTTGCATCAAGAAATACTTCGAAACAATGAAATTGGAATGAAATGTCCCTTCCATGGACTTTAATTACATTATCACATGTTATTGTGGCCGTTTTACAAACATTCTTCTCACAAATCACAAAATCACAACAAATTATATATACGTTGTGTTTCTTATTGCTTTTTTGATTGGATACTTAAAAAAGAGAAAACAAACAGAAAAGAAACGTGTATCTTAAATTGAAAATGCACCTATTGACTGCTCAGTTTCTTCCCAAAACAGATAATAGATTTATGTTCTCCAGTATTTTGTATCACAACTTTTCCGTCTACCACATGTTCATCATATTTCTGCTCGAAAAGTTCATCAAACTTCAACTTTCTGAAAATTTTCATTGAATAATTCGACGACCCTTCCGCCTTGATGTAGACCGGATCTATATGAAGGTTTCGTATAAATTCTATCCCTATTTCTACCAATTTGGTACCTAAGCCCCGCCCTCGATGTTTCTCAGCCACGCCCAGTCCGAGGAAGTGAATGGCTGAATCGGTTTTATAATGCTGGAAGAACTTGGCACCGTCATCACAATATTGCATAAATCCGAATAATTTCCGCAAATTCTCGTCAGATATTCTTTCAACCGGAAACCGATCAAGTTCATTGGCTATGCGTATAGCGCGCATGCCCAGAACCTCGCCGTTTGATTGGTCGACGATCATGAGCGACATCTGACAGTTAAAGGTGGCCTTCCACATCTCGGTCGCCTCTTCGCTGAAGGTCACATTGCAGGCTTTACTGAGCGGCTCATCTTTACAGAAACAATTCTCCCAGAAACTTAGAGCTTTATCGTACAAGTCCTCCGTCACAAGTACCAGCTCTCCTTCCTTTAGATCAGCACATTCTTTGGTCTTCTTGAATGCCTGGAATAAGACACAGAAAATTGGTAGGTAGACTCAATATCAGGCATAATTGCAGGACCATCAAAGTATTTAGCTGAGATAAAAAAAAATGACCTATATAGATCTATGGCTTTTGAGATAGACTAAACTCTTGCAAACGGCTATGAAGGACCGATAAGAAAAGAGACCAGACTCAGCTGATGCACAAACTGTTTTCGATAGGCAATAGCTTTAACGTTCTTTAAAACTGTCTTTTTGCCAGATCCCGACTTTTATGAGCCGTGATCTAGTTAAAATTCCCTTATATAGCATCTTGCGACAACCATATCGTAGCGTTTTAACAAACACCTCGTAACTGCAGCTTGTTTTAACCTGTAGATACGAAGTTTTTGTTGAAAAGCAACGATATTCACAGATAAGCCTGCATCAAAGAGCAGTGTGATTGGGATCCATACTTCTCTCTCGATTGCTACATGTCATGACGAATCTACTAGAGAACACATATGGTTCTCGATCAGACTGCATGTATGCGTAGGCTGATCTGAAATCATGTTGGTCTCAAATGTCTCTTTTCCAGATCCCGCACATATTGTTCAAGGCATTGGAGCTATCAAGAAGGGACCCGACGATATTTTCAACAATCATGCCATCATGCATTCAAGCATATAATGTGCCTAAGTACGGTCTTACTGGGGTTCAAATTCTTTTGTTATTATCCAGCGCGCTTCTCAATCATACTTGCACTTGTTTTGCGGTACCAATTTACATCACGCGTTTTTCCCAGAGACAGAGTTCAATTTCAATGATTGGAAATAAGTGAAAATGCCAGAAATAAGTCGAACCCTTGAATTATTTAAAAAGAAGTAAAATTGTCTAGAAATTAGTCAAACCTTTGATCTTATTGGTCGCCAAAACTGTTCTTAGCTAATAATCGACGTGCCCCGTATCACAGAAAGCGACAACATCACAGTGGGTAACCCACGTGACTTTTGGGAAGCGTTAACGCAGGGCTGCTCAAAAGTTACACGTATTGTTTCATCATCTCTGATATTGAATTAATGCAGTGGAATTTTAACACTGTTTGTAACTACAATAGCAAAAAATTTTGTGTTAGAAATAGACCTAGTTTACCGTTATGTTTTGAAAAAAAATGTCGGTGTTTCTATAAAATCTCGTAACTACGGCTTGAATCAAGCCGTAGTTACGAGATTTTATAACAACACCCACGAAATATTATTTGTTTGTCAGAAATTACGTCACGATTAACTGGATAAAGTCGTTCCCTATTTGTTCACTATCCAGCACTGGATAGTTTGGAAATGAGTTGGTACATTACAGGAGTATTTACGTGTTTTTGCATAGTTTATCTGTAGATATTGAATAATTTACTCATTTCCTATGGAGATAAACAGTCCATATCAAAATGCCAAATGATAATAATATGTAAGTCACGTCAAGACAAAGTATGGCATTTTGGGATCCGTAAGGTTAATAAGCTTAATACCCCTTATGAGATTCGCGCGACTTCGAAATTATACAGGCATAGTCGAAAACATTCGGCGTTGGAACACTTTCCACCGCCGAATGTTTACGACTGCGCCCGAATAGGTTCGGATACGTAACGACGCCCCTCGAAAAAATCCGATGTTTTATGAATCTCAAAATACCATATTACAGATATTCTACCATAGCTCTTTCCCAAACAGCAAAATTTTAGGGTGATCGACTTCAAACACTGCCACAAATGACAAAATGGATGTTATTAAAGATCGGATTTGTGTAAAATATGGCACAAAAAATATTGAGACAAAAGGAGAAACTGCTGGTTATCAGCAGTTTCTTCTTTTGTTTCATGTTTTCCCAAGCCTTTTATATCAGAGACGTCAAAACCAGGTCTTGTTTGGGAAAGGGTTAAATAAAGGGACTGTTAGGTTGAGACTGTCAGTGATCGTTGATCCAGGTTGAGTTCTTTAGGGCGAGATTTTTAAGACATCTTGAGACATCTTGAAATTTTTTAAAATGAAGCGTTCTTATAGCAAGATTTTAAGCCGTTCAATGGGGGGAGAGAGATGCGTTGGGAGAGGCATTAGCCTATACTTCTTTCGGAACTCCTCGGTCAATTCTGTAGCGAATTTACCGATTTGTTCCAAATGCTCCATAATGTATAAACTATGGCGTTCCGAATGCTCCATAGGGCCTACTTTTTTGACTAAACTGGCTCCTGGTTTTGACGTTCTCGAAAGCAAGAAAACTTGGGGAACATTAATAGAAATATGAAACTTTATTTAACAGTTCGCATAATTTTCTAATCTGCGTGTAAATGCTGTAATGTTTGCTGTAATATGATTAGTTGTTTTCTCTCCTAATTATCCTGTCATATAGAGCTGATTCAGCACACAAATTACAAGGCTCTTATAGCTTTATATAAAATAAAGCTTGAGTTATCAGAATTTCCACCTTGGTTGCACAAACTTCCATGAAAGCCAAAACGAATTTGCGGCATAAACCCATTTTGCACATGATGGCACTTTTTGAGGCCCCTCCAGAAAAAGGATTTGGAAAAAAAACTTGTGGAAAATAAGATCGGATTGCGCATGCAGCATGCACAGCCTGACTTTGTTCCTGTCTTGCGCTCAAAAAGGGTTGAAATTAGCATGGTCAGAGTTAAGAACTTGGCCAGTCCTGGCCTTGACATCCACGAAGGAAAAATATTGATTCAAATAAAGAAAATGTTGAAACTCAGCACTGTACCATGTTGCCTTATTATTGTCTGTTGCAATGTTGTACACAAATCCTAATTCTGTCAACATTCATTTTGTCGTCTGCAGGTCATTTGAATTTGGAGGAACCTTAAATTTTGTCTTTAAACCCATCGTCACATATTGATGCTTTTTTGACGCTTTGGCAGACATTGTGGAAAATGAAGATTTATTTGTGACAAGACATTTCTTCATTTTCCACAATGTTTTTTTTCTCCAAAAGTCGTAAAATTTCAAAATTTCTACACCTTGAGAATATGAATTTAGCTATTAAAAAGACCTAACCCTTCCCCAAACGACAAAATTGAAATTAGAAAGCTGCTGCAGACCATAATTACATTGATGTTGATGTTAAATTTGTGAATAAAACATTGAGACAGAGGGAGAAAATAAATACTGGCCATAAGCAATTTCTTCTTTTGTCTCTTGTTTTCCTAAGGCTTTTCAAAACAAGGCCTTGTTTGGGAAAGGGTTAAATAGAATAAGAAATATCCATACCTCATTAATGTGGTCTAAAGTTAGATTATCCAATGTCAATTTCTCATCCGCCATTCTTCACTGTAGAAACCATATACTACATACATGTAAACTTGTGTAAAGAGCTGTTCTAGTGTATACTGAAAGAAAAAAGAAAGGTATCTTCGACCATTTCGGCTTTTACAGCAAGATGTAAAAAAACCTATAACATAGAAGATTTGTACCTTATATAGTATAGCAATAAAATGAAAAGAGATAAGCATTGCTGGTTATCAACGTTTTGTCTTTTCCCCCTCGGTGTTTTCTATGCGTTTTTCTGGTAGGGTTCGTTTGGGAAAGGGTTGGAATCAATCTGCGCTTATCCATCGATTAGGTGCACATTGCCTGAGCCAACAACATACTTTGTTTGCAAAATGCCCATAATATTGCGACACGGGGGTTTATCTAAACAGTCGTAAATTTAATTTCCGTTTGAAATTAAGCTTTCATATGCCTGGATTGTTGAAACAATTCATTGTTTAGCTTTGAGGTAGTTTATAAATATTGGTTGTCAAATAATTATTAAAGGGATCCATGCTAGGTTGTCGCAGGTAGAACATATACTCACGAAATATTGTATGGAATTGTCCGCCTGCATAGCTAGATTATTTCTGTCTAAGGAAATTTCAAAAGAAGTTCATTTAGTCCATCCAGACCAAATCTGTATTTATAATTGACCTGCCCGCCATTTATATTTATAGTAACATTCGAGGGAAACTGGACTTTGAGAAATAGGGAAGATTTTGTTATAGCGCTAAATTTCCTTTCTTTTTGGCCCTAGATAATGCAATGCACCACATTCTTGACAATGCGAACTCTTACTGTCCCCATGTTGATCTGATCCCTGGAAAATCTAGCATGGGTCCCTTTCCTAGACAAGCTGTGATCATTAAGATCATACACGATGCTAGATTAAGAATTTTTGCAGAACATAAGAAAATGCTGCTGATCAGAGACTGAATGAAAATACGGTTTTTCAAACAGATCCTGTTCTCGATATTTTTTCACGATACCATTTTCTATCCGGAATTCTGTTTTACTTTACACGTCGAAATAGTATCAGGGATGATAATCAGCTGAAGGCCCTCGGATAGAAAGTGGCACGGTAAAAGTATAGTATGAAACTGGTCTATTAGCAAACATCTATTGGATAGTGCTTTCAACCCTTTCCAAAACAAGACCTGGGAAAACAGACAAATGAAAAAATGCTGACGACCAACATTTTCTCCTTTGCCTCAGTATTTCTCTGTTATATTGAGCTCAATTCCTTTCTTTGTCAAAATCCGTTTTGTGGCCTGAAACAGCTGTCTATTTGGAAAAATCAAATTAATTCCTAATTTAAATGTTAATAATCGTTGATTTATTTGTGAAACTGAAATGATACAAACCACGAATTATCTCCCCTTGTAGAAATAAACCTACACATCGTATTAAAATGTCACAATAATCTTTCTCCGTTCAGACGATCATTTTACTGTTATATGACAAGCATTTGAACTTTCGAAATATTCAGGCCACAAATATTCCGTAATGCATTGAGGAAAATCAATTTAATCTAACACGTCAATTTAATTAACACAAAGTGAACCCTTGAATTGAATTAATTCTATATTTGATGACATGGATTTGGCACCAGAGCTTGGCGTGGAATTCCAAATCACGTTTTAATTTTGTGGCGAGCTTGAAAATGATACTTGTCGCAGAAAAATTGAATGCCGCTGCTTTTCAACGAAAACCTCGTAACTGCAGTTTAAATCAGGCTGCAGTTACGAGGTTTTCGTTGAAAAGCGACGGAATTTAAAGATTAACTTAAACCTACCCTGAAGTATTTCCCTTTCAAAGATACTTCAAAGAAAATTACAAATTGTTAGGAACTGTAGTTATCTTTCTTTAATTTCATTTAACACTTTATCAAAACGACAGTATTAGATCAGGATAGTTTAATCTGAAAGCTGCTGCGGTCGACAAAATGAATGTTGTTAAGGCAAATTTTGTGTTCAATATTACGCAATAGATATTGAGGCAAATAGTTTTGATGTTTTTTTTTTTTATTTTTCTTTGGTTGCATCAACATTTTCCCAATTATTTTACTCATGATATACAGTCATGTTTTGGAAAAGGGTTAAGCAGGAATAAAGAATAACAAAACTAAGCAGAGACTCGAATGGAACTGATTCGTGATAAGCCCTTTCTTACAAATTCGATGGCAGAAAAGGGATAAAACATATAATTGTAAATAAAAAGCTAATAATTTTGTGACCATCCCCAGCCATCATAAGGTATTAAAGATATAATGGTCGACCTTTTAATGAACCCCCTGATACGCTCAGCATAATAAAAGTTATTAACTTTAACCCTTTCCCGACTGGCAGCATTTATGTTCAGTTCGAATTGAAAACTTGTACTGTTGCAGAATATAAAAATGAATTACTCAGATCACAAATTAGCGATTAACGGAATAGAAATTGTTGACAGAAATAGAGAAAATGCAGAAACGTCTTATAATGAAATGGAAAATATATACATGTACTGAACAAAAGTGAAAACGCTACACCTACTTTGCTTGCCATATTTCTTCTAAATACAACAAGTAAAAAATCAAATGAAAGTGTTTCGCATTGTTCATTCTCTTGGTTGTGCCAAGCACTTAACGTCGTGTGGATCTTAATTACGGGGATGAAAAAACGGACCCTTTAAATGTGACAGGGGTGCGTTTTTCAGGTGTACAATTTGAACGGAAATTTTACACAATTTAAACCTTCAGAAATCCAAGCAGAAGAATACAAACCATACCGGACTGCACTAAATTGTAGTCTGACAAGGTACCAGCCAGGAAATGTAAAGAAACTTGCATAATATTGTTTCAGCGTTTACAAAATAATGTTTGCAAAGCAGCATTTTCATTATGTTCAAAAGCTTGAAACTTTTACAGTGTAATCTCCATAGGAAATTGAAATCGCTATTGTATGGACATCTGTGAATAAACCAGGTCGAACAAAGGGTTTAAAAATCCCCTGTAAGGCCTGCATGTTGTTGCAAAAAAAAAACCAATCGAAAACCATGATAACTTTGTGAATACCAACCAATTTAAATTCCCTATTTGTTTATGTCAAAGGGAGGTAATTCGCAAATTTGGCAGATTGGACCTAGATTTTAGAGCTTGCTGCAAGAGATAAGTGAGATTTTAAGTGTTTTTCTGGCAACCCGGGTATGACCATTTGCGAAAAAAATAATGAAGCGTTTTCTGCGCATGCGCATATGCGGCATTCGATGAAATTAGCTCTAAACGCATTACGGGCTATAACTCTGACAGTAAAGGAGACAAGGCAATGAAATTTCGACAAAACTTGCTGAAAGCCTGTGAAATAACGTCAAAATATACTTCATGCTATTTGTTCGATACTTTTCCAGGGATAAGAAATCTTGCAGTGTAGCGTTTTCACTTTTGTTCAGTATATAAACATAGATATAATTATACACAGAAAGTATTGACAGAAAAGAAATAGGGAATACAGAATACTATGGGTAATCAACAATTCTTCTTTTACCTGAAAAGGGATGCTGTCTTTCGGGGGGTAGTTTAACACTAAAGACCTAGTTTTGACGTTCTCAGTAGAATCCTTTGGAAAATATTCAGCTAAATCAACATTTCCTCCTTTTGCCTCAATATTTTCCATGACATATTGCAAACAAATCATAATCTTTATCATCCTCATTTTTGTCGTCTGTAGCAGCTTTCAAGTTGCACCTCCCTAAATGTTTGTCGTTTGGCTAAGGATCAAAACTAAGTATTTCTTGCCGAGAACAAGGTAACCATTAATAAATGTAAGTAACACTGTCTTCTTTTGAATCAATTATTTATCGCATCGTTTGATGTGTTTTTGTCCACTTATCGCTGCTTTTCAACGAAAACCTCGTAACTGCAGCGTAAAACAAGCTGCAGTTACGAGGTTTTCTTTGAAACGCGCCGTTATGTAGCCCACAGATGTTGGTAAAATCAATATAAATAAGATGAAACAAGATCTAATGGTATTGATTACATTAGAAAATGTAAAGTAACGGTCTCGATAAATGACAGACAGACAGACAGACAGACAGACGGACAGACAGAGGAACAGAAACAGACAGAAAAACAGACAAAACATGTAAATAAACATACAGATAGACAGAAAGAAATACAGATATCGCCGGTATTATTGCAAAACCTCGTAACTCCAGCTTAGATAAAGCTGGAGTTACGAGGTTTTGCAATAACACAGACGATATATCAATTTTACTCACCAGCACAGAAAGCAAACAGACATACAGATGAACAGCCAAAGGCATATTAACATATCGTCGGTGTAAATGCAAAACCCCGTATGTCGATTCTTGTGATTTTCAAAGTACAAACTTGTGTGTCCAGTTTAGACAATTCTCGCAGGTTTTGAGGTATATTTACCGATCAGTATCAATGATACACTATTTATGAAAAATATGTCCAAATCTTAAGTAAAACATATCAGTTTGGTAAAAGTTTTTACACTTTTTTTCCTCCCCTTTAACATTTTCCAAAAACGAGATACGAGGTTTTGCATTAACAACGACGATATTATGTACAGATTGATTTACGCGGAATAGAAACAGACAGACATATGGAGAAACAGACAAAGACAGAATACATGTCGTCGATGCTATTGAAAGACCTAGTAACTACAGCTTTAATTAAGTTGTAGTTACGACATGTGTTTGCAATAACACCGGCGGGTATGTAGAAAGAGAAAACATAACGCACTCACCAGCCAGTGCTATCTAATCTAGCTACTCTCAAGCTCTGTTGAAAGACAATTATAGGAGTACGATTGATTTACACAGAACTGAAGTAGACGGACGGACGGACAGATGAACAGGCAGGGCATTAAAACACATGCGGAATAAACATATCGTCGGTGTTATTGCAAAACCTCGTAACTCCAGCTTGACTAAAGCTGGTGTTACGAGGCTTTGCAATTCTGTTTGGCACGATTGATTTACGCAGAAAAGAAACAGACAGACAGATGAACAGTCGAAGACAGTTTATTATATCGTCGCTTTTCAACAAAAATCGTGTAACTGCACATTGGTTTAAGCTGCGGTTACGAGTTTGTTGTTGAAAAGCAGCGATGTATACATTGTATACAGATAGGGAGAAAATAATGCACTCACCAGTGCTATCCAGCTACTCGCAACCTCTGTTGGAAGACAATAGGAGTACGATTGATTTACGCAGACCTAAAGAAACAGACAGAGAGACGAAGAGAGATTAACATATCGCTTTTCAACAAAACCCGCGTAATTGCATCTTGGTTTAAGCTGCAGTTACGAGCTTTTCGTTGAAAAGCAGTGATATATACATTTTATACAGATAGGGAGAAAATAACGTACTCACCAGTGCTACCTAGCGGCTCTCGAACTCTGTTGGAAGACAACAGGAGCACGATTGATTTACACAGAACAGAAATAGACAGACGGACGGACAGAGGAACAGACAGAGCATCAAACACATGCAGGCAAACAGATACTTGATAAATAGAAATACAGCGAAATACATGTCGCTGCTTTTCAATAAAAAAAAAACTCGTAACTGCAGCTTAAAAAAGCTGCAGTTACGAGTTTTTTTGTTGAAAAGCGACGATATAAGATTTACCCGCACTATTAGTCCAGCTACTAGCAACCTCTGTTGGAAGAAGACAATAGGAGTACGATTGATTTACGCGGAATAGAAACAGGTAGACAGAAGAACAGACAAAGCAAAGACAGATTTATTTATCGTCGATTTTTCAACAAAACCCGCGTAACTGCACCTTGGTTTAAGCTGGTGCTACGAGTTTGTTATTTAGAAAAGCAGCGATATATATCGTACATGCATGTAGATAGAGAGAAAATAACGCACTCACCAGTGATATCATGTGGCTCTCGAACTCTGTTGGAAGACAATATTTAAGCACAATTGATTTACGCAGAATAGAACTAGACAGACGGACGAACAGAGGAACAGACAATAGGAGTACGATTGATTTACGCGGAATAGAAACAGACAAACGGACAGACAGATGAAAAAACAGAACAACAGACAAAACATATAAACATACTATCAGATAGAGAGAAAGACAAACGCATATATATATAAAACGCACTCACCAGTGCTACCTAGCGACTCACAACCTCTGTTGGAAGACAATAGGAGTACGATTGATTTACGCAGAATAGAACTAGACAGACGGAAGGACAGAGGAACAGATAGAGCATCAAACACATGTAGACAAACAGATACACGATAAATAGAAATACAGCGAAAGACCTGTCGCTAATTTTCAATATAAGAAACTCGTAACTGCAGCTTAAAACAAGCTGCAGTTACGAGTTTTTTTTTATTGAAAAGCGACGATATAAGACTTACCCGCACTATTAGTCCAGCTACTAGCAACCTCTGTCGGTGTAAGACAATAGGAGTACGATTGACTTACGCGGAATAGAAACAGAATGACGGACAGATGAACTAGAAAGACCTGAGCGAAAACAAAGTCAAAAATGGCAATTTTGTCAAATTCAAGGGCACATAACTCATGATATTCCAATCAAGCTGAAAATTACACTCAGGCAGGATATTATGCTTATATATATTCTGTCCAAGTTTTGTCTTGATTGGTAAATATTTGTAGATTTTAGAGTAAAAATAAAGTCAAAACCAGTTATTTTGACATTCAAGGGCAGATAATTCAGGCTTTTCTGGTTCAATCCAAATTTTCTGAAGAAATTTGAGAGAGGGTCACCCAAGGATCATTCCTTTGAAGTTTGGTTGAAATCCATTCAGTAGTTTCTGAGAAGAAGATTTTTAAAGAAAAAGTTTACGGACGCACGCACTGACGCACGACGGACACATCGCCATGACAATAGCCCGCTGGCCTGAAAGGCCAGTGGAGCTAAAACCAGAACAACAGACAAAGCATTATAAACATACTATCAGATAGAGAGAAAGACACACGCATATATAAAACGTACTCACCAGTGCTACCTAGCGACTCGCGAACTCTGTTGGAAGACAATAGGAGTACGATTGATTTACGCAGAATCGTTCTACTATGTAGACTAATTAACCGATATTAAATTTCAAATTTCCTCTTCAAATATCAACTACAGAGAGAGAAAAAACAGCATCCTACTTCAGTTAATCCGATTTCCAATAGCCATTTTTGGCTGGCTCTTTGAACTGGAGAATTGATATACAAATAAATGTGTTTAGATCTGGAAAATAAACCTTATTAGTGCTATTTGAGAACAATATGGATCTAGATCAGCCTGTGCATACGCACAGTCTGATCAAGACCCAGGTTATTCTATCTTAATCCTATTTCCAATAGCCCTTTTTGGAAAACATTGAAATGAAGAAATTGCAATTTTCTTCATTTCCCACAATGTTTTCTACCCAAGAAGACCCCCCCCCCTGAAAAAAGAATGACTCATTCACTTGAAATTGTTGTTTACAACACCTTTGATCTTGGAACAGTCTAAAATTTTGTCATTTGGTAATGGATGTGCATGGATCTGGAACAATGGCACGTATTAGTCCTCTTTGAGAACAACATGTATCTAGATCAGCCCTGCGCATACCCACAGTCTGATCAATATCCATGTTGTTATCTCTTAATTTTAATCCGATTTCCAATAGCCATTTTGGCTGGGCATTTGAACTGTAGAATTGATATATACAAATAAATGTGCTTAGATCTTGAAAATTACCCTTATTAGTTCTGTTTGAGAACAACATGGATCTAGATCAGTCCGATTGAACTGGAGAATGGATATACATACTAGATCTAACCCCTTCTCAAACACTGACCTTTTTTGACTCCCCTAAAATGCGTTGGAAAACTTAGCGGAAAATGAAGGAATTTCTACATTTCCATTGTCTACCAAAACAGAAAAATAAAATGAATTTCATTCACTAGAAATTGTTGTTTGCAACACCTTTAAATCTGAGACAGTCTAAAATTTTGTCGTTTCGTAATGGATGTGGATGGATCTGTAACAATAGCCCTTAGTAGTCATATTTTAGAACAACGTGAATCTAGAGCAGCCTGTGCGTATGCACAGTCTGATGAAGTTGTTCTCTTGATAGTTTCTTCATTATCTGTACACAACTGTAATTTTAAGTTAGCAGCATGTATCGTTATTAGACTATTATTAATTTTGAACACATGCTAATTGCAAATATACTGTGCAAAAAAGTTTAGCTCACTCGGAAAATTGTGGTTCCTAGTTAAAATCTATAGCGAAAAAAGGAAAACGATACTTTGCTTGTGCATTCATTTTGCTGACGTTTCCTGAAAATTTTGTGTCAAAACTTCAAAACGTTATCTTGATATCTTACGTTAAAGTGCATAGGGGTCAGACATCGAAAGTTAGGCAAATTTCAATATCGGATAAATTCACTGATCGCCATAAAACGACTTTCAATGCTGCAGACAGACTTTCTGACTAAACATACGGGAATTCTGTCTCGTTCATATTGCAGAGGACGCTCAAAGTCAAGGACGTTACAGACGTCATGGCTTTCGCTAGCCTGGTCTCTCCAATGACATATACAAGGTGATACGTCTGTAAACACTAAATAGGACATCACTCCAATGTCTCCTGGTTCAATAGCAACGTGTCAATATCCACTGACACAGTGCCTGCCGATGCCCCAACGTCATTGGCGTAAGGTCGGCAGGCTTTGATGCAAGCTGCACAGGACCTATCCCGGACAGTCTCGTCACTAGCTGTAGTGCCTTTGACGTCCCAGAGGAGTCAGGCTAACTTTCTACTAGACGGACATCTGTTACGTCGCCAGGACGTCACAATGAAAGTATCCTCTTTAAACGTCATTTTACGCGATCTGTAAGGTTTATGTCGATCATTTGCGAACAAATCTGCACCAATTAAGTACCGTAGGCGTCTGATTGTCGATTTATGCCTATTGAAATGCAAAGCGATACCGCTAACGGGCATGCCTCATTTGGAGCATACTAAGAGCTCTCTGACGTTGATCTACCGTCATTATTTTTCGCCTCTCAATTATCAATTTCAAAGAATTTGTAACAGTTAAATTGATTCTGCTAAAATATCTGTATAATCGTGTGTTTTTGGACAAGCTAGAAAATATCGATGACACTGCACACGTGACGCACGTGACTTTTGCTTATTTGGATTTTGTCCAATATTCTGTTCATTCCACACACGCACTGTATGTGTAATGGTTGTCAATCGGAACAACTTTAAAGCATAAAACAATTTTTATGTAATAATCAGATACCGAAAAATTTATTTGTTTCAAAACGTGCTAAACTTTTTTTTGTGCAGTATACATAATTTGTCAAAAAATGTAAAAACAAGCTGCAGATACGAGGTTTTAGATGAAAAGCGACGATATATTGACGTCAAACCGTGGACGTTCATGACGTGTCCAAAAACACTCATGAAAATTGTTTCCTCTAAACAAATTCCCGAACTGCCAACCTTAAGGCCTCTAGACATTCGAAAGTATATATATATATAAAAAATGGGCGTGTTATACCATAGAACATATCAAAACAAAATAAGAATATGATGATCATCAGCATTTTCTGCTTTTGTCTCGATGTTTTCTCAAACATTTTCATATGGATTAAATCTATTAAGGGTCGTCAAAAGTAGGTCTTATGTAAGAAAGGGTTAAACATAGTTTTAGGCACGTTCCATTACAGGAACAATATATTTCTCTCTCAAAGCGCAATTGATGCAGGGTCTAGAAAACATGCCCTTATGGAATAGCAATGAATTATGTGCTAAAATTAGACCAGGTTTGCTGTTATGTATTGATAAACCGTCGGTGTTGTAATAAAATCTCGTAACTACGGCTTGAATCAAGCCGTTGTTAGGAGATTTTATAACAACAGAAACGAAATAGGCCTACTATTGCTTGTCCGAAATTACGTCACTGTTAACTGGATAAAATCGTTCCCATTTTACACCATGGATCCAGATCAGCTTATTTCTGAGTGAAGTCTGATTGTGGTTCATTATGCAGTCTGTGAGTTTACACAGTCTGATCTAGATCCACGCTAATCTAAAAAGCCATATTAAAGGCCATTTTTTCCACATACCGGTTTAGTCATGCTTTCTATGAATCAGACGCAGTCCTTTCATATCATTGAACATTTTCGGATATAAAATATTAATACAATAAGCAAGCTGTCATAGCAATATGCTTCCAAAATGCAATAAATAATTCCTTATTCAACAAAGCAAAAATGTCCCTGGTAGGCCAAAGTATCGTATCTAAAATTCCTACCTTTTGCGAACAAGTTATGCAATTAACGTCTCTAGCTAGGAAATAGTTGGAAACCTTTCGGTGAAAAGTATGAAATTCTTGTTATATGTTCAGCATTTTCTTATTTCAGCTTGATTATTCTTGTCATGAAACATGCATTTTTCTAACGATATCATTTCGTCGGTGGAGAGTCAAAACCTTGTAACTACAGCTTGAATAAGCTGGAGTTACGAGGTTTTGACTCCCCACCGACGATTTGTTATTGGCATCTGCGATAACATTTGATAAAATCACTTCTAGAAGCATTGCAAGGTAGGAAAGAAAGGGTTATATAAATTGCAGTTACGACGTTTTGTCACTAAGTGAAAAGATATCTTTTGTGTTTAACGTCAACTTTCAACCAAAATGCTTTATCTATAACAAAACCAATCTGGTGGTAGGACATTTTGGTCAGAAATTATATCTTCAAGTACAATTCTTGATATCATTTATTTGATACTGTGAGATTTTGTTCGAGATTCTATTTTATTCAAACAGTCGATTCATTAGAAACAACATGAATATTGGGACTGTATTATTCTTTGTGAGTTATCATTTATCTGTACTTAAATTTTGTATTATCAAATATTTGAATTGTTTTAAAAATTATAAAATCGCATATCACTACCACGGTGGGGATTGTGCATGATGGGATGGATAACGACTACCGAAAATAGGGAACGATTTTATCAAGTAAACCGTGACGTAATTTCGGACAAATAAATAGTATTTCGTTGGTCTTGTTATAAAATCTCGTAACTACGGCTTGAATCAAACCGTAGTTACGAGATGTTATAACAACACCGACGGTTTATCAAAACATAACGGTTTAACTCAGTCTATTTTTTGCATAAAATTTGATGCCAACTCGCCTCGCTTCAGGTAAGACATTTTGCAATAACTCTGTTATTTCTGTATCAATTTTCAAGCGGTTTGCTGCATGTACCCCGCCTTATCGAGCTCTTTCATCGGATGTATGACATATTAGATAACTCATGATACTTTTTCCGAAATATTGTCCCAACCGACCAGAAAGCGAAATGGTAACGACTACGGCCAACTTAACCACGCTTCAGGTAAGAATTTGTGCAATAACTTTCTTATTTTTGCGTCAATTTTCATGTGGTTTGTTGCATGTACTCCGTCTTACTGAGCCCTTTTCTCAGATGTATTATTTATCTGGAACTTCCCTTTACTTTTCTCAAAAACCGATCCCAACCGACAAGAAAAGGGGCCTGAATTTTTTGTCGTTTTTCTGATCGGTTGGGATAAATTTTTGGACAAAGTACAAAGATTCTACAAACTAGTCATATATCCGAGGAAAGAGCTCACTAATGCGGGGTACATGCAACAAACCGCTTGAAAATTGGAGCAGAAATAAGAAAATTATTGCACAATTTCTTACCTGAAGCGAGGCAAAATTTGTCCGTATACTCCAAATTCGTTATCCATCCCATCATGCACAATCCCCACCGTGACTACAGCGAAATGAAAATAATCTTTAACTAATGCAAAGCGGAAAAACAGTCTTGATTGTCATGTCAAAATGTGAAATATACTGCAGACGACAAGATGGATGTTGATCGGATTTTTAAATAATATAGGACAGACAATATCGAGACTAAGTGAAAATGTTGATTATCATTATTTTCTTGTTTCGTCTCAATGTTTTCCTGATCCTTTTTCTACAAGGGACGTCAAAACCAAATCTTGTTTGAAAAGGGCTTTACTTAGATTCAATAAACTGCCGATTTTAAAAATATTTGTCAATTTTAACTTGTTTTAACATAACATTTACCACTTTTGTTTAATATATTTTTAGTCTAAAATTCCATGTAATTTAGTTCGGCAGGGAGGATGCAGAATTCTGAATTTTCAATTTCTTTCAGGGATTGATTTCACTTCTCCCCCTGACTGTCCGGGAAACGTACGCATTTCCGGGAGATGGCGCGATTCCGAGAGAGAACGAAGTCCATGTAAAGGATATACCTGACGCATGTGATGTAAGCTAACGTTACAGACCGGAAGACCACCTAGCAGACGACAATATTTAGACTGGCCCAACTTTATAGATGTTGCAGACGACAATTTTTTTGGTCTTTTTTCGATAGAAACATTGTGGGAAATGAAGAAATTGCTCGTGATAAGCAATTTCTTAATTTTCTACAATGTTTTCCGAAGCCTTCATCTTGTGGGGCGTCGAAAAGCGTCAATGTGATATTTTGGGTAATTGAAAAAGGTGCAAGAGAACAACCTACATGGTAGGTATTTGAGCTTCCAAAGACTTATCTGGATTCACATTGATCTCATATAACTCAGATTACAATTACGGAATCACGCAACAATATAGGGTTAATTCACGTTTTTGAGGTCGTTAACATTCGCAGAGACCCAAGAAATACGTTAACGCCCGAGTGCGTAGCGCGAGGGTCGTTTTCGTATTTTGAGGGCCTATACGAATGTTATACCGCACAATAAATGACCTGGCAGAGCAGCCCATGCTAATCGAATGGAATGCTCTGCCAGGTCAATTCTCGTCCGCTATAACGACCGAAAAAAATATCTATCTATCTATTTATACTGCATCACCCCTCGCGGGGATTACGTTCAGGTGCGCGTCTGTGCGATATTAGTAGGAAAGGTTAAAAATAAAATGTTTTCATAAAATTTATTAGTGAGGGTGAATTAAAGAAGACATGGTTAAAATGTTAAAAATCAATCGACGCTATTAATGCATAAAACATAACATTCCAACGGTTACATACCCAAAACATATTGATACGTGCGAGAAAATGAACCAAGCAATTTCTTTACTTTTCCACATAACTTCCAAAGTCCTCTTCTGCAGTGGAGTCAAAAAGGTCTATGTGTTGGAATAGGAATCTCTGTAATTATGACACGGAAAATTGATTGAATATCATACACAATAAATGTCACTCAGCATTATCCAATTAAAGCCGACGCCCATATTAGCCATCACGCACTCGACCACATACTCACGGAAATCTACCGGTGAAATGTCTGCTCTATAGTTGGCCAAAATGCCGAATTTTCCTAATTTCACACTGCAAATTTAGGGAAAATCCAATTTAGCCCCCCAATATTCAGACACAGGGGTTTCAGCCTCCCAAACATGAATTTGATTCCTACGGGCTTGGCGGTATCAAGTGATTTGTATATCATGTTTTTCATTTGACTGGACCTTAAATATTTCAAAACTGTGTAAAATGTTTATAATAGTCAAGATTACGAGCGTAGTTACGTCAATGTCTAATTTCAGGAAATAGACTGCGAAGAGGGACATAAATGTTTCTTGTACAACGCCACCAAAAAGGCCGTATGTGTCGGTAAGCATTTTCTAACCGGGATTTAGAACAAGAGCTGTCTCAGGACAGCAAAGCGCGACTGTCAAGTACTGGATAGTGAACAATTCTAAGTCCAAAAGGATGAAAAAATCGATAAATAAATGCCGGTGTAACGTATCTTTTGCTAAGAAGTTGATATCATGATAATAGAAGTATGTGACAAGTTTTGAAGCAACAGCTGTTCCACGGAAAATCTTAACCAAGAATTTCGAAGTCCAAAAAGGTAAAAAAAATCCACTGTTAGAATAACGAATCTTTGCTTATTATGGTCACATAAGCATATGCAAAGTTTCAGAGCAATAGCATTAGTAGAAAGAGATTTGACAAACTTGCACGCAAAACCTTAACCAAAGCATTACGGCGACGCCGACGCCCGGGTGACTAGAATAACCCCAACATTCTACAAACAGTCGCGTTAAAACGGGTTCTTGTGGCATGTGAGAACAACATGGGTCCAGATCAGCCTGTGCATATGCACAGGCTGATCAGGAACCATGTTATTCTCTAAAAGCTATTATGGCATGTAGAAACTTTAAGATAGTAATATGAATCCTTATGATACTGTCTCTGACCACATGGTGATTTGGAAACACAGTAGTCTAAACTGCTATACGGGCTTTTCCCCAGATCCCATGTTCGAAAACCAAGGGTTCTCCCTCCAATTTGTTCCTTACGAACGTTCGTAAGGAACAAAGATGCAGTAGAACCCTTGGCTTGCGAAGATGTCCAGATCCGGGCTGTTTTTCTATTTTGTCCGATACTCAGATGTTTCGGTTTATTTATATTTCCTGCAGCGGGGTTATTTAGATTTTAAGTTTCTTTTCTATTTAAGTTTTTCTTCCTTATTAGAAAATAGTTTCCGAGAAACAATCAGAAGAAAAGCATTACAAGATAATTGTCATGTAAAATCGGCAGAATTTGATGGCATAAAAATATCATAACTATGTTTTAGTCTTTGCGTCTTTTGATATGACAAGACACATTCCCATTGATTATCTTTTGAATGTATTTTATCATTAAATAAATCACTGCTTTTGAACTAAAACCTCGGAACTGCAGCTTAACCCTATCCCAAACAAGACCAAATTTATTTTTATTAGACATGTCAAATCCAGAGCCATTACCCTATACTTCGTGCGGAACCCCTCGGTCAACTCTGTACAAACAATATAAAAGGAATTTGACAAAATTGTTCCGAACGCCCCATAATTCATAAACCGCGGAGTTCCGAATGCTCCAAACTTTATACAAATGACGTAATGATGACGTCATTTGTATAAAGTTTGGAGCAATCGGAACAGCTCGGTCAAAGTCTCGGTCTTAAAAATGCTTTATTCAAAACACCTTAAAGTGACATTTCAGAATTTTCTGTCAAAAATTTTACTTTTATTTTCATCTGAAAGAGCACATTTCCTTATGAAAATTCTGAAAATTTCGAGCAAAAATATTGCGCCGTTTACGAGAAATTTATATTTTTGTGTTAAAATTGAACAAATTGTTGTGGACAACAGTTCGGATTTATATGCAATTTATCGATTATGTCTCAACATTAAATGCGTGTTTCTCGCTAATGGGCAACAACTTCAAAAAACCAATAGTATTTTTACTCATTAGAATAACCAATCTTGGCATCAAGACGTACTTTAAAAAATTGAAATTGGAATGAAATGTCCCTTTAAGGGGGGAATGCTCCAGTTTTTCGGAACACTCGGTTATTACTGTAGACAATTTAATGTTTCGTACCAATATGTTTCGCTACCATATTTTCAATAATATAACACATCAATACAATTTACCATTTTCGACGGCAAAAGTGTATTTATTATGCGAAACTGATTTCCTCAAGATGAAAATCGATTATTAAAAGCAAGACAGCCGTAAGTGTATATGCAGTTACCACTGTTTTGCGTCATTTCATTCATGTGTAGCTGATAAAAACTGCTGTAATTCACTAATAAATGCGCTGACCTATACATTTTCTTTCTGAATTATTACCAGGACATGTTGCTTAATACAATGAGGGAGTTTTATCAAATTCTATTATGTAGAACTTGAAATATTTCCAAAAATATGCAAATTTTGACATAAAACACTCCAGCTTCGTTGATCTAACCGAACACGTGAGCATGCTGTTTTATACATTTACGCGTTTATAATATCATATATTTTGGATTTTCTGTTCTTATTAAATGTAAGACGTTACTTTAAATCCGTTTTCGGGACTAAACCTAAACGATGAATATACAGCATTCTATTAGTATTTTAGTGACCTTGGATAAGTGAAAGAAATTGTGCATTTTTTTGATATAGGGGTATGTGATACGAATGCCTATAAAATTCAAACAAGATCGCTGACTATCCATTTTTATTTTATTTTTCAATTGGTAATAACATGTAATTTCAACATACAAAATATAAATAAATTCTATTATTGGGAAAAATTTTAGGAAACTGGAGCATTCCCCCTTAAGAAATCTTAAAAAATCTCGCTCTAAAGAATGCAGCTCAGGTTTTGACTGTCTAATGAAAATATGCTTGGGAAAATATTGAGGCAAGAGAAGAAGTTGCCGATAATCAGCAATTTCTCCTTTTGCCTCAATATTTTATCTATTATTGTACATAATAGTCCGTGGGCTGGCTACACCCTAGGTCCCCCCTACCGGGATTTTATGACACCTATATCATTGTAAAGCTTGATGAATTCCCTTTCAAATGCAACTTGTTGTTTGATATATAAGTGCTGGATAAGCATATGCGGAACGATTGATTATCTCCCCTTGAATTACAAAAAATACTTGTTTATAACTCACCTTATACACATTCATGGGATCCAAAATAACCCAAATTTAAGCGCAAATGACCAAAATGCTTATAGATTTTATCAATTCATATCGTTAAATAGTAAAAGATAATTTCACACCAAAATTAGCACGAATTATGCCCCTTGAATATGTAAACCAAGAGAAAAATAGTATAGATATTGCCTTTGTTTATATTTACTTCATGCATTTGGAAATCATTTCCACAGCGAATAATTGCTAGAGTTTGTTTTAAAGTGTTTATTAGATGCTTTGGAATAAAAGTCAAAGTGTTGACTATCGACATTTTAGGATATATTCGACATTTCAAATGATTTTGCAAGATGGCCGCCGCAAAATGACCACTTGACTAAATATTGAAATATCACTGCCCTATAATTTGTAATCGACATGTTCTGTATGTAAATGAGACCATTTCTTAGGAAAATTGAGTATATTAAATCTAGAAGTGTTGCCATGCTTATAATAGGCTTTTTTGTCATTTTTTTTAATTTTCAAAATGGCCGCCAAAATGTCAAATATGCAAAAATGATGTAAATGTTTTTCATTTCTGCAAATCTTCTGCACTTAATATTGCATTTTCAACCGTATTTCAACTTCTTATTAAAACTACATGATTCAACAAGTAAATAAATGACATAACCGTGAAAATGTATATTTCCAAAACAGTCCTAATTACCGTATAAATGGTAATAAATCCCCAATCCCACAAATTAAGTACTGAAGAAAATCCAAATTGATTATTTTCTAGGAGAGATAAGCATTTTCCCTCTTTGACAGAAACCATGTACCCGATTCTTTGATAATGAGTCCACATTGGAGTACATCATTGGTATCTTTTTGCATGAAGGTTTTAAGTCTTACATGTACAAGGGAAACTTTGGATAATAGGTGTTAAAGAAGGTATAAAGACATTAAGGCTTATTTTGGTCATAAAGCGTTTAAGCTCTTTTTTTGTGGGATGGATATGTTTAATACAAAACTCCAATATTAACACTTTTGCCACGCTAAAAATGGCTTCTTCGCTGTTAATTTACATGACATACATGTATAATACAATACAATAATATGTATTTTATGTAATCTGCCTAAATGCTCAAATACGAGCATGACCTTACTTTTTATGTTTAGATCGACATCTTTTCTCTTGAAATACTTTCCACCCAGGCCTATGCGCTTTGTCCAAACGATATGACCATAGCAGTTGAAAAACTCAAATTAATCAACGTTAAAGGTGGTCAAGTGACATCAGTCCAGAAGTAAAGAAGTCCGAGAACTTTCCAAAGAACCACACCTAAACTGCATCAATAACTTCTTTCGTGAGACTTAAAATTGCAACCATTCGTGTACTTTTTAGGAAAGAAGTCGATAACAGCAAGGTCGTGTGGATAGGAAGGGTGTGATCTAAATTGATACCCATAATTCTCGACAGCAGCAATTGTGTACTAATGTAATTTTCAGTTGCAAGCAGCGGTCACATTTTGAGCGTTTGCCGCTACGTTTCTCACGTATGGTCTGCTTCAGATTGTCTAGCAACTTAGCATAGTATGCTTCGTTAATTGTACCTTTCTTGGGTAATATGTCCAAGAAAACATTTTATTGCAACTCCCAATTGTCCCAAAAAATTAAATACTGAACCTTGTCTGTAAAACATTGAATAATTTTCTTGGCCCTTGGGATTCCATACCAACGTACCTAGGACTCTGGGGCCTGTTTCATCAAAACATTTAAGTCGTATTTTTGACATACCAATGTCTTAAAACTCGCTTAAAACAACAATCGCATAACCCAGCTTTTGATAGAATGGTGTTACACTTTTCTTACCCTAAACTTGTCGTAAGTCATCGGTAAGTCAAAAATACGACTTAAATGTGTTGATTAAACAGGCCCCTGAACCTTTTTTTCGTTCATGAGGATGCAACATGTACTCTTTGGAATTTTAGACCCAACAGTCTGTAAGTTTGTGCATCCTTTTGCGACCAAGAAATATCTTGAAAAAGATGATGCATGGACAATTTCTTACTTTAATTCGCTCAGCAAGTATATCAGATCAGTGCCTTCAGACCGAGCATCATCTTCTTAAGTTTCTCTGTCGCGTTATAACCCCCGCCCCCCCCCCCACCACGATATTTTACTTGAGAATAAGATGGTACAGAAGACCAGTAAACTCATCATGCATGTTTTACCCTCAGTCCCTTTTCAATACAAGTGTCGAACCATAACAGGCTCACCCTTTTTTTTGAAAAGGCTTTCTAATAACCGTATATTTAGACAAGTTTGTGCACATATAATGACATATATAAATCGCGGATTCCTTGGTTGATTGGAAATTGCTTATACATGTATGTGTTATTCATAGCTAGCCCTTATGTTTTATGGATTTTACCTCATCCTGAGGTTAGCTTGTTGTCTTCCACAAAAGTCAGAATTCCAAAAACTAATTTGTGGTGGAGATGTTTGAAATGAATTAAGAAATGCACGAGCATATCTAAAAACTGATAACAAAAGGAAGGATTTCAAATCTTCGGCAAACGACATATTACAACACTAGAAGTTGGAATATGATGTGTTTCCCTCTCATCATAATCAACAGAAATTGTGTTTGCTATTTAAACTAAATCTTTCAAAACAACATTTTGTTACACGAATACGAGGATTCCTCACAAATCAAGTGTCTTCGAAGTACTGGTATCCAACCAATAAGGTACATATGTACAATTTATTATCACATATAAGTATTCTGAATTATAAAGGTGTAAAACGATGTCACTCGAATGCAATTTGATAAAGAAATGAATAATTCAGTTGCTATTATAGGCAATTTTAAATCACCAATTAATGCACATGACAGTGCAAATATGAAATTGACCAGTTTCAACTATCGCTTATTAGAATATATTTGGTAAACTGTGTTCCTGTAACATAGCATTCCAATCAATAGAAGTGATTGGGAAGATTTCTCTACTGCACAGCATGTCTCCAATAGTATTGTTAAGTTTAGACTTGACGCAAAATGTAAAAAAGCGTGCATTACAAGGCAAAAATGGTATAAATCAAATGTGATCATACATGTACTCCAATGGTAATTCATTATTAAAATGCTTTTTAGTTCTTAACTTTTACAAAAAAAGTTTCTTGTGTAAAAGAAAACTGTATTTCACATAGAAAAAAAAATCAAAGAAAGCAGGTTAAAGTTTTCAGCATGTCATTTGCGCTAAATGGAATTTTATTGCCATTTATACGGTAATTCTTCAGAACATAATTATATTGTTAAGATTCTCCCTTTTAATGGATAAATCATGAAATTTTAGTTTTCAAACACAACAAGTAAACAATTTAGGGAAAAAGATGCAAAAATGAAAGTCATTAACATTATTAGAGAATATTTGAGAATTTATTTGCCATTTAGAGAAAAGTATGCAAATAATTGTGAATGCGAATAAGCCCGTACTTGCTTGTTCTGTGTAGCTGATGAATGGTTTATGAACTTATCATTGATCTATTAGTGTTCTTATTCATTTGAAACATTAAGCTTTATAAAAACGTATCGCCTCAGCATATTTATTCCATAGAAAAGCCTTGTTTTAGCTAATTAAACACATATTTCTACTTTCTCATTAATATTCATGAATATGCAAATTAGCCAAATAAAAATGATTTCAAGAAAAAATGTCTATTTAAAATTTTAAAACTAGTCTCATGTCTTATTACCAAAATAAGTATATATCTTAAATAAGTATTTTAAAATATTTTATTGCAATTAATTGATCCAAGTATTGAAACGTAGGAAAATGAGCAGTTGCCATGGTAACAGGCCTACCACCACCTTATCTAGCACTTTTAAATCAAACAAGAACCTGAATTCATTAATATGTTTCCTGCTCTTCAAGAAAATATAGGTCTTAAAAAATCCCACATGGTGATAGGGTTTCTATTCACTAGTAAACTAATAAAGTCGTCTTTTTTCAAATTAAACACATATTTTCCACAATCTCATTAATATTCATGAATATGCAATATAGCAAAATTTCTGAAAAATCCTTTGGTTGTGAGAGAAACGTAATGACAACATTTTAAAACTAGCCTCAATGTTTTCTGACCAAAATAAGTAATTTTATTGCAATTAATTGATCCAAGCGCCGGAACGAATGAAAATGGGTGGTTACCATGGTAACAAGCCAACTACTTGCTTATCCAGCATTTTTTAAATCAATTAACAAAGTGAATGTATTGAAATACATCATAAGCTTCAAGAAAATATAGATCTTCAAAAATCCTACCTGGTAGGGAGGTTTAAATTCACTAGTAAAGTCTTGTTTTTAGCAAATTAAACACATTTTCTTACTTTCTCATTAATATTCATGAATATGCAAATTAGCAAATTTTCTAAAAAATATCTATATTGTGAGAGAAATATCTTGGTAATAATTTAAAACTATTTTGAAAGATTTATGACAAAAATAAGTATTTTTATTGCAATTAATTGATCCAAGCGCTGGATTGTAGAAAAATGGACGGTTGCCATGGTAACGAGTCCGCCATTTGCTTATCCAGCACTTTCAATTTGAACAACAACCTGAATTCATTACTATACATCATAAGCTTCAAGAAAATATAGGTCTTCAAAAATCCCACTAGTGGGGGGAGGGTTTCGGTTATGGGCCCATGGACTATAAATCTAATCTTAAATAACATTTACACGGCCGCTTATCTACTAAATCACAACATTTTGTTGTGTATGAAAAAAAGTTTAGAGGATATCCGGTTGGCAGTAAGAGGAGCCGACAAATTGGCGGGTGAAAGGTGAGTCTCGTCTTTTAATCGAAATGTTCTTGTTTCTAGCTCGAAAATCAAAAATCGGAGAATGTCATACAACCCTTTATTCATTTTCACATATTTGTGAGCCCCATCCAAACCCCGATTCCCAGAGATTGAACGGAATTTCATTTTCTCCCGTTGCAAGGGTAGCCCCAATATTGACATAATCGTCAATCCTGATGAACGTTTGTCCACTTTCTGAGGATGAATGGCCCAAAACCTGTGTGTATTATAAAATAGTTGTATGTAAATTACATCGTACAAACAATATTTTAATAACTTACTGTCGATCTTTGAAGAAAATCAGTTCTTCCGGTCAGTTTGTGCGTTAGAGGATAGGTTGTGAGCAAGAGGATAGGTTGTGATTTAGAAGACAGAATGCATTCATCGAATTTAATACCATTTGTCATTGTTTATATGCGAATTAAGCCAAAACGAAATACTCCGTGTGATATGTCTATTTTCAAAGGGTGAGTGAAATGGCATTTTACGCCCAGTAAATTGAAAGATCAGGGACACAGACATTTAACATTGTCTGCTTGTCTGCTCATCTGCATGTGATAATTTATAATGACAATTTAAGTTAAGAGGGCGTTTGTGCGTTCTCTTTTTAAAATTTCATACACCTGATATTCTTGTCTGCTACATCTTTTGCTTCGGAAAAGTCAAATATTTGGCCATTTGGTAATGGGTGAAGTGTTTTCAAAAGTGTTTTCAAAAATGACACAATTTTGAACTGCTTTATTTATAAAGAGTTACAGATGTGAGAAGTATATGTTTGAGGGCGTAAATATTGAGGGAAGGGCTGATAATCAACAATTTCTTCTTTTTCTCGATGTTTTCCGAAACTATTTTACAAGGGAGTTATAAAATATATCTTGTATGGGATAGGATTTTTGAAGAAATCTTTATGAAGGAAATAGACTTTCTCTTGTTCCGTTGCTTTTACATGATGTGTAAATGGGATTCTTTAACCCTTTCTCATACAAGGCATTGTATAACGTACTTATTAGAAAGGGATTGTAAAGTATTGACACAAAAGAAGAGATTGCAAAGAGAAAACGGATTTCACAAAGTTCATCTTTAATGTATGTTACAACTTGCAAAATTTATTAATGTATCAATTCGTAGGCCTATATGATTGATGACTTAATATTACACATATTGAATCAATAAACAAGAAGATCTATGGATAAACAAGATTTACAGACCTGTATTTTTGACACGTCTTTAGCATTAAATGAGATGAATGCATTCTGTCTTCTAACTCACAACCTATCCTCTTACTCACAACCTATCCCCTAACGCACAAACTGACCGGAAGAATTGATTTTCTTCGCAGATCGACAGTAAGTTATTAAAATATTGTTTTCACGATGTAATTTACATACAACAATTTTATAATACACACAGGTTTTGGGCCATTCATCCTCAGAAAGTGGACAAACGCTCACCAGGATTGACGAAATGTCAATATTGGGGCTACCCTTGCAACGGGAGAAAATGAATTTCCGTTCAATCTCTGTGAATCGGGGTTTGGATGGGGCTCACAAATATGTGAAAATGAATAAAGGGTTGTATGACATTCTCCGATTTTTGATTTTCGAGCTAGAAACAAGAACATTTCGATTAAAAGACGAGACTCACCTTTCACCCGCCAATTTGTCGGCTCCTCTAACTGCCAACCGGATATCCTCTAAACTTTTTTTCATACACAACAAAATGTTGTGATTTAGTAGATAAGCGGCCGTGATTTATTTCGTTGGCTGCAGCAAGTTAATCAAAGTGCTGAGAGCACTGTAATTGGACGTCTCTGATTGATTGAGCGGGATTGTACATGAACGAAAGATATTTTATTCATTCTTCTGTGTTTAATTCTATAAGATCGGTTTCGGACATACGAAATCGGCTTTAATACCAGAAAACCCTTCTCAGGCTTCAAATTGATTTGATTGCCGTTTCAAGACAACTGATTTGTCGCTATGAATAATCACTATTAATTTGATTACCAAATTCAATTAAGGCCATGCGATTAGCACTTTTGTCTTCTTGTTTCGGTTTACTATGAGTATTGTCGTCAGTTATACTTTTCATTGATTTTATAAAGTACGCTACAAAGCAATTCAAAATGTAAGCCAACGCGCTACATAAATGAAAGCCGCGATAGCTCACTTAGCAGAGCACTCACCTTGTACTCTTTACTCATGTCATATCCGGAAGGCCCTGGGTTCGAATTCTACTCAGACATTGTTCTTTTTAATCATCTTTTTTTATACGCCGCCGGAGGCGGACGTATATTGGCGTCATCTTCTCCGCCTGTCCGTCCGTCCATCCGTCCGTCCATCCGTCCGTCCGTCCGTCCGTACGTCCGTCCACTTTTCTTGTCAACGCAACTCCTCCTAAGTTTCTGGCTGGATCTTCTTGGAACTTGGTCAATGTTATCACCTCAATTGGTAGATGTGCATGAAGGAAGGATTTTATGGTTCGTTGATTTTTGCCAGAGTTATGCCCCTTACAAACTTAGTCTCTGGGGCTTATTGAAATTGCAGCCTTGTCAACGCAACTCCTCCTAAGTTTCTAACTGGATCTTAATGAAACTTGGTCAATGTTATCACCTCAATTGGTAGATGTGCATGAAGGAAGGATTTTATGGTTCGTTGATTTTTGCCTGAGTTATGCCCCTTAAAAACTTAGTCTCTGTGGCTTATTGAAATTGCAGCCTGGTCAACACAACTCCTCCTTAGTTTCTGGCTAGATCTTAATGAAACTTGGTCAATGTTATCACCTCAATTGGTAGATGTGCATGAAGGAAGAATTTTATGGTTCATTGATTTTCGCCAGAGTTATGCCCCCTTAAAACTTAGTCTGTGGGGCTTATTGAAATTGCAGCCTTGTCAACGCAACTCCTCCTACGTTTATGGCTGGATATTAATGACACTTGGTCAATCACCTCAATTGGTAGATTTGTATGAAGGAAGGATTTTATGGTTCATTGATTTTTTCTAGAGTTATGCCCCCTTAAAACTTAGTCTCTGGGGCTGATTGAAATTGCAGCCTTGTCAACACAACTTCTTCTAAGATTCTGACTGGATCCTTATGAAACTTGGTGGATGTTATTACCTTAATTGGTAGATGTGCATGAAGTAAGGATTTTATGGTTCATTGATTGTTGCCTGAGTTATGCCCCCTTCAATCTTAGTCTCTGGGGCTTAATGATATTTCAGTCTCGTGAACGCAATTCCTTCCAGGTGTTTGACTGGATATTTATAAAAACCTTTTTGTGAACACAACTTTTTACAGGTTTTTGTGTGAATATTTATAAATCCTTGTCAATGTCATTTTTTTTTGTCTCAAGTTTTATAAGTGGCGGCGTATATTGTGACCATGGCACTCTTGTTCGACTTCTATCTCCACCTTCGTTGGCGAAAAAACGACCGCAGTGATTTAGAATCGATCTTAACACAAATTCAACGAAATAAAGTAATGAAACGCCGATCATTTACATACAATTCCACTCAATCAATGAGAGGCGTCTAAATATAGTGCTCCAAGCACTTTGATTTTTATTCCTGTTTAGAGTAAAAAAAAGAAAAAAAAACACGGTAGCAGATTTCCCTGGTTGTGGTTACAAAACAAATTCAATACATACTTTTCCTGAAACAAAATACCAGATGAATTGGAGCACCTAACCATGGATTCCTCATACAAGTACTACCGCAGCATCCTTACATCTACAGATGTGCATAAAAAGAAGAAATTGGGAACGTGCCGTCGGGAAAATGGCAGTGGTATGGAGTACAATAAGCAATTTAGATCTTCATATCATTATCAACGAAAATTTGAGAATAGCAATGTCCCTATCTGTAAACATATTCATACGATCATCCAGGTACCATCTGTTGCAGACCCATTGCTTCATCTTCTTAGCTCAATACACGTAAACGGGTCTCTTAAACGAAATAAATACAGATCGCTGTCACTTAGTCTTATACTAGTAATAATCATTGTTGTCATGATCATCGATCAGTATGTAAATAGGTCATGATACTGTCGAATATCAGTGATACAGATGCTCGAGAAAAAAAAACTCGTAAGAGCAACTATTTTTCTGAATAGGTGGATTTCACTAGTGTCTCATCTGAGGCTGTTCAGATGGAACCCCGATTTGTCATCGAGTCGAACCCGAGTTGCGAAATGAACTCACTCCCCGATAATCAATTTCAAAACCCTGGTTCCAAAGTACGTCTCGTGGAAACCCCGTTCCTTTAAATATGTCAAAGACTTAAACAACAATGATCAAAGAAAAGATACCTATCATACACAATACGTGCGTTAAATTGGGTAATCATTCTAAAATGTGTGTTTTCAGTAAACACATCAAGAAAAACAAACGTTTTACAGAAGAAATAATCCGAACTGGTTTTGAACCAACGGCGTTCCAAATTTCAAACTGAAAAAAGGTTGCGAGGTTAATCCTTTCCCGTTTGAGCTTTCGCTGCTGCTGATGATATAGGGTGTCTGTTTACATTATAACCATAGTGTATGCATGTATCGCTTTCTAAAGATCTTACCCTTTACACAATAAATATTACGAAAGTCAAAAAACTACAAGAAAATGATTAAATCGAAAAAAGATCGTAAAGTTGGTTAAGAAGTGGCATGAATTGAATCGGCCAATGAATCTTATAGTATTTGTTAGAGAACACATAGAAAGTAGGAAAAGATACGACAGTTTTCCTGTATGGTCTCAAAATCTATTTTGAATTTTGGTCAACTGGCAATTGAGTCTGAGAAAGGGTTTTTTGGTAATGAAAACCCATTTCGCCTGTCCAAAAGTGGTTATAAGAATTGTACGTCCTTTCGGACGTCCAATTAAAAATTGGATCACCCTAAAATGTTGTGGTCCGGGAAAGGGTAACAAGCTGCAGTTACGAGGTTTTCGTAGAAACGCGATGAAATGCTATTTTAATCTTGTGTTACAGCCTCAAGACAACAGCCGATTGTGATTGAGAGCGAGAACAGCCATGCACGCTTCAAAATCGAGTGCCCGCCTAAAAAGCAGGTGGGGCTTAAACCTGGAACAGATCAAATTGATTGTGGGATATACCGGGCCGACGAGTAGGTTTTTTGAGTATATAGTGCTTAAAGAGACATCAAATTCCCATTTGATGCCAAGATTAGATTGGTTATTCTTACGTGTACAATTGCTGATACACGCCTTTAATCCATTACCACACAATGACTCCTTTTGACTCCTCACAAGATATTGGCTTTGGAAAACATTGTGGAAAATGAAGAAATTGCTTGTGACAAGCAATTTCTTCATTTCTCACAATGTGTTCTACCCAGTATGACCAAAAAAATGTCCAATTTCATTCACTTGAAATTATCGTCTGCAACATCTTTGAATTTGGACGGGTCCAAATTTTGTCGTTTGGTAATGGGTTAAAGTTGAGACAGAAATGGCAAAATCCATGTACATCTGGCCCCGGTTTCTCGGAAAAAAAAACCCAATTAAGTATATACTCATGAGTTTATGCTCAACTTCCATGGAATACTCTCCAACGTTGAAGGGTATTCGATTGAAGTTCACGTGGATTTCGTGCGATTTGAGCACGGTGCTCAGATTTGAGTTTGAGAACGTAATTAAGTTGTTTCGAGAAACCGGGGCCTGAACTACTGTATACATCAATTTGTTTAATCTTAACACAAAAATATGTATTCCTAGTAAATGGCTCAATACTTTAGCTTGAAAATTTCAGAATTTTCATAAGAAAATATGCTCTTTAAGATAAAATTACAAGTAAAATTTATGGACAATCATGTTAACCCATTACCACACAATGACTCTTTTTGACTCTCTACAAGATAAAGACTTTGAAAAACATTGTGGTAAATGAAGAAATTGCTTGTGACAAGCAATTTCTTCATTTCCCACAATGTTTTCTTTGTAAAAAGACCGAAAAATGTGAAATTTCATTCACTTGAAATTATCGTCTGCAGGATCTTTCAATTTAGATCACGCTAAAATTTTATCGTTTGGTAATGGGTTAATCCACTATTAAGTACATGCAGACGAGTCAAATCGTCTGTGTGTACCTATTGGTGTTTTTGTTCTTCTAAACCACTGGTGGTGAACTCGGCCAAAGCGAGGGACGTTTTTCGCTACCACAAGGTACAGATATTTTGCGTTTAAATGTGAGTTTAAAGATATGATTGGATAGTTTTTCTAATAACAATGAAAGTGTTCTAAAAATAGACCGGATGTAACGATATGTATTGACAAACCATCTGTGTTGTTATAAAATCTCGTAACTACGGCTTTATCGAAGCCGTAGTTACGATATTTTATAACAACACCGACGGAAAACTATGATCGCGAAAAAACGCCCCATGCTTTGGCCGAGTTCACCGCCAGTGTAAACGAGCCTCCAATGTGATCACTGTCGATATTTCATGCACCTTATCTCGGAATTACATAATATGTTTTTGACTCTCTATAAGTACTAAGTATTTTAAGTTGAGAGATAAAATCGATCACCAGGTAACGGGTAATGAATTTGTACCCGGGTACTGGCAATTTTGATCCTACCCGTGGGTACTTGTTTCGGCCCTGTCATCACGACAAATCTGACTGATCTTACAAACAGATGCGTATTCGCCTTTGAATGAACGACGACGACGACGACGACGACGACGACGACAACAACAAAATATCAAACAACAAAAACAACAACAACAACAACAACAACAACAACAACAACAACAACAACAACACTCAGTAGTTTGCATACTACCTACCGGTCCTTATTTAGCATGATAAATTGACAAGAGTAAACTGGTTTTTTTCTATTTCACAGCTGCGAAGATGACACGGGCTGTTCCCGAAATAAAATATGCTGCCATGGCGGTTGCTGGGTGGAATGTCTCGATCCTATACTACAACGATATCCAGAACCGTAAAGTCTGGCGGTCGTGTATTTTTGTTCGCGAATTTACGCAAAGATATAGACAACATGTGCTATCAGCATCCTCAATTTGTCATTTCAACTCAAAATTATATATATACAGAGTGTCCCAATAAAAACGGAACCCATTTTTGAAAGTGAATTGCTCAAGTATTAAGTAATATGTCTCCACCAAATTTTAATATGCAATCGAAACGGCAGTTTTCTATCAGCAGTAAAAATTTGGTTGAAAAATGTTTATTAGTTTCGAAAATATTGGCGTTCAAAGGAATGCACCCGGAAAACCATTTTAACACGATATCGATCTTTCCGTTCGCAGCGCGCGCCTACACTTGACTCTTCACAATGGTTTAATACAATACAAAAGTGATTTTGAAACATTTTACTTACAATAGTGCATATCTGTTTCATCTTTACCGCTAACAAATAAACTGTAAAAGTAGAGCTGTGGTGTAAAAAAAAAAAATGAATACAAACAAAATATCAAAGTGTATCAAAGATTCATAATACATGTAATCATATGCAGTTATTTTATTACTCTACAACATGTTGGTCAGCCTCAAATGCTAAATACTTTAACCCTTTCCAAAACAAGACCTGGTTTTGACATCCATGAGAGAGTTGGCTTGAGAAAGTATTTAGACAAAAAAAGAAAATAATGGTCACCAGCATTGCTACTTTTGCCTCTAAATTTTCTGTGCTGTATTTCACGCAAATTCTGTCTTTATCAGCGTCAATTTTGTCATCAGCAACAGCTTTCAATACAGTCCATCCTAACTTTTTGTGGTCTGGGAAAGGGTTAAAATTATTTCAAACAACCACCTTACGGACTCAATTTGCACATGCTGTACTTTTATATTATTAAATTTTGAGAAAATTGGTACGCACTTTTACAACAGTAAAGAACTTAACAGCTGACCGTCAGTGCGCTTTTACGAACAAACAAGACGCAAAAAATCGATTTCGTGTTAAAAAGGTTTTTTAGTGTCTTTATTAAATTTCATATAACTTTTGAACCAATTCATATTTTGAAGTGAAATTTAGAACACATATGCAAAAATAATGTATCTTTAGTACTGCACATTTACAAATTAGATTCCATGCTTTCGCTCTAAAATATTTGACTTTGAAATAGGGTTCCGTTTTTTTGGGACACTCTGTAGATCTTTTCTATGTAGTCGATTTTCAATAAAACCCTTGTAACAAGCTGCTGTTACGAGGTATTTTTTGAAAAGTGGCGAATTACATCCTTAATTTGGTATTAAAATTTTAAAGCCTACATTGTATGTCGTCGCTTCTCAACAAAAACTCATAGCTACAGTTTATTTTAAGCTGCAGTTACGAGGTATTTGTTGAAAAGCAGCGATGCACTCACTGGGGTCGCCTCTTGTGTCGAGAATACGATTCCAATGAGTATCTACAAGATAAGGTTTGATATAAAAACGAATAATGAAATGTTGCCTCTTCAACTTCTCTCTTATAAGAAGCTATGTTTATGGAACGTTTAATGTGCGACCCCATATTAATTTTAAAATAAAATTAAACTGTTGTCAAGAACTTTTGAAACTAGTTTGTCTTATTTATAATTTCAATGAATCACAACAAAACCAATGTAGTCAAATGATGAATATGACGGTTTTATTTTGTAGCCCAGAACAATTTCTGGTTCGTATTAAAAGGGCTCCTGCTAGGTTTTTATGCTTCCGAACTGTTCGGGAACTCATATTTGTGCATGAAAAAACAATTTGCAATGCATAAAAACCTCGATCACGGCGAATAACCATCTTTCCTTTACTGTAGATCAATCCGTTACAAGCGTATTTACAGATTCTTTTTTTACTTCAAAACGAGACAAGGTCAAGGTCAACGAGACACACACCCGTGGTATTAACACACCGTACAATCAGCTGCGTCGATGACTGTGATCTTATTTGCGAGGGATACGTGGAAAGGTTTATTTTGTACAAGCACTGAACATTTATACGCGTATTTATCAACTACAGAATACCAAATGTCCTTTTGTTTATTTATAAAAGTAAATTCATTTGACCAACCATGCACATGACATCAGATGCCGAATCTGTCTTCGCTGACTTTCAGCGAAAAGTCAGTGGAAAGTTCCACCGCCGAATGTTAACCACGTCTCCCGAATAAATTCGGAAACGTAACGAATGTTAACGACATCGAACAAAAAATTCCGACATTGCCTGAATCTCATTATGGGCAGGCGACCTTTACTTTCCAAACTTTAAAGTGCTAACGTGTTTGGAGACAACGTCCATGAGAGTTATTAATAGAAAATCAGAATTAAATGACACGGGGTTCCTGTACTTTAATTACATTCATCACATTTCAAACAAAGACATTTACAAGCAAGTACGACGTACAACTGACGTATAATTGACGTATAATGGACGTCTATTTATCCTGATACAGCGTATCTGGATAAGGTTTCATTGGGTCATTGCACATGTCCTTAACGCAGCAGTAGACGCACTCAAAGTCCAGGGTTATATACTGGTTCTCGTCAAAGTTCTGGCAAACGTCTTTGTCGGAAGAGCCGTGATACCAGTCTTTAAAACATCGGTCAAAGCTGCCACACCTACAAAATATAAAGTAAGGACTAAAATAGAAAAAAGTACTTGTGCAAAAAACAAACAAACACGTTTTAACCTTTTCCCAAACAAGACCTGTTTCGACGTCTTACAAAGGTGAGGCTTGGGAAAACATTGAGGCAAAGTGCTGAAGAAAATCAAATTTAGCCCCAAATTTCCAGACACGAGAGCTTCAGCCATTTCAATATGAAATTGCTTCCTTCGGGCCTGAGGAGTGGCGTTAAAACCATTAACAACAGTCAAAAGATACTCATGTTAATGTAGTCTACCCCTAATGAGATTGTCGCCACGTCGGAATTATTCGGGCTCGGTCAAAAACATTCAGCGGTGGAACTTTCCACCGCTGAATGTTTACGACTGCGCCTGAATAGGTTCGGATACGTAACGACGACGCTCGAAAAAATCCGATGTTTTGTTAATTTCAAAATGGCCACATTACGGGTATTCTACCTTAACACTATGATTGGCAATCTCACAGCGCTCGACAATTATTTGTGGTTTAGTACGTACACATTTTTGGTAGCAATAAGCAGATTAAAAAAAAAGAACACACAAAATGAGATTTTAATCTAACCTCTGAATAAAAAAGGTTTCAAGAAAACCAAAAAAAAAAAAAAAAACTTACGTTCTATTTATGGTCTTAGAGCCGTCGGCTAAGTTCTTTACTTCGTTGATACAGTAATTATTTGGAGGCTGACACTCTTGTTCGACATAAAGTTGGTCACACATGTCGGGAGCATCGTCAAGACAAACAAAACACGTGGCTGTAAAGTCAATAAACATGGTATATGTCTCGATAAATGACCTGGCAGAACATCCCTCTCTAGCTATTAGTTAGGGCAGCTCTGCCAGGTTTTTTAACGTGTAATCGTGAGCTATATCAGATAACAGGAGACAATAGCATTCAAACAGCGCCCAATAAAATACATTTACCAAACGACTTCTCTAGATCGCAATATTGTGTAAAAACAGTTTTAAGAACACAAACAGACGGACCAATAGAAGACATAGGCTACGAATGGTAAGTAACTTTGTGTGCATCTGTTAATCGTCTGGGAGAGAAACCCTTACCACCAATATAGCGATTTGATTAAAACCTCTCCGTAAGATACAATATGTCGATCAGCACGCATTTTGTCATTGATATGTAATTGTTGTTAACTTTATATGCATTTCATCTTTATAATGTATTTCAGTTTTATATATTTGAGAAATCGCATAGTGACTTCTGTAGAACCTACTTGGGTTAGGAGGGATTGTGTGTCCTGCTGGTGCAGGAGCGGCCGTTGTAGTTTTGATAGTCGTGGTTGTTGCTATAGTTGTGGTGCGTGTTGTTGTGGGAGTCGTAGTGGGCGTGGTTACAGTTGTCGTGGGTGTGGTAACGGTGGTTGTAGGCGTAGTTACCGTAGTTGTAGGCGTGGTCACGGTGGTTGTGGGTGTGGTTACAGTGGTCGTGGGTGTTGTCACGGTAGTTGTGGGAGTAGTTACCGTGGTTGTAGGCGTGGTCACGGTTGTTGTAGGCGTGGTAACAGTGGTAGTGGGCGTGGTAATTGTAAATGTGGGTGTTGTCACAGTTGTTGTAGGCGTGGTCACGGTTGTTGTAGGCGTGGTCACGGTTGTTGTAGGCGTGGTCACGGTTGTTGTAGGCGTGGTCATGGTTGTTGTAGGTGTGGTCACCGTGGTTGTGGGCGTGGTCACCGTGGTTGTGGGCGTGGTCACAGTTGTTGTAGGCGTGGTCACAGTTGTTGTAGGCGTGGTCACGGTTGTTGTAGGCGTGGTCACGGTTGTTGTAGGCGTGGTCACGGTTGTTGTAGGCGTGGTCACGGTTGTTGTAGGCGTGGTCATGGTTGTTGTAGGCGTGGTCACGGTTGTTGTAGGCGTGGTAACGGTGGTTGTAGGCGTAGTTACCGTAGTTGTAGGCGTAGTCACGGTGGTTGTGGGTGTGGTTACAGTGGTCGTGGGTGTTGTCACGGTAGTTGTGGGCGTGGTCACGGTTGTTGTAGGCGTGGTTACTGTGGTTGAAGGTGTTGTCACAGTTGTTGTGGGCGTGGTCACGGTAGTTGTGGGCGTGGTTACTGTGGTTGAAGGTGTTGTCACAGTTGTTGTGGGCGTGGTCACGGTAGTTGTGGGCGTGGTTACTGTGGTTGAAGGTGTTGTCACAGTAGTTGTGGGCGTGGTTACTGTGGTTGAAGGTGTTGTCACAGTTGTTGTAGGCGTGGTCACGGTTGTTGTGGGCGTGGTACCTGTACTTGTCGGAATAGTTGGTGGTTTAGGTGTTGCCGTTATAGGGGAGGAAGGTAGTAAAGTTGACGTTACAACCACCGGGGGGCTTGTCTTCTTTGGTGGTGTTGGTACAATTATTATCTTTGTTGTCGGTTGCCACGTGGTTATCACTGGCGGGGGTCCTGGTGTTTTTATTGTCGTTGTTGTTGTGGTTGTTTGTAATGTTGTAGTTGGTGTACTCGGTGGCATTGTTGACATGGTTGTCTTCATCGTCGTTGTTTTACGTGTAGTAACAAGTGGTGTGGTACTAGGTTTTGTAGTACTTCTTGTTGTTTGAACTGTGGTGGTTGGTAGTCGTGTCAAGGTCGTGCTTCTTGTTGTTGTAATGGTTGTGGGTGTTGTTGGTGTAGTTGGTGTAGTTGAAGGAGTAGTTGGAACTAATCGTTTAACAAAATGCAAATTTACAAGTTGTTTACAACATCAAATATATACAAGGACGAAAAAGAAACGCCGGGTAACCTCTAATGATTGTTTTCAGGGATAAATTGTATTATTGGATTACTAAATTCATTTTTGGAAGAAATGTCATCTGTATGAAACCAGCTGTTGAAGTTTCAATCGATTTCCGATGCGAAAAAATGCCCCCTTCTAACGATGACAGGAGTTAGCGACAGACCGACATAGGGACGTCGGGCTCTAAGGCCATTGTCGCGTAAGCGGTTTCGAGCCGTATCGGGATGAATATGGCGATTATGACTGCCTATAGTGTTATTAATTTTGTAGTTTCGCTAGCTGTGAGATGGCGACTACGTAAGTGAAAAAGTGTCATAAACCGATCCTGACGTTGCGTCGTGACGCGCGGACGTCCACTTCGCGGTCGGTCGTTGACCCTCCCCGTCACTCGCAGACGTTGAACAAGACGTTCAATAGTTAAAATATGCACACCAAAATGTGCATCAACCTGCTGTTGGCCTTGACCCTGCACAAGCATTGATATAGCTTGTCCCCGCTCGACTTTCGACAATCGTGGCATTGATGCAAATTGCTCAATTTGAAGTAAACGTTGAAAAATCGATCTGAATACTTGAATAGAATCAAATAGACTGAATATTTCCTTGGGCAAACCCAATGACCTTCCCCTGCACGGGATTATTGAATTTGAGCACGTCCCTCTCATGGTGCGAAGAGGTAAGGTATTGTGTAGTTTAGAACGTGTGTACCGTTCGACAGCGAAGAACACATAAACCTGACCGATTTTCATTATTCTAGGCCAAGCAATAAAATATGTGTTGCATATTTTATGTACCCGGCGTTTCTTTTTCGTTCTAGTATATATTATTTTGTCATAGATCTCGTTTATAATAATTGGATATCTATTTTTTCACTTGCATTATGTAATAGGGAACGATTTTATCCAGGTAACCGTGACGTAATTTCAGACAAACAACAGTATTTCGTATGTGTTGTTATAAAATCTCATATCTACAGCTTGATTCAAGCCATAGGCTAGTTACGAGAGTTTATAACAACTCAGACAGTTTATCAAAACATAACGGTAAACCTATTCTATTTTAGCACTAATTTCATTGCCATTGACAAATGATCTACAAATATGTATTGAAAAAGATCCGAGATATTTTAACGGGATAGCATGAAACGATTAAGCAAAACAATTTTAACAAACATCGTGTAATACTGATTGTGTATTTCTTTAAGACAACCACGTAGCCTATTTAACCAATGAACTTAAATGCAGTTTCTTTCATTATCGGACCCTTAATTCTAAGGAAATAACGCATGGTACACGTTTATATGTCTTGTATTTGCTTCGAATTTTCCTGAATGTTTTTTTTCTACCCAAGGGACACTGAACAGAAACGATCAAGTCTGACACGTTGTTCAATTTTTACAAAGAGCAACATATAAGAGGGTACAAAGTTATTCTATTTTTGTAATTTAAATTTAAACCCAGTGTTATGGGTGCTCATTTAAAAACCGTCTCGACGAGACGATATATTGAGTACTCGCAGCAGTATTAAGTAAAAAAAATCATTTCGAAAAGTCATCACCCCTCCTATCTGTGTTTTTTTAGTCCCCTACCGGCGAAGCCGAAGGGGACTTTAGGTTTGCACTCTGTCCGTCAGTCAGTCCGTCCGTCTGTCCGTCTGTCCGTCCGTCAGTCCGTCAGTCCGTCTGTCCGTCAGTCCGGTGAATTAGTTTTCCAGACTTTTTTTCTAAACGGGGGTAGCTATTGAGCTGATTTTTGGTATGTAGACCCGCATTGATGAGTTACAGAACAAGTTTGAGTTTCGTTCCGGTCCAGTGATTTCTGAGTAAGATATGGCTGCTGGACTTAGAAAATTACTGGGAAATTACAGTTTTCCAGACTTTTTTTCTAAACGCTTGCAGGTATTGAGCTGATTTTTGGTATGTAGACCCGCATTGATGAGATACAGAACAAGTTTGAGTTTCGTTCCGGTCCAGTGATTTTTGGAGAAGATACAGATGCTAGACTTAGAAAATTTCTGGGAAATTACAGTTTTCCAGACTTTTTTTCTAAACGCTTGCAGGTATTGAGCTGATTTTCGGTATATGAACACATATTGATGAGATACAGAACGAGTTTGAGTTTCGTTCCGGTTCAGTGATTTTTGGGGAAGATACAGATGCTGGACTTAGAAAATTACTGGGAAATTACAGTTTTCCAGACTTTTTTTTCTAAACGCTTGCAGGTATTGAGCTTATTTTCGGTATATGAACACATATTGATGAGATACAGAACGAGTTTGAGTTTCGTTCCGGTCCAGTGATTTTTGGGGAAGATACAGATGCTGGACTTTGAAAATTTCTGGGAAATCACAGTTTTCCAGACTTTTTTTCTTAGTACTTGCAGGTATTGAGCTGATTTTTGGTATGTAGACCCGCATTGATAAGTTACAGAACAAGGTTGAGTTTCGTTTCGGTCCAGTGATTTTTGAGGAAGATACGGATGCTGGACTTTGAATTTTTTTGGGCTTCTTTTTCTAAACACATATATAAAGCCGGTAGGGGACTTGGTATTGTTTTGCAATACTTCAGAATGCTTGTTGTATATATTTTGATCAGATAGCATTTTCCACCTAATAACCCGAATCTCTTTAGCATCGACCAAAAAAGTTTCTCTTTCTATGAATGGGAAACGATTATTACATACCAAGGCCTGTTGGACAAGGTAAAAGATCGTCTGAAATAAAGAAACAAATAATGTCAATAAAAAGTATAAAACATAAATTATGAACAAAATTGTCATAGATAAGGTGATGTCAACAGTTTCATACATGTTTTACAATGGAAATTTTATTTTCGGTAAAGTTATTTTTTTAAAAATAAAGGAAACTCGTGAAAGTAAAGATAAAAAAATGATAGTACAATTTTCATTATAAAGATGTGATCCGTGGATCGGATTTTACTTACTAGATCTACTTTGGCACAAACTGGTCTGGAAGTTATTGTGGTCTCAAATTTTATGGAATCCTTTTCAAAGATCATAAAATGATTTACCCGTCTCAAGTTTTATAACATATAATTAGATACCAAACACTTCGTGTATCTTCGGGCGTCATCCGTGGCAAAGGAAATTAACGAGAGATAACCTCTTCATTTTCCGTGCGTCATCCGTTTCACGAAGTGTTTTGTAGATAATGATGATACAAAGGCCTGCATGTGCGAAATCAGATTGGCATCTGCTAAGTCAGATTTTTTTTCAAATAATTATATACGGACCATTCGCCTAGTTCCTTTTCGCGAGCTTGATAACGAATAACATCGATGGCGATATAGCTTTATGATAAAAGACTTGACAAAGCATCTTTAGCTGATAGCTAATGTCAGGTAATTCATCGTGAGCGATACCCACCTATTGTGGTGTCGTTGTGATGGGATTCAGGGTTGTAATTCTCTAAGTGTCCACTGAAACATTTCAATGCTAGAACACCGCTAACATTTTGGGCTATGAGTGCTGCATCGCATTCCTTAAATGAAGAATGAACAAAAAATAATAAATAAAAACGTAAAATAACGAAATGCCAAAACACATGAACAAAATCTAGTTTAGAAATGCTAAATGTTATTAGCTATGCATATCCATCAATTATCTAATGTATCAGCAATTTCCCATTTTCTCTTGGGCATTTTTTCTTCCATGTAAAATGCGAGGGGGTATACTGCATTATGTTGTCTATCATGGCTTCACTGGTGGTGAACTCGGCCAAAGCGAGGGATGTTTTTCGCTACAACAAGGCATAGATATTTTGCGTTTAAATGTGAGTCTAAAGATTTTTAACTCTGATTGCAATGAGTTTGGTCTAAAATAGGCCGGGTTCACCGTTATGTATTGACAAACCGTCGGTGTTGTTATAAAAGCTCGTAACTACGGCTTTATCTAAACCGTAGTTACGAGATTTTATAAGAACATCGACGGAATACATTGTTCGCGAAAAAACGTCCCTCGCTTTGGCCGAGTTCACCACCAGTGGGCTTTGATAAGTTTGAATATTTGTGCAAAGTTTAATGACAAATTACCTGTATCTTAGCACATCTCAAATTATATTCACGTCTTGTATAATCTGCTTCAACGGCACACACCTGTAAAAGACCAACAGACAATCATTAATATTGCCAATCAAAATATCGGTTTACTAAGCACATGCCTATTTTAAGTTGATGATCATTACTTTCAGAAGACATATAGTATACCGGTGCCCGATATCTGGCCGATGAAATAGGACACATATTTGACATTTTGAATCATTGCTCTGTTGATCAAAAGCCTCAAACTAATAATAATAATATTAAATCAAATTATCGACTTCCCAATGAAAAGAATCATTTAGACACGTGCAGCATCTACACAGAAATCCTTCTTCGTCTCAACAAAATCTTTGAAACAAATAAAGAAAATCTTTCTCGGTGTTTGTCCTGGAAAATATGCTGGATTTACAAAACAGATAAAAACACCAAGAACAGCACTTTTGTGTAGCCATGTTTCATTCTTTAAAATGGTGTACTCATAATGATCACCCCCCCCCCCCTTTTGAATTGGGTGTGACTTTTTTTTCATCTTTTTGGAAATTGCAGATAAATACAACAAACCTGCGAGGCTTCACACCAGACCATATTCTCACAAATAGTGGTATCTCCAGGTTTGATATGCTTACACTCGAAACAGCGTTTGTGGTATATAGCCGTCTCTAGAATTGAAGAGGATATTCAAACACCAAAATAAGCCTTCTCTTTTTGGCTCAATTATTATGATGACATATTGCTGCCATGAGATACGAAGTATGAGAATCATGATCGTAGAAATCGTAGCAGAATCATGATCATTGAAATATTATCTCGATAAAGACGGTATGTCCCAAACCCATGCCCCGGTTTTTCGAAAAAAACTTAAGTATATTCTCATGAGAACATGCTCAACTTCAAAGGAATACTCTCCAACGTTGAAGGGTATTCCATTGAAGTTCACGTGGATTTCGTGTGATTTGAACACGGTGCTCAGATTTGAGCATGAGAAACTACTTGAGTTTTTTCGAGGAACAGGGGCCAGAACTATGATTAAACACGTCTTAAAAGACGTTGTAAAACGATTAGTCAACATTTAAGTTACTTGCAAAGTCGAAAATGGCTACATATTATCTTTAATGATTTTTAAGGTCGATGTACAACAAGAGTTTTTGGCATGAAGTATCAAATTCAGAGAATGGCTATTTTCACGATGCTTTTTTGGCTCTATACCAGGAACAATCTATCACTAATTATACGAGTGCGAAAAGGGTGAAATCTAGTTTGTAGTAGTTCAAAACTTCAGGTGACATTTCGATATTTAGACCTGTCAAAAGTTCATTTATTTTAAACACCAGTTAGACCTAATGCAAGTTACGAATCTTAAAAATCTTAAAATGCTTTCAGCAATGAAAAAAATAAAGCTCAACATACCTGGGTTTATTGCAGTAGCGTTACATCCGTTCTTATTACACGTATCGCTATAGCAACATTCCGAACACAGATTTATATCGTCTGATCGTTTACTTCTTTGAGTTGGGATCGGCTCAGTCACGTTGTTACTGCAGCCTATCAACTTACATTTCTAGAGCAGAAAAGGTGGAAATATGTACGCATTCAATTTGAATGAAAGGCCGTTTTCCAGATTCTGGCTCAAATATATCCCCTACTTCTAAATTTAATACATCACATCCAAGTAGACCGTATTCACAAAGAAATTTAGATAAAATTTACAAAAGCTTCAACACAGTGGATAACCCACGTGACTTTTGGGAAGCGTTAACACCGAAAAAATCGTCCGCTTCAAAGTATGTTTTGTTTAATTTCTCAGCTTATAACCCATTGATTTGATTGAGATAAAGTGCACGGAACGCGCATTTGAGAGGGCTATCCCCGTTTGTAACTCACTCTGCTCTGAATCCCGTGGTTTCTTCAAACATCCAAGCGAAATTTTGTTCGGTGCACGTGAACGCTTCCCACTTTCGTTTTGCACTTACAAACACTTTGGCTCGAATGTTTGAAGAAACCACTGGATTTGGAACAGAGTGAGTTAGAGTCGGGAATAGCCCTCTAAAAGGCTCGTTCCGTGCATTTTATCGCATCAAAATCAATAGAGTATAAGCTGAGAAAGTAAACAAAACATACCTTGAAGCGGACGATTTTTTCGTGTGGATGTTCAGTCCTACGCCACAATGATGGCTAATTTTCACGCGTCCCGTGCCAATGACGATGTGCCTAATGCAGGTGTAACGTAAAATTTATGCGTTATGATAATGTGACAAACATATGGTCTCAAATCTGTTATGAGCCGTCTATCTGCCTACGTCGATTTCCAATATTGCTTACATATGCTTGCTTTACTGAATCGCCGTAAATGGCGTAGTTTTGAAACGTTGGCGTAACGGCGTCAACGTCATGTAACGATCTTGTTTATTCATTGCTGCATTCAGGATATCAGACCGAAGCCTATTAAAAAAGTATCCTTTGTTTTGGAAAGATGATTGCAAACGCCTTATTTCAGAACGATGACATTCAAACGACGACAACACATTTTACGCCGGTTCAAGACACTAGCAAAACTTACGTGTCGTATTTACTAAGACGTATCGTCTTTGGCTTATCAGTGTTTTGAAATTTTATGTTTGATTTAGCTTTTATACACTTTGAATACAGATTTAAGACAATAACATTTATCATGAAACGTGTGTTTTAATAACCATGTGCAAAAAGGTGCTAACAACGTCTGGCGATTTGCCAGACAATTTAATCACCCAAAGTTGCTTTCCAAGCCAATAGACTTGAGAAAGTTGACAGCCTAACTCCGTGTAGAAGTTTGATGAAGTTAATTGCAGCGGTTACGTAGATATATGAAGTAGAAGTATGCACACTTTCTTTTTTGGCTCATATTATCAAAGAATGGGTAGGCCTACTAAGTCTTGTCTTACTCCAACTTGTTGAAAAAAAACCTCTGAGAACTCTTAATATGACTAGTAACTTTACCCACCTTTATATCTCGACATCCAGCTGTCTATATTCTATTTTCCGGACTCACAAGCAATTTCTTCACTTTCAACGAAGTTTTCCAAAGCCTTGATATTTTGGAGTTTCAAGATGCGTCAATGTGCGGTAATGGGTTATGACCAGTAACTTTACCCACCTTTACATCACGACATCCCGCTGTATATCTCACATCTTCAGGACTCTCTTCGTATATAAACTTGTCCACGTAACATACCTAGGGAAGGAAAATATCTAAAAGTTATCCTTTTTATAAACAAGGCCTGGGTTGGACGTCCACAAGAAAAACGGCGTGGGAAAACTTTGAGGCAAAGGAAGAAAATTCGTATACCAAACACAATAATTTGCTCTTTTTCTCAATATTTTCTTTGCTATAACTCACTAGTTTTATATTTTTGATATCAATAAGTTTGTCGTTTCCAATTGGATAAATATGAAATTTACTGTCTTGGAAAGAGTTAAATATATAAATCGTTGTGTGGAGAGAACATTGCCATTAAAAAATCTGATAACAACAACTCCGACAGAGAGATCGATGACATAAAATAATATTTTCATTTTCGACGATAAATCATAACAACTTTAATCTAGAGATATTGGTTATCTTTGCATTTCTCAAGAACTTCTTAACAGATTTAAAACAAATAGTAGCTTCTAGTTTTTCCCTTGTATTCTTTTTCTAAAGGAAGCCGACGATTTTACAATAGAATTATAAACTATATATTCCCCTTAGGTACCTGATTTGGCTCACACTCCTCTATTTTAGTGATACTTTCTAGAGAGGCTACATCGCTTTGTTTACCCTGATCCTTGGTGCTTAAACAGGCTATACCGTGTACTCCTGAAGCAGAGGGCAAATAGAAAGAAGAATTAATATTTTAGAGGCTATTCGATCCTTTCTCTTCAAAATTGGCATTACCTTTCCTAAAAAACTAGTAGGTTAAGACAATTAGACCTACAATTTCTTCAATTCTATCAAGGATCTTTTTGTCTCAAGTCGCAAATGTACTCATAATGCAAGCAGTTTTTAGTCTGCAACAGAAATCAGGTCAAACAAGAACCACAATATTTCTCTCTAGTTAAATAGCAAAACTGCCAACTAATATTTAAAAATTAAGTGCAAACGTATGGATAAATTTACAGAAAATTGCTTTTTATCCTTATTTTGATATCAATAAACAATAAAGGTACGGGCAGCTTTGAAAGAATGAAAGAAAAGAAATACTGATTGTTGACATATACTCAGTTCCAAAAGAAAGTGTGCACTTTTAAATTTTGAATATCTCGAAAAGTTTACCGTAAAGAAATTTTGTACGACACGTCTCAAGACTACTGACAAGCGATATATTGATTAAGAAATCACATAGCGCGCACGAATTTTTGGATTGATTGCGATTTTGCATTTTTAGTGCTTGGCGTATGCCTCACGTGTTGGATGAGTTATCGATCAAAAATTACACTCACTGCAATCCTTTTGTCATACCTTAGTATAAAATCACATTTTCATTACATTTGTACATAGTGCATCAGCGTGAAGGGAATTGAAATTAACGTCGGCAAACAAGACTAAACCTGGTGAAAACAAAAGCCGTCAACAAATTTGAATCTGTATGGTATTTATGTTCCAATAGCAAGTGTCCATTTGAATGCCATCTTAAAGATATACAAATTTGTTGTAGAACGTTATTGCACGGTTCAAAGACAATTTACTAGACTTCTAACGTAGCGATTACTAACGTTGACGTACACGTAACGTCTACGGGAACGCTCAAACTTAAGCGTGGAAATTGCTTGGAGGACCTTGGCAAGCCCTACAACGGCATATAAGCGTGTAACTCTTTCCACAGAAGAAGATGCAAGGAGTGCAAATCTCAAAACCATCAACACCATAATGATCTGACTGCGTGTATGCAGTATGAGCAATTCTATAGACATATGTTTTGATGCCAATTTTCTTTAAGGTCTAATCTTAAGTATGATATCACTTTTACTCCCTAAATTGACATAAATTTTACGAAAATTGTGGTAAAAGCAAAACGCGAAAGTGCACACTTTCCTTTGGAACTGAGTATATATTTCATGATGTTAATGCTTCCCCTGTCAAGTTTTTCTACTTACATGTACTTTACTAGGCACAATTGTCATATATTTTGAAACTTTTATTGCATATAGGCCTACTTTGAGTCACCCTTCAATTTAGATCAGTCAGGAAATTTGTGGTTGGAGAACAGTTAAAAAAACTTACCCCGCCAAACAAATCCTGCAGTTGCTAAAACAACTAGACCTAAAATGTACAACGTATACCTAATTAACCCTTTCACAAACGACAAAATTTTAGAATGATCCACTTCAAAAACTGCCACAAATGAGAAAAATATAAGTTATCAATTATAGAATTTGTGTGAAATATGGCATAGAAAATATTGAGACAAAAGAAGAAACTGCTGGTTATCAGCAGTTTCTTCTTTTGTTTCAGTGTTTTCCCAAGCCTTTGCTATTAGGGACGTAACAAACAGGTTTTGTTTGGGAAAGGGTTAAATGAGTCGGAAACTAGGAGATGGTTCATTATCGCATTAGAGACCAATTGTAAATCCAGATCAGTCATGTGATAGAAATAAATGTATATAGGCATATAGGCCATTTTCATTTCACATGGTAATGACTTTTAGGCAAAAATGTTCATAATTTGCAAATAGCCTAACATACACCAAGAGACTTAGGTAGGGGAGACCGGGGCTATTTCGGCCCCGGGGCAAGTTCGGCTAGTGGCTCTTTTGAGCCTGTCGACAGAGATAGAGAGCTCTGACCCGGATTTTAATGTCACCCATGACGAAAGCTTTTCGCAGAAGGTTTTTTGTCGAATTTAATACAAAAACATAGAATTTAGAACACGATTCTGATTTTTAGACACTTTCAGTATTTTTTCCACATTTATGTAAGTTTTAATTTATAGTAATATGCGCTAGGATTCAGTTTTCATTTTTTTTTTATATCTATGAAGACAATTAAGTCCTCTTTCATATTAAAACTAAAGATGAAGTGTTCATGTTATCTAAAAGAAGATATGGCGTGATGTTGACACCAGGTCTGTCTGGGGCTAGTTCGGCCTTTGGGGTTGGGGCAAGTTCGGCCACCACCAAACTTGCCCATGAATAAAAAGAATAATCGCTGTTAGAATTGCCATTTCTTGACGACTCCGAATATATCAATTGTTCAGACCTAGCTCTAACGGAAATATAAAAAATGGACAAATTCAAAATCACAGGCCGAACTTGCCCCAGCCTCTACTTGTTATCCCGAATGTCCCCTTACTCACGATGATTTGACTGTTATAACAATGCTTTTTCAATTTATACCTTCATTTGGAAGTCGTATACAGATTCCTTTAAATTTAAACAGTCCAAAAATCAAATACAAGGATTTATAGGTCTGTGCATACCTTGCCCCAAGGGTGGGCCGAACTTGCCCCATGTATGGGGCAAGTTCGGCCACCACGATCAAAACTCTAAAATTTGAAATTCTCTTTATTGAAAAGAAAACTATAAAAAGGACAGACGCAGTTTGAAAGGCTTTCGCCTGTCGAACTTAAATATATAAATCACGCCCAAATACCTTTCATATAATTCAAAATATGAGCAATCGAAATTAGGGGGCCGAAATAGCCCCGGTCTCCCCTAATATTACACGGATATGAAAGGAAAACATAAAAATATGACTGGACTATTTTATATTTATAAAAAGATTTATGGGAAACTGGACCTTTATGGATACCGGAAATCTTGGTTTCAGTACTAAAATGTTATTCTCTTTATCCCTAGATAATGCAATGCACCACACAACAATGCAAACTCTGGCTGTCCCCGTGTTGCTCATATCCCTGTAGAATCTAATCTAGCATGTGCCCCTTTAAGGACATATTTTTTTTTTTTTTTTTTTTTTTTTTTTTTTTTTTTTAGAAAAAAGGTCTATTGCATTTTTGAACTTCATCAGACTTCTCCGAGACGCAGACGCAGAATCGTATTTTCTAACGCCTGGTTTCTGTTTTGCCAACTTCACTTCACGACAAAAGAACCATTGTTTTGCCTGCCTACTTGAAACGTTACTACATGTATGTTGCTTAGTATCATTGAACCCTAGGAGTATTCATCATCAAGAGGAATCACAAAAAATCAGAGTGGCCACAACAAAACTCCGGTCCTACCTGATATCCACTGTTTAAACATTATCTCCACTTTCTAAACAATTTCGTAATGTTACGACTGGAAATTCAGGAACCTAGGGTCCTTGCGTACACAATATGTCATGAAAATGTTAAAGATAACCATTGTCTACACACGGACATGTCTTATCAATGGTTCTATGACATGAGTATGCTAGATGAATGAAAACATAGGACTAGGTCTTGTATTTACTTCCTGACCTTATGCGGGTTCATTAAAACAAGCGTACAATATAGGGTTAATTCACATTTTTGAGGTCGTTAACATTCGCAGAGGCCCAAGAAATACGTTAACGTCCGAGTGCGTAGCACGAGGGTCGTTTTCGTACTTTGCGGGCCTCTGCGAATGTTAACGACCGAAAATACGTGAATTGACGCTACTATTGCATAAAAAGCGTTAAATTCCAATGGTTACTTATCCCAACCGCCTTTTTATGTGCGAAAAATGAACCGAGATGAGATCTAAGAAAATGTCCGCCATTGATATGTTTTGTTCTGATAAATCTTCCGAGATTTTTTTTTATGCGTGACGTCGGCAGAACGAATTTTATCGTCAATGTTTCACTGTTCAAATTAACAAGAAGCAATAACCGGTAACCCTTCTAAAAACAAGATGTCCAAAGAAAATACGTTTGGGAAACATTGAGGCAAAAGATGAAAATTTATCCAGCATTTTCTTCCTTTGCCACAAAAATTTCTGTGTTATATTATAGACAAGTCATATCTTTGTCGACATTCACTTTCTACTCTGCAGCAGCTTTAAAATTGGACTAGGCCTAACCTAAATTTTTGCCGTCCGAAAAAGGACTTATTAAATGGATTAATCTTAAACTGTAGGCATATAATTTATTTATGCCTAATAGCGCTTGTCTATCATTTGCAATGAGATTTGTTTGTTTGCAGAAGATTTGGTGCGCAAACGGGTAAGACTAAAATGTCAAAGTAAGACAATTTTCAAACACCATAAATTCGCGTTTACTACCGTTTGTATCTAAATAATATAAAATGCTGATAAGTTTCGATATGTAGGGCCTATCTGAAGCGTCCCTGGCAAAATGGATTTGTAATCAAATATAGATAAAATAATCTATGTCGTCTTTCTGGTTGGCTAAACTAAACCAATTTCAAGGGAAGGTATGGACATAGTGCCTAATATTGTCCGGGAGATGAAGAAAGATATGTTTTCTTCCTAATGGCGGATCCAGTATTTCTGTGAAGGGATTCAAATAAACATATAAGTTTCAAATAGGATGGTTCATTTCCTAGTAGGACTATCAGGTGCACACTAATTACTGGTGCTTTCAAAGTTTTCCATTTAGTGAATATCATATCCGAGTGCAAATTAAAGAATTTACCGCCAAACCGGAAACAGAGACTACGACTTTGGCGCCAAACCGGAAACAGAGACTACGACTCAGAAGACTTCGAAGGGGATGATAAACCATATAGTTAAAGAAAACTCCCCAGGATACAAAAAGGGTACGAAAAGGGATAAAAAAGCACAATTTTGACTGATTTCTTAGATCTTTATTATGAAAACGAAATTTAAGGCCTAAAGGTAATAGGCCTACGAGATAGGTTCGTATGAATCCCCAGAAACAATCTGGATTAGCCACAGAAAAGGTGACTATCACGCACAATTCTGTGTTTATCCCTTTCCAAACAAGGCCTGCAGGCCCCGTATTACTAAACATCTTACGATCAAGTTTTTGTGTAAACTGTGTAACAAGACATCTGATTGCACGAGAAATCCGACTGAGCCAATCAGGGCTATTGTTACAAGTAATTATGCAAAAATCAAACGTACGATCGTTAGTAGATAAAAAAAACGCAATCCCAGTTAAAGGGGACAATTGATGTCTCCGGCCTTCAATATGTTCTAGCTGCAAATAGTCAATATTATATAAATGCCCTCCACATTTATTTTCATCCAACACCTATAACTAAAAAATGTAGCTATAATTTACGTTCGTAAGAACATCATTTCTTGTGAAAATCATGTGACAATCAAACTAGGGGGTACGAAAAACCGATGTCTCCGGGTATAAATTCTAACTTTCAAACCAAAAATGTCAATTTCAACAATAAATGATCCTAACAGAAATGTCCCAATCTTGTACAGAAAACATAGAGCTCCAAAAACGATACCAAGATTTATATAAAAAATGTAATCCAAAATTTATAGAACAGCCTCGAGTCGTTGTCTCCAAAATTCAAAAACGTACGGGACACTTTCTTTAAAGCTAAGAAACACTGACATAAATTTACATTTAATGCATTAATCTAGCATAATCTACTTTAGTATAAATATATATAATCAAAATGAAGTCGTATTTTGATCTACTTTTGTCAATATTTTTGAAAAATCAACATCATTCTTAAACAATTTACCGTAATTTTAACCCCGTAACGTACGAGGCAAGAACTAAAGTAACTGTAGTTAAAAATGCGTAACTATAAATAGTTTAATTCTTCAAGTAACATCACTATTCGACGTGTCTTCAAATATGACAAAAATAATTATGCCGATTACTATAATAGCATTGATACAGCAGGCCAGATAAAATTGGGTACACATTAAAAAGTGACGTACGAGTCCATAACGTTCGAGGCAATTTTTAGTTTTCAGTTTTTAAATTGCTGAAATGGAACGTTTCCTGTGCTTAATTTATGTGTTTTGTGTTCCTTAATGACTCCAGTTTAAGCAAAATAGACTTTAAATGCACATAAAAGACCGTACACGTACTCGTACTAGTCTCGTACGTTATGGTATTATAATTACGCTTAATTGATACTATTTTTACAATATTGAAGAAAGTTCCACAAAATATGCCGGTTTTTGTTAATATATATAGGAATATATTCATACCCATATTTATTACACTAGATTGATGCATTAAAATAGACTATTTCAGCGTTTCTTACCTTTATAAAAAGTGTCCCGTACGTTTTTGTATATAAGATCCATCAGTGGTAAGGATGTCTAGCAAATTTTGGATAACATTTCACTTAATTAAGAAGTTATTACACATACCTCATGTGTCAAAACAATACGAACATCTCAACTTTTATAAATTGAAACTAATTTGGCTAGGAAGTTTTAATTTGTAAAACAACACACCCAGATGGCTTATAGAGTTGTATTTATTTTCATTTATTCATTTCATTACAATTTTTTTGACAAAGTGTCTGGCAAATGGATATTGCCTGATAATATTATGATTTGATTGAAAAGGTAATAACACAGAGGCTGTGATGTTGAAGAAAAGAAAGCATATTACGTACGGGACAAGCTGTAGTTACGTTCGGGACAGACCAGTTTTAAACTATTGTTGATTTGTAACAAATCATTGACTTTCCATTTCGGTATATCGAATAAGGGAATAACTCATTGCTTTTGTTTAACAATACGGGAGAAAATTAAAGGTTGTTTGGTGTATTTTAGAAAAATGAAAAAATTCGAAAAAAATTTAGTCAATTGTCCACTTTAACTGCATGGGATTGCGTTACGGGCCCTGGTTTCGACGTCCCCAATAGAAAAAGGCTTGGGAAAACGTTCAGACAAAGAAGAAACTGCTGATTACCAGCAGTTTCTCCTTTTGTCTCAGTATTTTCTGTAGATCTACCTATACAAAAATTACAAGCAATTTCTTCATTTTCCACAAAGTTTTCTACCAAAAAGACCAAAAGATTTTAGATTTCCTTAACTTGAAATTGTTTTCTGCAACATCTTTGAATTTGGACCAGTCCAAAATGTGTTGTTTGGTAATCACCGTAATGGGTTAATTGCACGGCCCTCAGGCCGGGCATATTAAGGTTAGTTTGGGGATGTCAGTGGTGTCGGATATAAGCTAATATAATCCTTTCAGTTCTCAATGAATTGTTATCTCCATAAACAATGGCCATATTCATTTGAGAGACACAGATATTTCTATAAGTAAGATAAAAGAAAGGATGTTTTATCACAAAAGTTCGTTAAAGGATCTTTCTGTTGAGTTTATTCTGCGTTTCGGAAATGAAAACTCCCTTCTATTTCTAGCCTATCACATAAATTCCGTTTCATCTTTCAACCATTAATCACATTACCAGCTTTGAGGGGCGTTCAGAATGTATCCCGTTAGTGCTGTAATGCATTGTACGCAATTGTTTTTTATTTAACCTTTGCCCTACTGATTTTATTGTTTGTCTCAAGTTTTCATCATACAATCAAGCGGAAAGCAGCCAATATGTAGACTAGGATCAGATTGCATTGCTGACTAGACTGATCTTAATCTATATTGTCTACCGTAGCTTTGGTCACATCAGGAATATCATGTAAATTATAGGAAGGGTTAAAGCTTTAATTATTTTGTTGTCTGCAACAATTTTGGAATTAGAGCAGTAAACAAAAGTTCGCCTTTTGGAAAAGGTTTGCACAGTGTGAGTGGTGAGATATGTAGGACAATCAGTTGACCGAGTGTGACTGAGTCAATCCAGAGCTCCAGAGATAATTGTAGTTTAACTCTTTCTCAAACATAACATTGTGTCTATGTCCCTGTTAATCCTTTGGCAATCAGTGAAACTTCAGTTTGAAATGTGCTGCAGATGACAAATGGATATTAAAAAAAGGATTGGTGTAAAATGTAACACAGAAAATATTGAGGCAAAGAGGGTAATAATGATATAGTGCATTTACTTATTTTGCCGCAATGTTTTGTCAACTAATCCGTTCCTATTAGGAACGTCAACACCATGTATTGTTCGTGATAGGAATTTTTAGATAGGAATTTTCAGATAAGATTGAGAGAGAAGAAGATTTAGTTATTTCGATAGTCACGTCAACTAGGCCTACCAGTCTAAAATATTCGTAAATCCTTTTACAAATTTTCATTAACACTATACGGGAAGTAACAAACAACAAAGGGGTAAAGACATACCCCTACAAAAAGTTCAAGAACTGTTCTAGAATGTTCTAAAACATCTAAAACATCAGCTTTAGAACATTCTAGAACGTTAAATGGCACTTCTAGAACTTGGGTTCTAGAAACAGTTCTAGAATCAGTTCTTGAACCCAAGTTCTCGAACTGAAGTTCTAGAACTGTCACTTAATGTTCTACAACTTAGTTTTGAACTAGTTCTAGAACCAGTTCTTGAATGTTAAATGGCATTTCTGAAACTCAAAAGTTCTAGAACTGATTCAATAATTAGTTCAAGAACCAGTTCTTGGATGTTAAATGTAGTTTTAGAACTCAATGTTCTAGTACTGGTTCTAGAACCAGTTTACTTCACAATATGTGGGTGGGAAAAGGCAAAAATAAGCATTTAAAGGGGGGTTCCTGGGACCTAAGTTTTCCAATAATATTCTTAGTATAAATAGATACATAAAGGGGACATGTTTTGCCGAAAAGTCCGAATCAAACGGACATTTGGTTTGGTGTATATTGTACATGTTTATTGTTGAAAGTTGGTGGGTAATTCTATTCCGGCGCTTCCCAATGTTCTTATTCATTAATTTTCTAGCTATATGTAAATAATTGGCGAATTTTTTAAAACAAAATGCTTTGTATATGAGCCCATGTTAACAGGAAACGAGGTCCATTTGCTTGCTTATGATCAATATCAAAATAAGTGGCATTTTATGCAATCTTTCAAATTCTTGTACATTTTCATATCCCAACTTTGGGGAAATTTGATTTTATTGCGGTTTTACGCTGTTCTTCTATGGTCATATCGCGGCGGCTGGAGCACCTAACCGTGGGTTCCTGGTATTTCTCGCACCGGTACAACCACAATATCCAAACCGAGCCTCTAGCTGCTCTCTCACATAGATAATTCACACTCATTGGTGAGAGACAAATGACTTTTGTCAAATGTCAGAATGGATACTGGCCGAGCCGGGGTTCGAACTTGAGACCCCTGGATTGTTAGACTCCGATGTAACCGACTGAGGAAAACATCAACATGTTTCTATATTAAAGCGACATATTGGAATAATATTTTAGGCCAGTACTAAAATAATTTGTCAGCGCAAAGTTATTAGGAATTTTGATAGCTAGCCGGGAAAACGAGTCATGGGCCCTTTAATACACGACAAGACTGCCATGATGGTCCTACATCGCTCACCTGAACCAAGATGATATGAGACACAGTTCTGTTTGAATCAATAAATATTTGTGATTGTAAGACTGAAAACAAACTTATGGACATCAAAGTTGTATTTCATCCTCTTAGGTCAATTTATCTGGTGAAGAGTGAAAACAAAGTTAAAACGAGAATTTTGTCAAATTCAAGGGCAAATAACTCAGCAACTGTTTGTCTAATTGTGCTGAAGTTCAAACTCATCCATGATCTTATGGTAATCAACCAATATGTCCAAGATCCAAGTTTTGTCTTGATTGGTCACCATTTGTGATTGCTAGAGTAAAAACAAAGTCGAAAACAGCAATTTCGTCAAATTCAAGTATTATTATAACTCACTATTTTTTTTTCATCCAATCAGACTGAAATTCAAAATCATCTAAGATCTTATGGTCACCTACATAATTTTTAAGTCTTGGTTGGTCGGTAATTGTAAAGGCCAGAGAGTAAACAAAGTCCAAAAACAGTCAAAAACAACAATTTTGTCAAATTCAAGGTCATATAACTCACGACTTTCTCATCCAATCACACTAAAATTCATAGTCATCCAGGCTCTAATGGTCATCAACATTATGTACAAATTTTGTCTTAATTGGTCACTTAATTGGTAGATGCTACAGTGTAAACAAAGTCAAAAACATCCGAAACGGCAATTTTGTCACATTCAACAGCATATATATCATGATTTTTTAACCGATTAAGCTGAATATCAAACCCATCTGACATCTTATGGTCCTTAACATTGTGGCGAAGTTTCGTCTTGATTGGTCAATAATCGTAGATGCTAGAGAGTAAACAATGTCAAAAACAGCAATTTTGTCAAATTCGAGAGCAGATAACCCCAGACTTTCTAGTCCGATCAAACGAAAATCCAAAATCTAATAGTCACTAACGTTGCATCCAAGTTTTGTTTCGATTGGTCAATAATTGTAGATGCTATAGTGTAAACAAAGTCGAAAGCAGTAAAAAAAACCGACAATTTTGTCAAATTCAAGGGCAGATAACTCAATACTTTTTGGTCCGATCAAACCAAAAATCACACTCATTCGAGATCTTATGGTCACCAACATTGTGTCCAGCTTTTGTATTGATTTGTCAATATTTATAGAATTTAGAGTGTAAAAAATGTCAAAAGTAGCTAATTTTACATTTAAGGGCAGATAACTCCAGACTTTCTGGTCCGATCTGACCAAAAATCGAACTCATATGAGAGCGAATGGTCATACATATAACATATTTCGACCAAGTTTGGTCAAGATTGCCTTATATTTGTAGATGCTAGAGTGTAAACACCAAATTGCTTACAGACGGATGGACAGACAGACATACGGACGGACGGACGAACGACAGAAAAAAAAGTGATCACAATAGCTCACCTTGAGCACTTTGTGCTCAGTTGAGCTTAAAACCTATAACAAATTGTAGAATAAATTACAAAATACATTTTTTCAGGATTTCCTTCCACAGAAAGGCATAAATGATTACTTAGCTTAAAATTTAATTAGCTGGCCTCAGAAGAAAGTACTACAAATAAGCTATTGCGACCAGGTTTGTCTGTTTTCCGCCCGTCTGTCTGTTTGTCTATTATATCAGGTTTACACTCTAGAATCCACAAATATCATTCGATCTTCTCCAAACTTTGTCAAAATGTGTATGGTCATAAGTTCTTGTGTAAGATTGATTTTGTAGAAATCTGTAGAAAGTGCTGCGTTATGTGCCCTTGAATGTCATAAAATGCCATTTTTGACAATTTTGGCATAATACATACAAATATTGCACAATCAAATGTAAAGCCAAAGAGAAAAGTTTGCATGTACAACGTCTTGGGTGAGTGAGATTTTTATCCAGATTGAAAATGCAAATTCTGTGTTATCTGCCCTTGAATTTGGCAAAATTGCCTTTTTCGGCTTAAAGTGTTCAGTGGAACCTACTATGGGCACCTATCGTAAAACGGTCTGACCTTTCACAATTTAAATAAGCACTTAATGCTTTTTAGGATGGGAGAAGACACATGACGCTGGTTGAAAGGGGATAAAGTAAAGTAGTACTGTTGATAGTCTAAAACTCTTAACATTACTGTAGAGTAGAGATCCAGCAGGGTCAATTTGTAAAACTATACATGTACTTCAAAGTAAAAAAATGCTTCTCATGTCAATTCACCCTACCAACTTTGTTAGCCATTATCTCCAAAAACAAGCCCTCGTTATTTTTTACACCTAGATAATAGAGATATGATTGTAACCCTAGCAATTCACAGAATTTAAGAAAAACTATTGCTTGATCACTTGGAATTTAACCATAATGTGGAAAAATTCGGGGCACAAATTTATTTAGGCCGTGCTTCATCTTATGCTGCATCATGCAGCAATTTTGTACTTGTAGGCTATATAATTGCAGGTGAACAATCATCACGTGATCATTGGTGAGTCTCAGAGACTCGTTATCTAGAACAAAATACAAAGTGACTTCCCCTATCGAGTATTATACTTTTTACAAGTTTACCTCCCCTGATTTGATATCCGCCATTTGCATCAAAACAAACTAGCAGAATGAAAATGTTAATTGGAGGCATTTTTGCAGCTGCAGTTGCTGTCACTTTTTACGTCGTGCAGATCAACTTTCAGCCCAAACTTTTGCCAATCGTAGAGGGTTTCTTTCAGCCTGAATTCATGGCTGTTGCAAATGTATTGAGGTAATTTAATTTGAGCGTGTTTCATCCCCATTTTAGTTCAACCAACATACTCTAGACTACGGTCAGTGATTTTGTTACAAATTTATGTGGAAGAGTCCTGGGACCCACTTGTTCCCAAAACAATGAGTCCAATATTGAAGCATATGGGTCTTTGAAAGACAACATCCATTAAACATTGAAAATTTTAGCATTCTGGGACTCACTGAATATTTTTCAATGAGTCCTTATGAAAATATATGAGTCGGGGACTCGGGACTCGCAGGTAACAAAATCCCTGTAGGGTTATCATATTTTGAGCACCATGAGGTCATAGGCCGCGAATGAGTGCCTTAAAATAGATCATCAACAACAAAAGTCTTTATTATTTAATCTGTTTTCTTTGTAAAGTATGTTAAGACTTACAAATTTGAAAACAAATGAAGTAGGCATCGTTTCTCCTTTTCCCTCATTGTTTTTCACAGAAATAATCCAAATTTAATCTCAGTTTCCAATATTCTTGTCAGGTTCACCAATTTTGAAAGGCATGTCATTAACTTTTGTTCTCAGATCAACCGGAATTCTCTTGTTGACAGAGGGGCTAGACCTTAAAGGCTTAATTGCCCGACAAAAAAGTTGTTAAATGTCTGTCCTTAGCCCTATCCCAAATGGCCAAAATTTGGTCATTTCCTATATGAAAGCTACTGAAAACGACAAAATAGATGTTGATAAAGAAATGATTTGAGTATTATAATATAGCACAGAAAATGTTGAGGCAAAAGGAGAAACTGCTGGTCTTCAGCAGTTTCTTCTTTTTCTCAATGTTTTCCCAAGCCATTTCTATTAGGGATGTCAAAACCAGGTCTTGTTTGGGAAAGGGTTAAAAACTATGATATTTCCAGCCGTAACATGGAGAGTGGTACAGAGAGAGGTGGAGCACTGGCTGTGTTTTATGATGGGGAGCCCATTATAGACATGTGGATGGGATACGCAGACACAGATAGTCTGACGCGATGGAGAAATCATACAACTACACTCACATTTGACTGCTCCAAGGCTGTCTTGGCTGTATTAGTGGCTAAAATGGTGGAGAGGTAATTAATCTCAGTGTTTCCACTCAGATTTTTATTACGGGGTTTTGCACACACTACCATTGAAAAATGGGGGTATGAGAACAATGAAATAGGTGTAGCTCATTTCCAGAATGCTCTAAAAATAGATTGATGGAATTCCCTATTGCAAGAAGGAATCAAGAGTTGTTCATTTGGATTGTTTAACATCACTCTTTTTGAATACAACTGAAGTCCAGATGCTAGTCAAAAATTTTGTGTGTGAAATCAAGTATGGGACTGTAATTCTGTATGTTATTGTTTTCAATTATACACGTTTCATGCACAATTTGGCGTTAATGGAAACTCTGACTCTAACAGAGCCTCAGACAAGAGGAGTAAAGGCTTGGGAAAACATTGAAGCAAAAGACCAGCATTTTTCTTTTTGCCTCAATATTTTCTTTGACAGAACTACAGATACATAGTTTTTGAAGTGGATCACCCTAAAATTTTGTCATTTGGAAAAGGGTTAAAGCAACAGATTAGAGGGGGTAACAACATTCTGAATTTGTTATTTCAAATACGAACTATTATCCATATGTTGTGGCTACTCATTTTAATCATCTCAATGAGTTTGATGAGAAATAAGTGAAGGATGCAATACCCACTCTAAGGCTCTTATGTGTAGCTCTTTATTTCAGAGAATTATTGAACTACAGTGTCCCTATACCAGAATACTGGCCTGAGTTTGGTAACAATGGGAAGGACAGAATAACCGTTGAACAAGTACTTAGCCATCAGGTACTGTATTATTGGTATAGTTAGAAAAGTTTCTCCTGAACCTGATGAGTATGCAATGATTAACCCTTTCCCAAACGACAAAATTTTAGGGTGATTCACTCCAAAAACTGTCACAAAAGACAAAATGAATATAAGTAAAGATAAGATTTTTGTATAGTATGGCCCATAAAATATTGTGACAAAAGGAGAAACTGTTGATTATCAGCAGTTTCTTCTTTTGTTTCAATGTTTTCCCAAGAATTTCCTATTAGGGACGTCAAAACCAGGTCTTGTTTGGGAAAGGGTTAATTGTAATGTGGAAAGATCAATACTCATCAGGGTTTCCCAATGCTTAAGAATTTGGGAGTCATTGTGACCCCCTTGCCTTCAAAGTTTGGGGTCATTTTCCGATTTTGTGGGTGGAATTTTAAAAATGCCTTAGGACTCAAGTATCATAAGAAAATTTGGATTTTAAAACTTGCGTCATTAATGACCCTGAGGTAAATTTCTAAAGGGTCATTTGTTTTGAAATTGCGACAATGACGCACAATTTTGTCATTGGAAAACCCTGCTCATCAGCAATCACACACTGTCAAATAGAGTGGAGAGTTTCTGTAAGTATAAGCAGGTAATTGCTTAGACCAGATTCAGGGGATTTTTTAAATTACAATTCTATCTAAGCTATTTATGGAATATCAACAATTTAAGGATTGTATTTCAGGCAGGTATACCTTATTTATCTGAGTCTCTATCTTGGTGGGATCTGCAAGACAATCCTAGACTGGTGGAACAACTGTTACAGAAACAATCTCCAGTAACACTAGGTATGTCTTAGTGCTAATTCTACATTTCCTATGTAATGAACAAGGGTTTTCTAGCAGAATAATAAGAAGATGAAGTGGCACTGTGACTTAACCATTTTCCAAAGAAGACCTTGTTATGACGTTTCTAATAGAATTAGCTGGGGGAAACATTGAGGCAAAAGAAGAAATGCAGATAACCCGCATTTCCTTTCTTGGTCTCAATGATTATGTTTTCTAAATATGCTATTTTTTTACATATTGTACTGTTAAAAGCAACTTCTATTTTGTCCACTAAATAAACCATCCTGAAATTTTGCCATTTGGAATAAGTTCAAGTCCTAAATCATAAAACTTCAAACATGTATAGATTATGTGAATGGTAATATTTGTTAATGTTATGGGAAAAGAAGAAATTTATGGAATTTATTATGGATTAAATATTGCAAAAGAAAAAAATGTTTTCAACTCAAGGGCCATTATAGGCATTCAGTTTTGATTTGATAACCACATAAGAGCAAAGATAACTTTTATTCACAAGGAGAAAATGCTAGTCATTGGCCTTTTAAACATTCTGGAAAAGGTTTTAACAACAGTTATAGTTTTATTTTCTCAGGTTCCAAGTTTACATACCACAGTCAAACCTATGGCCTTATCCTAGATAAACTTGTACAAAAACTAGATCCTAAACACAGAGATGTGGCAACAATGTTTGAAGAAGAAATAGCTTCAAAATACGGTATGTTATTAACTGGCACTTATGTAAATGATAATAGTTTTATCTGACATTGAATAGAATGCCCATAAATACAAAAGATGATTGATATGCATACATAATGCGTCAAAATTTTAGGTAGGCTAGAATCTGCAGGCATCAATGATCAGATGGCTTATATAAAACAGCAAGTCTGCATATCATATGATAAAAAGATATTTGAGCCAGGATCTGGAAAAACATCCCTTAAGGCTTTTGAGCCCAACATAGATCCAGATCAGCCTGTGCATACGCTGATCAGGATCCAAATTGTTCTCTTATAGCTTCTTCGTGACCTGAATTAACTTGAAGAGAGCAGCATGGATGCACATGTGACTGCATTTGACAACAGGCTGATTTTTAAACTCAATTTCGAAAAATGTTATAAAGGACGTTTTTCCAGATCTCAGCTCATTTCCATTACAATTTTTCTGAAGGACTTACTTGAAGTTTAAAAACAGCATTTTGAACAAAATAATAGAATGGTTTCAGAAAAATAAGGCATATTTCTAACATTGTGTCTTTTATTCATATGTGTGAATTTGATACACATGATTAGAATAAGGCCTAGCTTCGCATTCATTCAGTTGAAATTTACCTTTTATTGTTTCAGATATTGAATTTTCCTTTAAAGTAAAAAAGTCTGAATTTCACAAGACAGCCCGACTGAAACCCGTCTCCATGACAACAAGACTAATTCAACTGTTGACATCACCGCTGTATCTCAAACATTTACTGACCTCAATGTTGTCAACATCAGAACTGGCTAAAACATTTGGTGTGATAAAGGAGTTTACAATGGTAGGTATAGCATAGCCCTTTATCAACCCTTTCCCAAACGGAAAAATTTTAAGTCTGTCCAATTTGAAAGCAGATGCAGATGACAAAGTACATGATCACAAAAGGCCAAAATATTTATGTTATAGCCAAGAAAATATTGAGACAAAAGGAGAAACTGCTGCAGGGATCTCCGCAGAATATTTTGAAGCCGTAGTGGCATTGGTAAACCTTGCAACACATTGTGTTCATGCAAATAGTTGTGGATAAAAACATAATGGGAAAAGAAGAAATTGCTCAATTTGAGCAATTTCTTCTTTTCCCATAATGTTTTTATACAGAACTAGTAGTTTTTACTTTAAAAGAATGACCCATTTATCAGTTTTTGACATGATATATCTCTAAATGTCTCTCTTTGGTGACCATTTTGAAGAAATTAAGCTGTGGGGTACTTTTGAAGCTGTAGTGGCATTACACTGATTTCCATGAAGCTGTAGTGGGGCCGATACAGCTTATTGGGCTGGGGAGAACACTGTGCTGGTCATCAGCAGTTTCTTCTTTTGTCTCAATGTTTTCCCAAGCCTATTCTATCAGGGACGTCAAAACCAGGTCTTGTTTGGGAAGGGGTTAAACAATCTCCATTCCTCCTTCTTGTGTGGGTCAATGATGGATGGAATCTATCCACCATTGACCCACACAATAAGAAGGAATGGAGACAGGGAGTAATAACAGCCATGCATGCAGCTAGCCAGCCACCTGGAGAGGAGCCCACTGATGTGGATAGTGGTTATACACCTGTATGTTAAATATGAAACCCGGGACACACACCCACATCCCTGGTTCCGTCAAATCTGACTTTCTACTTTAATTATTTTGCTTTTTTTGTTACAACAGCTTTTAATTGTGAACTGTCAAGTATCAAAATTGAAGTTAGAGAATGATTTCCCATTATGTTTAATGGACTTTAACCCTCCCTTTCCCAAACAAGACATTGTTTTGATTTCTCAAGTAAAAAGAGCAAGGGAAAACATTGATGCAAAAGGAGAAAATGCTGGTATTAGCATTTTCTACTTTTGCCTCAATGATTGAGGTATTTTGTGCAGAAATACTATCTATATCAAGTGATCAACAATCATTTTGTCGTCAGGCATTCAAATTGAACTGCCCTAAATTTTTGTCGTTTTGGGAAAGGGTTAACAAGTCGTGAGTCACGTACGAGTGATCTTTGGAAGATGAATGGCTGGTGGCTTTTAGATTATGCTTTGTACCTGGTGCTAGGTGTGTCAGTAATACATGATTAGAAGCACTAGTTGGGGCAATATATTGGCAATGAATTTTGTGCTTAAAATAGACTTGGTTTTACCGTTGGGTATTGATAAACCGTCGGTAGTGTTATAAAGTCTCGTAACTACGGATTGATTCAAGCCATTGTTACAAGATTTTATAATAGCATCTACAAAATACTATTGTTTGTCCGAAATTGTGTCATGGTTAGTTGGATAAAATTGTACCCCATTGAAAAGGTTTTAGGTCAGATCGTTTGCTAAGATACTATTCAAATAAGATTTCTTTTCTAAAGTATTTCCACATATGCTTAGATATATTTGTCGGCGATTACTGTTAAATTGGATCAGTCCTAAGCTTATCTTGTAAAAGAAAGGGTTAACAATTTTGTTCCTATTTTCCAGGCTTACTCCATTTTAAACAATCCAGAACTACGAGAGATTCCCATATCTTCCAACACTGGTACTGGAACAGCACGAGGGCTGGCAAAACTATTTAGGTAGGTGCATAGGCATTCTTTACTCTTCCCAAATTAAAATTTTTGGCTGGTCCAACTTGCTGCAAATAGAGACATATAATATTTATCTATGCCTCTGCTGCAAATAATACACTAATATTGATTATATTGTATACATAATAACTCATCCCAAAGCAACACCTTGTTTTAATTAGTCTAAAAAAGAAAGCTTAATGATTATCAATATTTTCTTACTTCCAACTTTATTTTCATCTTTGTGATAACATTTGTTTTGTACACTGCATCTCCCTGCTCCTGCTACATTCTAAAGGGTTAGGAAAGGGTTAAGCTCTCTTCTTAACTACTTCATGCATACCGGTAATTTATATTTCCAGTTTACTATTTATCGACTCCACAAACCAAGAACCTCTGTTGTATCCAAGTACATTAAAGTTACTGACAGAAATTATGGTTGAAGAAACATGCTCTATAACAGGACTACAAATGAGCCTTGGACGAGGTGTACAGATATTTAAAAACCCATGGGTAAGTCAAGTGTGATACTCAGGGGCTGATCCAGAGGGGGTTTGGAGAGGAGGTCAGAGGGTTCAAATGACCACCCCTGTAGCCGTTTATCTCATTTTTATACGTAAATCCTGTAAACTCGTGTAAAACGTTATAATTGAACCTCCTGCTTGTCACAAGCAATTTCTTCATTATCCACATTGTTTTCTGGCCCAAAATACAAATATTTTTGAAATTTTGCCAGCTTGAAATTGTTGTCTGCAACACCTTTCAAATTGAAACAAAGATTTTTCCCTCTGGTAATGGGTAAATAAATTTTCAATTCTGTTCCAGGGTGAGTCAGTGTTTGGTCACTCCGGGGAGGGCGGTCAGATGATCATCGCAGATCCTCATAACAAACTGACCATAGCTTATCTGACCAATCATCTGTCAGTTTACAGGAACGGCGAGGACACGAGATTTAGTGAAATACAGACGCAAGTGTATAACAAGTTGGAACGATATATTGAGAGAAGGAATAGGCAAACTTGATAAACAACCAAGTCTTGGTACCAGAGTATTGTATGATCAATTAGATTGGTCATAGATTTATCATTCCTGTGTATGCTTTCTGAAATTGCTGATAATGAGCACAAAAACAGGGATTGTCAGTTTACAGGAATTAATAGCAAGGGCAATAGATTTGTTGAAATACAAGTGCAAGTGTATAACAAGTTAGAACGATTTAATGAGAGAAGGAATAGGCAAATTTGATAAACAGCTTGGTGTCGGAGTCATGTATGATCAAATAAATTTGACAGATGTATCGTCTGTGAATATATATTCAAAGAAGGAATGAACAAACCAGATGCTGGGATAGGATACCATTTTTGCTGAATTGACCTTTTACCAAAAAATTACACCTTTTGGCACGCCTTATAGAAAGGGCTTTGGAAAACATTGAGGTAAAAGAAAAGGCTGAAACATTTCGGTAAAAGAAAATGCTGAACATCAGTATTTTCTCCCATGGGCTCAATATTTTCTTTGCTATAATTTACAAAAATTCTTTTTTTTACCAAAATTCATTTTGTTGCCTGCAACAGCTTTTGATGGGACTAGTCTTTTGGAAAGGATTGCGCTATTTAACCAATTCCCACACACTTTTGACGCCCCAAAATATGAAGGCTTTGGAAAACATTTTGGAAAATGAAGAAATTGCATGCGACAAGCAGTTTCTTCATTCCCCACAATGTTTTCTTCCTAGATAGAGAAAATGTAAAATTTCACTCATCAGAAATTGTTGTCTGCACCATCTTTGAATTTGAACAGTCCAAAATTCTGCCGTTTTGGAAAGGGATATTCAAGTTTTCATTGTGCATCTCACACTCTTGTTTTTGGGAAAGGGCTAAACCATTATCAGACGACAAAATTTTTGGTTCTTCTGAATTCAAAGATGTTGCTGACTACTACTTCAAGTGAATGAAATTTGACATTTTTGGTCTTTTGGGGTAGAAAAAATTGTGGAATTATATTGCTTGTCTCAATCAATTCCTTCATTTTCCAAGATGTTTTCCAAAGCCTTTATCCCGTAAAGCGTCAACAAAAGGCTTCACTGTGTGACCAACCCTGTCCCAAGCAACAAAATTTGGACCTGTCCAAAGTCAAAGGAGTTGCAGACAACAAAGCTAATCAGACTGCTTGAATGAAAATTCTCTTTGGTAGGTCTTAATAAATTGAAGAAAAGAGCGAAAATGCTGGTTTACCAGCATTTACTTCTGCATTTTCCAAAGTCGTATAACATAGAAGCGTCAAAAGACATCACAATTTGGGAAAGATTTAGAAAGTTGGGTATATGAGACAAAAGACAACATGTTTTATTAACTTATTTATAACTGTAATTAATTTTCATTAACTATTTACATATCGTTCCAGTGTAACCATATCAACAAACTTTTACATATCAGTCAAGGTATGAAAAGGGGGCTATGTGGCATTTGAAGATCAACATTGATCCAGATCAGCCTGTGCATATGGGAAGTCTGATCAACAATCATGTTGTTCTGTTACCCTTTCCCAAACAGCAAAGGATTAGCATAGTCTAATTCGAAAATATTGAGACAAAAGGAGAAAATGCTGATTATCATCAGCATTTTCTTCTTTTGTCTCAATGTTTTCCCAAGCCTTTTCTGTAAGGGATGTCAAAACCAGGTTGTTTTGGGGAAAGAGTTAATATATATATAACATTTTATAGTCTGATCTAAAGATCTTCAAGGTGACACAGATCAGACTGTCACTGCCTCTCATATCTGCAGGTTGATCTTGTTCATAGCAACCCGTATGCAAAACGCAATTGCGTACACATGGCATATTTTTTTTTAAAAAAAATGTGGATTTCAGTTTTTGTTTCCTTTGAAATTAAGGCTTAAATCTCCATTAAAATGCATACCAAATACCCACCAGGAGCCACAAATGACCATGATCATTCGCAGCTCCAGGTGGGAATTTGGTATGTATTTTATAAGCATCTACATGAAACTGTCAAATAGTTTCCGGAAAATGCCCGCATTAGACACACCCGCAATAGTATGGAGCCTGCCATCAAACCCTCCTTGATGCATTAGGCATGTGTTTTGCATACACTTATTTCATGTATTTTCTGCTAGCTAAGCCAGTGTTCTATAATGGTCACCATGTATGTCATTAGCCTCTTTTACCATATTGAAGTTAATCAACTGCATTTTATTTGTTATTGCTTTTATATAAAGATGCTTTACCTTGTTTAATAAATGATAGGAAAAGAATAATGCAGGGCAAGAATTTCCACTAGCATACTGGCAATTTGCAAGTTAAAATTGAAAATTGCTAGTAATTCTACCTGACACTAGATTTTTTTGACTAGTGGCAAAATATTCCCCACCCACAAGTTTTATCAATACAGCCTGAAAAGGCATACAAAAGAACTTCCAAATATTGACTTAGTACTAGTTTTCAAAACATGTCCATTAAAAGAACAACTGGTTGCACCATATTAAGCTTTTATTTTTCAAAATGAAAACCAAATTGCGAGTGAATTTGCCCTTTTGCTAGTGCTTTCAAAAGCCACTAGCAAAATATTGCGAGTCATTTTTCTAGGGAAATTCTAGCCCTGTAATGTGTTTAATTTATACTTTTTACATATATTTCCCTTTCGAAAAAAATCAGAATTTGGTGACTTGAAATGATTTTAAATATTCTAAAGTACCGTCAAATTCTAATTTACTTTTCGCATCGTCAATGTTTCAACATAACAACTTAATCTGACCTTTATTTACACCCTGGCCTCGACCGTACCCCTAGAAAGTTTCCATGTGTGGTTCTGCATCGTTGGAATCACTAGTATCGGGCATATCAACGACATTTATGCCACCTGTACTTGCAACTCTAGGCTTGTCCTTGGTTTTTTCGTTCACCCTATTTTCAATGAATAGTTTGTCTTTATAGATATACCCCGTTTGACCTCTCGATTTTAATGCTTTCAGTGTTTGTGGCAGTTCATATGTCATATCATCACCAACTCTAATAGACCGTTTGCGTAACGCATCTCTGCCAGAATATACCCTGAATTTATCATCCTCATATTGAAATGTTACAATTACTTGTGGCGGTGAATTAACATTACTTGGGATTACTTTAACATTCTTAATATCATCAGGTATCCATCTCTCCCGAGGACAAGCAACTACAAACACCTTTTCAATCACCTCTACTTTTTTATCATTATTACTGAGATTTTCGTCAATTGTTAATCCGAACACACACATATTACTAGCAATCACCTTTTTGCGTAGTACTTCCATATCAGACTTTAGGCTCATTAACTTATCTTCATGCTCTTGTGAGATATAGTGCTCCCACGTTATTCAGATTCCCACCAAACAATAAAAGCTATACCCATTTACTAATTATAGGGTATAATGGTCAAAACAAAATTATATCGATGATAATTAGTATTTTGATGTTATTATGCTCCCCGAAGGGAGAGCATATAGTCGCCGCTTTGTCTGTCCGTCCGTCCGTCCGTCCTGTCCGTCCGTCCGTCCGTCCGTCCGTCCGAAGCGATTTCTCCATAACCCTTGGGCCAAATCAAATGAAACTTACCATGTGAACTCCCTATAACAAAATGCCGATGTACTTTTCCCGGTTTTTGGATTTGAGGCCTCGTCATGGGAAAAGGGGACTTAAGGTTAAATACAGTTTTTCTCTAATTTCTCCTAGTCTAATGGTCAGAATTTGATGAAATTTCATATTTGAGTAGCAAATCAGATGCCCTTGACAATAAACTATTTGAAATTTGCGTATACAAAATATGTCATGCAAAAAGGGGGCTTAACATTTTGTTAGCTTTATATTAGCTCTGCATGGCATATATTTATTGTGACAATGCCTTAATCGGGGAGCATTGTCCGTCTCTGACGGCTCTTGTATTGATAAGATGATTTGCATGTGAGTCTCTATTGTTGGCGCAAGATCGTATGGCACATGTTTACACTTTGTTAAAATGTAAACAAAACACTGTTCGATAAAACGCAGAAAATCTGAACAGTGAACAGACCGCTCTATCACTGTACCTAAATTTTCAACATGTCTATGTCACTACTTGTAAAGAATTTATTCATCTTTTATACAACACTGCTTTGTTTATATTTGGACCAATTGTAAACATGTGCCATACGATCTTGGGCCAACAATATATTGTCCAACAAGGTTAACCCGGGACAACTTAATTTTCGTGTGCAAAGTCCGTTAGTTGAGCGTCTTAACAAAACAAAGCCAAAGTGGGGTCATTACATATGCAGATGTCCCGGGTTAATCTTGCTGGACAATACTAACAAGTTTTTATAGGTCAAAGGTTTGTTTACAAATATCCGATTAGCGTTGGACCACTTCACTAATCATTGGATCTAAGTCCGTATGTATACTTTCAGTAACCACATGCCATTTTTCACTCACATTTTGGCGACTTGAAATTGCACCAGTCAACCAGCATTTTCTGCTTTTCCGTCAGGTCTTCTAAACTTAACAAAATTTGTTATTAATAAAATAGTATGAATAATTTCACAGATTCCTGAATCAAACCATCTTAACCCATTGCCACACATTGACTCTTTTTGACTCCCGAAAAGATGTAGCCTTTGGAAAACATTGTGGAAAATGAAGAAATTGCTTGTTACAAGCAATTTCTTCATATCCCACAATGTTTTCTATCCCAAGAGACCAAAAATTCTTATATTTGATTAAGAAGAAATTGTTGTCTGCAACATCTTTGAATTTGAGCAAGTCTTACATTTTGCTGTTTGGTAATGGGTTAAAACTTCGAACAAACGCATTAAACCACAATCATAATAACAATCGCCTGTATTTTTATGAATGCCCATCCGCCAAATCACATCTCTTTCTTTCTGTCCCCTTCGATTACCATCCTGTTCATTCAAGATTATCTACATAGATTCTGTATCTGAACACTTTTAAACTAACAGAAGTATCTTACTTAGATACTGTATAACAAACAACTTGAAACAAGTTAAATGAAAGATGATCAATTGAACACAATTTTCCTTTCCCCTCATTTTCTTCCCTTCTTTTTCTTCTGTGGTTTGCCACCCTGCTGTTGCTGATGACTTTGCGTAGCTCCGCCCCCACCACCATGTAATCGTGTCTTCAACTTTGGGATCGTCTCCGCGATGTAATATAGGATGGATTGCTCTGTGGAAAGAAAATTGTCGCTTTTCACAAAAACCTTGTTACTGCAGCTTGTTTTAAGCTGCAGTAAAAAGATTTTTGTTGAAAAGCAGCAAATGATAATATCCAATAATATAAGACCCATGGTAGTTCTCGTAGCAGTGTGGAAGTATTTTATTGGAGTGGAATGGAAATAATGTCCATTTTATAATATCGTCGGTGCTATTGCAAAACCTTGTAACTCCAGCTTTAATCAAGCTGGAGTTACGGGGTTTTGCAATAGCACCGACAATATGTTCTCAAGTTTTACTGTATCAGCAACAACCTCTTTCTCTATATATTTTCAAGAACAATTCAACATATTAAATCTCTTAACCCTTCCCCAAACGGCAGAATATTAGGGTGATCCAATCCAAAAAATGCTACAGATGACAAAAATTGTGTTGATAAATATTGGATTTGCGTACAATAAAGCATGGAAAATATTGAGACAAAAGGAGAAACTGCTGGTCATCAGCAGTTTCTTCTTTTGTCTTAATGTTTTCCAACGCCTTTTTTAATAAGGACGTCAAAACCAGGTCTTGTTTGGGAATGGGTTAATCATGTCGAATTTAAAGGCCCGGTCACATAGGATTACGCGTCCATATTGTGTCTATATCACGTCCAGAATTATACTGCACAGCCCCTGTTTTAGAAGTGCTACGGCCGAGATGTGGACGTGGAATGGTGTATGTGACCAGGCCTTAACCTTTTCCCAAACAAGACCTGGCCCCGGTTTCTCGAAAAAACTTAAGTATATTCTCATGAGAACATGCTCAACTTCAAAGGGATACTCTCCAACGTTGAAGGGTATTCGATTGAAGTTCACGTGGATTTCGTGCGATTTGAGCACGGTGCTCAGATTTGAGCATGAGAACGTACTTAAGTTTTTTCGAGAAACCGGGGCCTGGTTTTGACATCCCTAATAGAAAAGACTTGGGAAAACATTGAAACAAAAGAAGAAGCTGCTGATAACCAGCAGTTTCTCCTTTTGTCTCAATATTTTCTGTGCCATATTTTTTACACAAATCCAATAATTAATAACATCTATTTTTTCATTTGTGGCAGTTTTTGAAGAGGATCACCCTAAAATTTTGTCGTTTGGTAAAGGGTTAAGGGACCGTTTCAGATATGATTTATAAGTGACAAAGCTGACTTACTGGTTGGATACTTTTCATAGATAGCTTTTCCTGCCTCGTCTTTCAATTGTACCCTGATACGACCACGGTATTTGAGATCTTTGTGCTCTAGTTCTCTACAATAAGTCTTGTTCTGAAATATAAACAAGTACAGATCTTGAAAAGGTCCCTTTTTCCTTTCCCAAATGGTGAAATTTGAGACCAGTCAAATTGACCAAACGCCGACTGTCAAAAACATCAATTAGCCAATGAACGATCAGAAAAATGTCATGCCCCAATTGTTATTTGTTGCATGTGTTATTGTATTGATTTATCGACAAATCAAAACAATCGACATGCCAATGGCAAAGGATTTTGTGCTAACAATAGACTAGGTTTACTGTTATGTTTTGATAAACCGTCGGTGTTGTTATAAAATCTTGTAACTACGGCTTTAATCAAGCCATAGTTACGAGATTTTATAACAACACCTACCAAATACTTTTTTGTTTGTCCGAATTAACGTCACTACTAACTGGATAAAATCGTTCCCTATTAACGATCACATCCCCATTGTTTGTCTTTAATTCTATGTTGGCCGGAGCAATCTGTCGATTGGCGTTTGGTCAATTTGAAAGGAGTTCCAGACAACAAAATTATTGATACCAAAAGAAGTAAATGTTTATCTTATTGCACAGAAAACATTGAGAGAAGGGGAGAAATTGCTGATTATCAGCAATTTCTTCTTTTCTCTTAATGTTTTCCAAACCTTTTATGCTAAGGGGCACCAAAACTATGTCTTGTTTAGGAGAAGGATAATCAAACCCTATATATAAATGTGGGTACTCATTGAAATAACAAATTTAAAATACCTTTACATTCTTTGGTCTCTCTCTTTTATGGCTTTGAGACAACTATTGATTAAGAACAGTTTGTGCCTAAGTGCAGTCTTATCTGGATCTATGAAGAAGCTATTATTGTAACATTCCAGCATGGATCTTCATCACGCATTATTGGCATATACTGCCTTGCGAATCCACAGCTTAAACTCTGTAAGTGTGGTTGACTTGAATGGGGTGTAACATCACTTTTAACAGATGTTCAATCATATTGCCTTAACTGGAGCACCTAACCATGGATTCCTGGTATTTCTCTCACCATGGTTTCTATCAAAACATCGAAGCCTTAACCCATTACCAAACAAGACCTGGTTTTGACAACTCTATTAGAGATTATTTGGGAAAACATTGAGACAAAAGAAGAAACTGCTGATAACCAGCAATTTCTCCTTTTGCCTCAATATTAATTTTCCAAGCAATTTCAAACACAAAACCTGTCATTATCAACATTGATTTTGTCGTCTGCAACAGCTTTCAACTTGGACCACCCTGAAATTTTGCAATTAGGGAAAGGGTTAAGGTTTAATATCATTAACCATTATCTACTTTGGTTAGCAGCTATACAGTGCCTAGAATCAGGAATTTGAGAATCATCCAGGGATTTTGTTACCTGCGAGTCCCGAGTCCCTGACTCACATTTTTTCCTCAGGACTCATTGAAAAATATTCAGTGAGTCCCAGAATGCTAACATTTTCAATATATAATCGACATTGTCTTTCAGAGACTTCTATGTTTCTATATTGGACTCATTGTTTTGGGAACTCTTTCGCATAAATTTGTAACAAAATCACTGATCATCCCATTCATGTTCAAATGAATCGGTGACAATCATTGAAAATCTGCAGTCTCATTCATTCCCCATTTTACATTAATAAGTATTTATTTGATTACATTGCTGTCATTCCCCGGCAATCAATCAATTCCTGCCATTAAATCACATTGATAAAGAATTCTATATTTATCCAGCATATATTTATCCTGTTTCCAGCTTTGGATGGTGGAGGAAGACCCCAAGTTGGCACCTGGGTAGAACCACCGACGTTCCGCAAGCCAGCTGGATAGCTTCCTCACATGAAAGTTCATATGTCCCTGGCGGGATTCGAACCCACAGAGGTGAGGGGCAAGTGATCCTGAGTCAGCGACTCTAACCACTCGGCCAAGGATGCCCCCATTGTCCCAGACAGTGAGACTATACCAAAGCTACAGGTATGCCGCGGTGAAGACATTCTAACTTTGTTATTTCAATTCCAAACCCCATGTTGTGGGTACTCATTTGAATCGTCTCGATGAGACGCTTCAAATGAGTACCCATGACATAGGGTTTTATGAACAATAAATGAAAAATTGCATTTAGAAAAGCCATCATCTTATCTTTAGTTCTGCTATTCATACCTCAACACCTATAAATAGACCAGCTGCTAAACAAACATCTCTCATTTCTGTATAGGACGGATTGTCAACTGCCTGCAAAGAATAGTGAAATCACTTAGATTTGCCAGATTTTGGTGACTAGGAATCATGGTGGAGAATCACAATGTTGACTGGATGTGGTAGATCTTTCGACAGGAGCTTCGCGGAATGGTGCATATGTGCCAGAGAGGGACTTGTCAGTAAAATGGACTATTCTTCAATTAAAAGGGGAGATAACTCAAGAAAACGAAGAGATATCTGCATTCTGTAAGTGGTGTGCACAACTAGACACCATGGAGATTCATAGTGGCAAGTTTGATCAAATATCGATAGAAACTGTAGGAGGACTTGCGCACACAAGAAATTGCTAACAGATGCCGGACAGATGAACAACCAGGGCCATAACATAAAACAACCCTTAGGCAAATAATAATACAACCCTTTGGGCGTATGAACTGCAGTTGATAAAAATGTTTTTGATGACCAAGTAAAATTTTACTTGGTCATCAAAAACTTTTTTATCAGCAGATTTTCGAAAAGATCCACCACATCCAGCTAATTTCTGATGCATTTTGGTCTTCTCTGCTTCAAGGGTAAATGTCCCTTTAATATTTCCCAAACAAACCCTGTGTTTGACATCCATAAAATAAATTGCTTTAGACATTTGAGACATGACAAAATAAGATGATTTTATGAATATTTCATTATTTTCTGTGCTGTAATTTTAACAAATTGGCTTAATTTTTGTCTACAACATCAGTGTTAATACTCTACATCAAATAGCTCAGCATTTCCAAAAGTTAAACCTAATCATAATTATAGATTGTTCAAGCTGCAGTTACTGGTTATAGTCCTTGGGCCAGGACCAGGAAAATGGGGTAAGTATTACCAGAAAAAAGGACAAAAGGACACCTATATATATTTGTAGATATACATCTGACGGATGTTTTTCAGTGATGATATCCGACATGAAGAGTAGCTAAATATATTTTACCCTTACCTTTATATAGGTACCCTTTACGACGTGAATGACAATCTTGTTTGGGGTAAGGGAAAGGGAAAAATTAATAAAAAATATTAAATGAATGTATAAATCTATTTATTTGAATCCATACGTATGAGCATGTATTTCACTACTTATGAATCATGATTTTTTTAATTATGAAATTATTATGACGTCATTACTCCTCTTCAAAATATGCTTTATGTGCAATCAAGTATAAGAATTGGCCGAAATATTCGAAAAAGTATTTTTTCTATAATTATCATTTATTTCTAATGCAAGAAGACATGGTTTTTCATAAAGTACATTATCTTAGAAACATTTTGAGCGTTGTTTGCACTCTGGCCTTCGGGGCTTTTGGCTGTAACCCTTATCTTAAACCCTTAACCCTATCATTTTTTTTGCATTCAAATTTATAACACTTATTTGGTCATATTTCCATTGAATATTGACCTAAAGGTGTCAAAATGGTATCAAATGAAAGCTTATGACTCGCTCTTTTGTTTGTAGTTATTTTATTCAAATTATCTCATTTGCATGTTCATGAATATTAATGATTTCCCTTAAAAATTCCATTTTTTGGCGAAAATTTTGATAAATACTTTCCAAAACAAGGCGTTTCTTTTCAGGGGTAATTTTGAAAACATGATTTTTCTTAACGAACATTTTATCAGAAACATTTTGAGCCTTGTTTACACTCTGGCAGTTGGGGCTTTTTGCCGTAACCCTTATCTAAACCCTTAGCCCCATCAAATTACTTATGTAAATTTTGAAAATGAATTTGGCCATATCTTCATTGAATATTTGCACATAGTTGTCAGAATGATATCAAATGAAAGCTTATGACTTATTCTTTCATTTTAGTTATGTTATGCAAATTAGCTCATTTGCATATTCATGAATTTACCTAAAATTGCGATTTTCGACGGAAATTTGGTAAATACTTTCCAAAACGGGGCATTTTTGTGCAGGGGAATTACGTAAACATATTAAATCTTAAAGAAAATTAATATATCAAACATTTTGAGCGATGTTTGCACTTAATTTGGCCGTAGGGGCTTTGGGTCATAAACCTTATCTAAACCCTTAACCCTATAAAATTGTTCAGTCATTTCAAAACTTTTTGGTCATGTCTTGGTTGAATATTGACCTACAGATGTAAGAATGGTATCAAATGAAAGTTTATGACTTGCTCAATAATTCACCATAAATTTTATGCAAATTACCTTATTTGCATATTCGCGAATATTAATGACACTACTTAAAACTGTGACCCTTTTTGCGAATTAGGTTTTTGTTTGGTAAAAGTGTCATATCTCTGTTTTACTAGCGCCATTACTCTAAAACTTTGCACATACATCTATGACCATGATACCAACCTCAAGACAGATATCTATTGCTCTAGCATTTAATGTCGAGCATTTTTTCCCTTTTTGTTGCCTAGAAATTTTTCATCAAACTTTAATGAGTATCTTTCAAACATCTGTCACAAATAAGTTTGTTTCTGTCATAACTATTGCTTTCAAACTTGGCATTTGCTCTTGATTCTAAGATCAGCATCTGTTATGTTATCTAGTAACAGTTAACGTTCATTCGTTTGGCATATTCACTCATTTTCATGCAAGATTCAATCATTTTTAGCATCCGTAATTTTGCATCTTACTGTAAATTTGCTTAAATATAAGGGCTAAACAACCCTTTTGAATGTAAAATAATACACCCTAAATCCAATATCAAATAGAAAATAATGTCCCTAAAGTTTAGGAAAACACTGATACAGTAAACTGAATACATTATTATAAATAATTGTTAAATATTTTAACACTTTCTTTGCACAGTTTACACTAATGATTGAATGATTATGATGATGAACAGAACTGATTAGATGCTTCAAATGATTTCGTTTGATACTTTTAGAATTCAAAGTAGAATCAAAACACATGGATTAACAAAAAGGGCAACTGTACAATATATTGAAAGTTTATTGACATCGTTTAAAATTAAGGTTGTAGGTCGTATACATGTATAGCAGATTCTTTAGGGGATAGCTAGATCTATGACAGAAGGTATAAACTTTGCAATTATAGTGTTTTCATTATTATTATACAGCGTTATTTGGATGGTATGTGCACTTCCGAGGAGTATGATCTTCTGCAGTTCCTCGATAACTGGTCACCAGGGATTTGTTTGAATATTTTGTCAAGTCCCTTCCTAATGAGACCAAGTGCACTTACAAAGACTGGTACAGATGTCGTCTCCATACCCCACATTCTGGTTACTTCTATCTCAAGGTCTTTGTATTTTGATAGTTTCTCAAGTGCCTTGACGGAGACATTTCTTTCAGATGGAACCGTCATGTCAATCATGATGAACGTCTTGTCCAATTTGTTCTTGATGATGATGTCTGGCTGTTAGCCTTGATCTCTGTACCAGTATTCACTGACATGTCCCTCTACGACAGTTTATGGTTGATGTTCATACAATCTTTTGTTTGCTGGGAGTCCAAATTGCTTGCAGATTTTCCAATGAATGTACCCTGCTGCCTTGTCATGTCTTTGAATGTACTATGTTGGCACTAATGTTGGACAGTCTGAGACAATTTCATCATATTGGTTGCATATTCTACACTTTGGATCTGTACCATCTTTTATGATCTTGTTGTGATATGCTCTTGTAGCCAAACTCTGATCTTGTGCTGCTATCACCATTCCCTCTGTTTCTGCATTGAGACCTGCACTAGAGAGCCACTTATGTGTCTGATCTTGGTCGACATCTGGTTTGTCAAACCTTACTTAAGGATATTGCTCATGCATTTGTTTGTCTTTCCATGTTTGTGTCATCCTCTTTTGGGCATTTGCCTTTGTCCGTCTTGTTCTTTTGGCAAACTCTGTGATGGATTCTTCTCCATTTCTTATCGTTTATGCAATGTTTAGTTCTTGAATGAATTTTCTGGCTTGCTCTGAGATTGAGTAAAGTTTCTTGTTACGTTCATGTTCCCGGATCAGATGTAGCAGATTGTCTTGTGTTGTCTCCAAATACGTGTTTATGCCATCTCAATCTATGAGAGGCCCCTGCCACCGATCTTTCGTGGCAGGTACAATCTTTCAACGTCATCCTTTGGGTGGTGCATTCTTTCTGTTGTTAGTAATTGTCTGGTGTTTGTGTCAAGTTTTCGTTTTTTCTTGCATTTGCCAGTTTATGATATTGAAATTGTATGTGACAACTGGGACTGCCAGGGTGTTTATGGCTTCAATTTTATCTGCAGCTTTTAGCTCACTCTTGATGGCAAGCCTTAACTCTTCTGTAATACTCTTTTCTGATCTTTTCCTTCATTGCTGCATGTTGAATTCCGTCACCTTCATTAACACAAGATATTTGTATTTAGCGTCTTGGTCTAGTTCCTTGATGATGGTGTCTTTTTCTAGCTGTATGTCAGATGTTGATGTCAGTTTTCCTTTTTTGAATGTGGCTTTTGGACACTTGTCCAGTTCAAATTGCATACATATGTCATCACTAAAGACCTTTACTGTCTCGAGCAGTTGTTTTTGCTGATGATCGTTATTGGCAAAGGTCTTTAGGTCATCCATGTAGAAAAGATGGCTGATCTTCTTGCCTTGGATGTCATATCCATGTCCAGTGTCATTCAGCATGGTATTGAGAGGGGCAAGAAACAAACAGAAGTGGAAGGGTGATAGTTATGCGACTTTGCATGCAGATGGTTAAATCTTGAACTTTTTTGGCCTTGGTTTGAAACCTACCGGATGAGGACTCCCACCACGCCCATTTATTTGGGACCATCACCTATGACTTACTTACCTTGACCTTTGAGTTTGACCTACTTTTAAAAAACTTAAACTTTAAAGGGCTTACAACAGGAATTTATCCTTAACCCCAAATGATGTCAGAAAACACTGTATACTTAGCCCCCGTCTCTTTCTTGTCTCCTTTTAGATCTACATGCAGTTTACCTATAATTGTCCATAATTTGCAAACGAAGTAATAATTAATTTATTTGTGTTATTTTACCTTTTGAATTACGGTATAAAACACACATCGTATTTACATTGTAACTAGAAATGTCTCATTTCAGCTATTTAAACACGCAGGGGCATATTGTTTTACTCTTGTCTGTCTGTCTGTCTGTCTGTCTGTCCGTCCATCTGTCTGTATGAAAACTTAACAATGGCCTTTTCTCCAAAAATATTTGACATGCAAAGCTATAATTTTGTATGTAACCTTCTTTTGAACAATGATATTTATCTGTTTGTGCAATATCAAAATGACCTTCCTCAAGGTCATTCATTAACCCTTATCAATCCTTAACTCGAAAACTTAGCATAAAAACTTAACATTGCCATTCCTTGGGCATTTGTGTTTCACGATCTTGTTATTAAAGTTTTTATTAATATTCATAAGCATACTAATTAGTTTTGTGTAAGAGATGTCTTAACAAAATAACATTTCAAAACTAAAATGTATGTTTTATTACTATAATAGTTTTAAAATGTTTTCTGCGATTAGTTGAAGCTAATGCTGAAACTTCTATAAGAAGACAGTTGCCATGGAAACAAGAAGGTTGTTAAATTTTGCTTATCCGGCACTTTGAAATGGAACAACAATCAGAATTCATTAACAGGTTCAAGAAAATACGGAGGGTTTTCATTTTTGGCTTATGACATAATAATGCCATACTCCATATTGAAAAACATGTAATTTGCTCGGCTTATTACCTCCCTTTATGGATATACCTGTTGTGATTTTTCCATATATATGCTGTGTAGGACAAATTATTCAACATGAATTGTATTTTTATGCATCTGGTTTATATATGCAGTGTATGCTTAGTATAGAAAGCAGTAAAGCCACATTATTTTAAACATTTCAAAACCTTGCACTGATTTTCAACTATCCAAACCCTATCAAATTTCAAATGCACATTCTGAGGTATAGCTACTCTGCAGAGTGGATATCATCGCATTTTTGTTCTTCCTTTGGATAGGTCTTTCAAGATATATAGGTGTCCCTTTGTCCATTTTAGTGGTAACTCCAACCATATCTGGCCCAAGGACTATTAGCTGTTGAAGAAAAGTGGCAAATTCAATGTATGCATACCTTTTCCTTTGGAATGCGTCTTCCTTCTTTGACTGTCTTCTTGCTGTTGATATAGGCTGGGTATATACAAATCCATCTAAAATAAACAAGTCAATCATTTTGATAATTTGTAACTTAATTTTGTTCAGAGCTACAGATAAGAGAGAGTGATTGTTTTGAATTCCACTTATCTGTACCTTTATTGTACAGTTGAGATATTTTTGTCCTTAAATTGTAAAATTTAAGTATTCTTGGTCTTACTACATAAGATGTGGCATTGTTAAGCCAAAAAAATTGAAAGTCATCGACTTCAATGTTGGTTTTCAAACACTCACAGCAGGGTTTGACACTAGATGTTTTTAGCAAGGATCCAGCAGGAATCTCTACATTCTGCATCAGGATGCCCTCCTCATAGTCAGGGATCCCTCTTTACTTGCTTTTCAATACCCAATTGCTGCCTTGTAATTCTCTTTCCAATAATTGACACTTTATTTGAGCCCATCAAGAAAATAGTCTTGGAAAAGAGTCTCTTCATGAGACATTGAATTTGTGAAGTATGTAAAGTGGTATTATTGTGTGGAGTATTAGGAGCTGCTTTGTTGGTGAGTGTACTACAGTACATGATATGATTTACATGGGCAGATCTAGAGGGGGTCGGGGGTCCGGACCCCCTGGAATTGGCCAAAAATTAAATTTTGACTATATAAATTTAGTGTAACATTACATATTTACTACATTTTAAGCCATAAAATGGGCTTGGACCCCCCCCCCCCCCCTTCCCCCGGAAAAAAATCTTTGGCTTGGACCCCCCCTGGAAAAAATTCTGGATCCGCCCTTGATTTATGTGCAGCAATAATGTAACAGAAATCTTTTTTTAAATTTTGATCTGAAATTTTGATCAATACCCATCATCATTTTTGTTGCTATCATGATATCGTAGCTAATTTGATCCCGATAGCAGAGGTTGTTCTTAGATTTTTCTACAGCCCACACATTCAGTACGACTACCAGTAGGTTTATTTTCCAGGATGTAGAGTCTAGAGGGGTTATATTAAGTTGTAAATACTTGCCCGCCAATAGATGTAAAATAAATATGTTCAAAATAACATGTAAAAAACTTCAGATAAAGATGATTTGACATTTACAAGGTACCAACTATCATGATAGTATCAAAATATTTCAACAAACAGCTGTTCAAAGAATTAACTAGGTGGCATTTTTGATGAGAATTTACCCTGTTCTTACACGTCTAGTACTAAGCAGCATTGTTCTATAGTTTACATGAAACTTTAAGATACCCACCTCTCCCTGTCTGCATGTGTGAACTGTGGGTTGAACGGTCTGGCGGTTTGATTTACTTGCGGTGCTTGTCGTTGTTCTGCCATGTTGCACGAGCTGTCAAATAATAACTGGTTGCTAAATTAATGTGCGCGCTGACGATCCGAAAACCCTTGAGCCGGGAACCACAGCCGGCAATTCAATGTTGTACAAACGCTTATTGAAATGAAATAGGAATAAAGCGTTTATTGATTTTAACAAGAGTGCACTGCCCTTGAAAGCTCTTCACAAATGAGGGAGGCAACCAAGGAATTTCAAGAACAAAACAACTTTTATTTCTTGCTTTTTGGCCAAAGTTTCGATTCGATTTTATAATACATGGTTGTAAACAAAAGCGGAGAGGTATATTTAATCGTTTCATGCCAATTATTTTACTCTTGAATTCGGACAACGGATCAAATTTCACACCTGTGAAAACGCAAGTAGAGGCCCGTCTTCTCCAGCTTGTGTAAACAAACATTGACACGCTAAACTGACCAATGTTAGCAATAACAGACCATTTTCAAAAAATAGGTATTTTTAATCAAAAATCGTTTCATCATGAAGTGCTAGCATTCAGAAGGACAGTGCTGCTTGAATTTTCAAAATCCATTCACAAACAAAAAAGTTATGCAGCTTTGAACAGCACAGCCCTTCAGAAATGTGTATATCAAAATCGATCAGCTGGTTTAACTGGAGTGTGTATTGACACAATACACATCACTGCGCATTCACCATTTTCCAGTACTTACATGGCTATTTTTGTGTTACAGCACCTCTGGGAAAAGCTCAGGCGCTAAAATTTGCTTATATTTAGATCACTAAATTTAGACTGATTTGTTTTGGGAAATCCTTACGAACATCCAGTCGTAAGTGTTCTGAAGTGTTCACGGAGAATAACGGAGTTATACGGCTCCAAAGTTGACCAATATTCAAGCGTGATTTCCAGTCACATGGTTGCCGGAAATGGCGGACTTTTTGTAATGATATCATTTCTATATTTATCCTAATTAATGCAAGCCAAAAATATTTCTTGTCAGATGATTGGTTGATTTTCTACACAATTTTAAAGTAAACAACCGCACAATGTCGGCGACCGCCATTAGTCATTTTTTTTTTAAAATTTTACAAAGTCAGCTCAGTTGAAATCGATATAGTGCAACAAATACATAACTTAGGTAGATGTTTTTTATATCATCAGAAAGAATATTCTTTTTAGATTTGATCTATGTTTACCATATTTTTATTTTTGAAATAATTGCTGAAAAAATGTTGATTGAATTGGACCTGGTTATAATGGCGATATATAGGAAGGCGATGTATTATCGATTCCTCTGTCATTGCTACCAATGTGGGAGTTGGTTAACGAAAAGAAATAACAGAAGAAAGTTGTAGAATTGCATACAATAGTTTAACAATATTGTTATACGCAGGTCCTTTACATTCTAGCCAGGATTTGTAGAAAGAGTTTTTAGATTTCTAAAGATTGTTCCTTTTTGCTTGATGAGTCACTCCAGGCACAAGCAGCAGTAGGATTTCTTCTTGGGTATCGCGGAACTAAATGGCATCGTTGATCTTCCCCATTGGCTTTTTTTGCCCCCGCATCAAAGGTCGTTGGCATTCTGTTTTACACATGTATGTCTAATCTGAGTTTTCTCTGATGAAAATCGCTCTTTGATGTTCCTCTCGAAATTTATTTTTACAGAGATGGCACCTTTCAGCGGCTGTTTTTGGCAAAAAAATATCCAAGATGTACTGTAGTTAAATCTTTTTTATATGCCAGAAGGGTCGTATGATGTTATGGTCCCGGTGTAGTCGTCCATCCGTTATGATCGGAATTTGATCAAACTTGCCACAATGAATCTCCATGGCCGCATGGCATCTAGTTGTGCACACCACTTACGGAATTCAGATAACTCTTTTTTCGATCTCGAATTATCTGAGCTTGAATGAAGAAATACCCATTTTCTTGTGTCAGTGCTTCTGAAATATTTTGAAAATCTACTTGTCCACGGACAAGTGTTGATCCAAAATCGACTTGGCCGTATCAAAAATTAACTTGTCCGTACAAAACCCATATACTTTTAAATAGCTTCATTTGTTTATTGCATATCTATTATGACTGTCTAACTATTGTCTACAACAAAATTCGTGCATTTAAGTATCAATAATTACATTGTATGAAAAAAATGTGAGAAAAAAAACCAAAACTTTTTATTATAACCGGATTTTTCACTTGTCCATGGACAACCAAGCTTTCAAAATCTGCTTGTCCGTACAGGTAATTTGAGGTTAACGGACAAGTCGGACAACTCGGGCAACTTATTTCGAATTATGGTCATTTCGTAGCATAACCATTTCGTACCAGTCATTTCGTACCATAATTGGTCATTTCGTACCATAATTTTGGTCATTTCGTACCATAACTTTGGTTATTTCGTACCATAATTTTACCGTTTTGTACCATATATTTTAAACCTTGTACCATTGATTTTCTCTGTGAAATATAAAAAAAAATGTGAATACTTATCGAAGATGAATAGATTTCCAAACATTTTATATGCAATTTTGACCATGAATCAAATTCATTTTAAACTAGAATCATACAAATAAAGATCTTGAGCAATCTCCTACATTTGCAGTTCAGGCTATACACGTATTTACAAATGTGTTGTTCAAATATCAATGTTTAGCCGATTGCCTGCAATGCCAAACTCAAAAGAAAACTTAAGCGTCTTTTAAAAGGATGAATTCAAGTAAACTTGTAATCAACGATTTCTTCTTTTGCGTAAATGTTTTCCAAAGCCTTTCCTGTAAACGTATCGAAACCTATCTAAATGCAGACGTATTTGACCCATTGTCACGCAGTGACGCCATTTGATGCTGCACATGGTAAAGGCTTTTTTAAACATCGTGGAAAATGAAGAAATGGCTTGTCGCAAGCCATTTCTTCATTCCCCACAATGTTTTCTAACAAGAAAGATAAGAAAGTAGAATTTCATGCGACCGATATTGTCTACAAAACTCGAATTTGGAACAGTCTAAAAAGTTTTTTAAAGCATGCAAGACCTCGTTTTCAGGTCCCTGATAGAAAGGCATTTTAAAACATGAGACAAAAGAAATAAATGCTGATAACCATAATTTTGTCTGTGTTCAGCATGCCCATTCACGTACTACAGTACGTAATTCACGTAGAAATAGATTAATTCACGTACAGATTTATAGGCCAGACGTGCAAGCACGTATAGAATAATGGATGAACGTAAAAAGATTATGACCATTACGTGAATGTTTGGAATGAAAGAGTATCTGATTTGCATGCCTGATTATCAGTAGTGGTCAAAGTCATTTATTTCATTCATTGAAGAAGCTTTGTGGCTTATCAATGAACAGGTAATTCTGGGGTCGTAAACATTGACAGCCATGAAACTCTAATTAATTATGTCTCTGTGTTATCAAAAGAATTCTTCTGGCTCCTGTTATTTATATGATATTTAATGTTTTAACTGGTTTCAGCTCTTGAAGGTTCTGAAAGCTACTTAACTTTAAATGTAAAGAAACTAATTTCTGCAACTTTATAATAACTTACAAGAATTGGAGGGGGTAACAATTGCGACCAGAGTAGTTGTTAATAGCAAGTTATGTAGCAGGTGCATTTACTGCTAAGAGTACTTTTTGAATAGTTATCACATTATTGAACTCAGTTAAGATGCTTTTTACAGCAAAACAGTTGTAAATCTTTAGACACTTAAATTACTTTCACACTAATTAGTAATAGTTAAGATTTATTAAGATTTGTATATGATGTACCCTTAACTTTGAAAGTAAAGGGTTCACTGTACCCCCAGATTTTTCTTTGTACCCCCAATTTTAAAGTTAGAGGGTACATGTACCCCCAAAATGAAAACCCAGTGGGCATGCTGGTGTTATTGAAAAAACTTCTTAACTACGACTTTATATAAAAACTTTAGTTACGAGGTTTTGCAATAACACAGACGAGTAGATCTACCTCCTTTTGTCTCAATATTTCAAAGCTTAAATAAATGCCTTCTTTATCAACATGAACTTTGTCGTCAATACCAGCTTTCAAATTTGCAATCATATTTTTTCGTTTGGGAAAGAGTTAAGAAATGCCTCATTTATATAATCATCTTTGTAGGCTAAATGATAATTGCTTGTTTGCGGGTAGACTTTAATTGATAATAGATCGGATCATTTATTAAAGGTGTGACAATCAGTGACAGCAAACAACCAAATTATTAATCGAACCAAATGACAGGTTTTTGATATATTAAGTTGATTAAAAGCATGTTCTTGGTAGAATTATGTCTTATATTCATAAATATTTTTTCATATCTTTTATAGATTTTTTCAACTTTTGTCGACAGCTTTTGAAATAAAGTGTGGTACCGAATTATAAACTATGGTACGAGATTATGGTACGAAAAGACCAAATTATGGTACGAAATGACCAAACTATGGTACGAAATGACCAATTATATTATGGTACGAAATGGTTATGGTACGAAATGACTGTATACCCTTATTTCAGATGCACTGTGTGTGCGAAACACCTACAGTTTTGGTTAGAATTTTATCAAACTTGCCACAATGAATCTCTAAAGTGTCTAATTGTGCATACCGTTTACTGAATTCAGATAACTGTTTTCGTTCTTGAATTATTTGCCCTTGAATTTAAGGAAAAATGCCCATTTTTCAAAAATGTACATTTCCTCATGTGCGCAACTCCTACCAATTCAACTAGAATTTAATCAAACTAGCCACAATAAATCTCTATGGTCTCTGGTTGTGCAAACAAAATTTTGATTACTTTTCATGTTTGAATTATCTGCCCTTGAATTGAAAAAATGGCCAATTTTACTGACAAGCCCCTCTGTGGCGTATGTGCGCAGTGACGGATCCAAAGAGGTTTGGGTGGCGTTCAAATGAACCCCGCTTTGTAGCCAGATTATTTCATTTTCATGCAGAAATTCAGTCACAATTATGTAATACATTGTACTGGGAAAACGAACCTCCCCTATTTGTATATTCAAACACCCCCCCACAGAAATCCTGGATCCGCTGCTGATGCGCTGCTCTGCGAAACACTTGTTCCTACTTTCAATATTTAAAGACAAGCATAAAATTTGAGGTAGTGTCTTGTTTAAGCCATTACCAAATGACAAAATATTTAAAAGCTTGTCCAAATTTAAAGAAGTTGCAAACAACATTTTCAAAATATTACTAAATTTTGAAATTATAAAACTACACTACAGGTAAAAAAAATTGTGGGATATGAAGAAATTGGTTGTCAGAAGCCAATCCCTCATTTTCCATGAGGTTTTCCAAAGCCTTTATTTTTTTGGGAGTCAAAACGAGTCACTGAGTGGGGATGGGATATGCTATAACTATAGAAAATGAAAACCAATAGCTGATGACTTAATTTCGTCACTTAGGTTAAAACTGTTTTTGGAATTTTTCAAATTGACTGGGGAAAAATGTCACTTTTTAGCATTGGAATTTATTCCGTTTTTACTCACTGATTGAACTTAGGAAAATAATCACTGTAAAGTTACAATGAATATAAATACATCTATACTCTTGTTTCAGTAATGGCCGTTTTCCTGACTGACCATGTAAAACCTGACCCATCATTGATGGAGGCAGTGAAGATTGTCATCAAATATGAAATACAGTCCTTGGTAAGCAACCCAAATTCTAAAATTTTGCTGTATGGTAACAGGTTCTCCACAGAATAATTTGAAGCAGCAGTGGCAAATTATATAAGTATCTATAGGCAAACCTTGAAATGTACTTTTTATGCAATTAAGAGTGAATAAAAACATAATAGGAAAAGAAGAAATTGCTCATTTTGAGCAATTTCTTCTTTTCCCACAATGGTTTTGTACAGCATTTCAATATTTCAATTTATAAGAATTCATTATTTATCAATTGTTGACATGAAATACCTCTAAATGTCTGTTGCATGACCATTTTGAAGAAATTAAGCTGTAGGGGTAATTTTGAAGCTGTAGTGGCATTGCCCTAATTTACATGAAGCTGTGGTGGGGCCAATACAGCTTATTGGGCTGGGGAGATCACTGCTACCATGTTTTACATTTGTACCCTTTATTTTTAGTTAACCAAGCTGGCTGACACGGGTGAGGAATATCTTGTTCTGACAGTCAGTCCATCAGATAACAGTTGCGGACATATCGGGTCAGCCAAGGGGGAAGGATTTGTGAAAAACTCATCATTAGAACTCATCAAGGAACAGTTTCTACACTTTTGTTCAGGTTTGTTTTAATGTCATATTCAATGACACTACTTTGTATATACTTTCCTAAGCTGTATGCTGTCTTTCAGCTAGCTTCAATTTTCAATGAATTTTGTACTAAAAATAGAATGGGCTTACCGGTATGTTGTTATAAAATCTCGTAACTACGGCTTGATTCAAGTGTAGTTTAGATATTTTATAACAATACCCGCAAAATACTATTTGTTTGTCCGAAATTACGTCTCAAGTATCCCGATAGAATTGTTCCCTATTGGTCCATTGCAAAGGGCTTCCATATTTATATGTGACCCATCACGCTAAAAGGGACTTTATGGATATTATGAATTCATGTATCTTCTCCACCCTAGTCAGTCTGCGCAATGTTTTCCTTATCATACTACATGTTCACTTTCGAAATATGGCATTTGGTTGACCTCTGCCGTGTCTGATCAGTTGGTCAAATTTTTTGACTTTTGGACTTCTGTCAAAGTCCCTTTAAATGTGACGGGTCACATATGTGTAAATTTTGTGACAACACCATTCTTATGATACTCACAGTGTTCATCAAGGTAAATATTTTCAGATTTTTTTTCACAAACAAAGCTCGCTTATCAATATTATGTATCTTTTGTATTTATAGAAGAACCAAAGCCATCGAAAAATGCTCATCAAGAACAGATAAAAATCCAACAACAACCTCCGTCAATAAAATCAGAAGTCACACAAATTAGCCGAGCTCAACGCCGTAAATCCACTCCACGATGTAAATCACAACCTCCAGAATGGCAAACACAACAAGAGATACAGGAAATACAAAATTACGCAATGAACGAACAATCCAGCATCGAGCAATCCAGCATTCATCCTTCAGTCACATTCACAAATGATCTCGAAAATGAAAACAGTGAAGCTTTGGACTTGAGTGAGAAGCAAGTCGGTGGTTACTCGTACACACTTGACTGTAGTGGTGACTCATACGGCAGTAATATACAATCGTCTTTGTCCGACGCATCGAAATATCAATCCAACGAAGGTAGTCCTGTCTCGAAGTATAATGGTTTTCATGAGGAGCCAGCTGCTTATACATGGAAGGAAGAAGTCCTTCCCATTGATTTTAATGAGAACAGAACAACATATCAAACAGATATACCTGTAAATTATGTAAATGATATTTATGCTGAAAACTACAAAATTGAACCAAAATTTGATGCTGACCTTGTAAAACCAAAGAGTGAAAATGATGCTGAATTACCAAACACTCCAAATTTCAACTCAAATGACAAAATGGCAAGGGAGGGACAGGGAAGTAGGCGCAAGCCTAGAAAAGCTCCGGTGAAAAGAAGGAAATCTGATGTACCCCTGACCCCAAACTCTACAAATTTACAAATAAATAACAATGTTTCTGAAGATGATCGTAAAATTATCGACCACGGAAGTCCTGGGAAACTTGATATTACTGACATGAAAAGTGCATTTATAGAGATAGGGAACATGGCAAAGTGTCTGATATGTAATAAAATACTGGCAAACAAAAACAATCGTACATTCCACTGGCGATCTCACGTAGGTGACAAGCGTTATCGCTGTGACATCTGCAATAAAGCGTTCACTCATCCATCAAACATGCGCTCACACAGAAAGATCCACACTGATGAGAAACCGTTTCCGTGTGAGTTGTGTGATCGACGATTCCGACGACGCGATTATCTCCTGCAGCATCTAGAACGATTCCACTACAGCGCACGTCCCAACGAGTCTTTGATCACGGAAAACAATCATGCAGAGGTTAATGCAGGGCGCCCAGTAACCTATAAATACCTATAAATACCTATATTATCCTATATTTTTGGACCTTACCTATAAAAACCTATAATTTCACCCATTTTGCCCTAAATACCTATAAATACCTATATTTTGGTGTCTTGGGTAAGCAAAATTAAAACGGTACTTTTAGAAAGAACATCTTTCTTCTTCTGAGTAGTTTACGGGACTCCTCTGGTGCATTTTCACACAAAGGTGAATTATGTACATTTGCAAGAGGAATTTAAAAGGCTAAATACTTAGTTTTTTTGTATGTCACATGCAAAACTGTCATGGTTAAGAAGTGAACAATTATCTATCAATATGTAAAGTCCTTTTCAAAATGAAATGCCAGGGAAAGACCTGTCAAACATTATAAAATTGTTGAAGAAGCTTGCATGTATTTTTGTCATCTTTTACTTAGTAGATAAGTTTCCATTATGAACAGTAAAGTTGTGTTCAAATAATTCTATGTAAGTATTACTTATGGGCAAGTGAATTTTGATTTCTTTACATAAATGCAGGGAAAAAAGTTTATAACTTGAAAGATCATGACAGTATTGCTTGTGACATACAAAACTAAGTGCAACTCTCTGTCTTTAAGTTATCACATAGTCTATAAGCTCAGAAATATGAACTTTAGAATCCAAATCTAGGTAGATATATTATAATTATGCTCCCAGGGCGGAATATTGTTAAACCTGTGTCCGTCTCTCCATTCGTCTGTCCAAAATTTTAACATTGGCCGTTTTGGGGGCATTCATGTTCCACAAACACATTTTGTTTTCATCTTTCTAACACGACCATACAGCCTAGAGTCCTGAATTATTGTATGTAGCACCATCCAAAGGCCCACTACAGAAATACAGTCTTCAAATTATTGTGGTTTCATGAAAATTGGCCCTTAGTTCTGTGGTATCGTATTTCATATATATGGACAAAGGAGGACAATCTTCTGAATTATGTGGCCTATGGCTTTGAAACTGGTATGTTATATTGTCTTAGGACCCTCTACCAAAATACATATTTTTTACAAATTGTTTTTTACAATGGAAACTGGCCCTATGTTGTTGGATATTGGATTTCATATAAGGACAGAGAAGAAAAATTTGCGCAATCTTCTCCTAGACTGTTTTGCCTAGAGCTTTGAAACTTGGTATGTAGAATTAATTATGGAGGTACAATGAAATTGGCCCTATGTGTGTTCAGTATCAGACTTCATTTAGAGACAAAGAAGACAATTTTATACTGTCTTCTACTCCTAAATCATCCCATGGCCCTTTACCAATTTCCTTCAAATTATTGTGGTGCAATGAAATTTGGCCCTATGTTGTGGGATATTAGATTTCCGAAGAGACAAAGAAGGCAATTTTGCACAATCTCCTACTCCTGGACTGTTTGGCCTCTGTGTAGAATTGTTTCATGGCCCCTCTACCAAAGAACTTCAAAGTTTTTGGTTCCAGGAAATTTGCCATATATCTTCTACATCTGAATTATTGAATCAATGGCTGAAAATTGATGTGTAGAATTGCCTCATGGCCCTCCATGACAAAAGACTTAAATATTTCGTAGTAGTATGAAATTTGACCAAATGTTGTGGGATACCCGATTTCAAATTGAGAACTTATCAGGAAATTTGGGGCAAATTTCCCCTGACAAATTATTTTGTGACAAATCATTTTGTCAGATACCCTATGTTAATATTTTGCATGTATCATGGCAGCATGAATCTCTGCCAAAACTTTTTACATTGCCTTCCTGTAGTGAAAATTGGCAGGAAGTAATGGGTCTGGGTAGCCTGGGTTCAGTCGTCAATATACAATTTGGTCAATAAGATAGCGCATAAAAAATCAATACCCGTTAGATATCGCGGCATCCGTTTTTGATCGTGTTGATATTGACGCCTGGGGACAAGCACGGTATTTTCCAATGATAAGCCGATAAACCGATTGATCTATTTTTAGACGTATAACCTATTTAAAGCCTGTCGTTTTAAAACGAGGCTCGATACTATAATGGAATGAATTACGTTTGAAATATTGAGAGATAATTAAATTTCTGCAAATTCTAGCATTTTCTCATTATTTTCCAAGAATGTTTCCAATGTGCTTCTTTAGTTTTGGTTGTCAAAATCACATATTCATTGTCAGGTAAAATTTGGTTTTGCACGGATGAATAGATTTTTAAGAATGCAATTGGGGGACAATGGTTTTTATGTGAGCCATGGCAAATCCAACGCGGATAGATTAACCATTCCCAAACTGCATATATTTTTTTCTGTAACAATTACAAAAAAAGTTTTTAAGGAACAAGCACGACTTTTGTTTGGTTTATATCGACACAAAATGATTGTTTTAAAGCTCAACAGTGAACTACCCTAAAGCTTGGATGGAACCCTTGCAAACGATTTTTATTCTGTCTTCTTCTTTTCCTTTTTATTTATTTTCTTTTATTCGAACATAAATTCGTTTAACTATTAAATTCCTTCAAACTTACAACAGTAGGAGAAATTAATGTTGTTTGAAATTCTATTATACATGAAAAACAATGAAAAATGTTATGTTCCATTTCTTACTATTGTCTGATACAAAATGTAAAAAAAATGGTCGAGAGAAAAATGAAAAATTATTATGACGCAATTTGACAAATAGTTAATAAATATTTCGAGAAATGGGTGTTTTTATGTAAAAACTAACTCATCAATGGGCCATTTAAACTATTTAATCATTTCCCGAACATGACCTTTCCAATAGAAAAGGCTGGGAAGATATTTCGATACTAACAGTTTTCTCCTTTTGTTTGAGTATTTTCTTGCATTATTTTAAACAAATCCTACCTTTATCATCACAAATTTTGTCGCCTGCAAGCATCTTCTAAAATGGGAGTCTAAATTGCGGTCGTTTGTTAAGGTGTAAATTGGTGGATAAGATAACAGACTGATAAGAAGAGGTGTTATATATGTGTTATTGTCTACTGTAAGTGTGTCACACTAACCCATTCCCACATATTGACGCCTTTGACACCCGACATGATAAAGCTTTTTGAAAACATTGTGGACAATGAAGAAATTGCTTGTGGCACATAACTTCTTAATTTCTCGCAATTTTTTCTCCAAAAAGAAAAAAAAGTTACATATCATTAAATGATTTACTTGAAAATGTCGTCTGCAACATCTAGAATTTAGACAAGATTGAAACTTTGTTTTCTGGTTATTAGTCAGCCCTTCGACTGCTCCAATTTGAAAACGCTGCAAAACCAGAAACTGTTGTTGATAAAGATGGCATTTGTACACAGAAAGAAAATATTGAGATGAAAGGAGAAAACTGATGGTAATATTAAGTTTCTGCTTTTTTTCTTCTTTTTTTAGATCACCCGTTTCCATTATGGTCTTTTTCGGGAAAGGGCAAACCCTTTCTCAAACAAGACCTGGTTTCAACGTGTTTAATTGAAAAGGCTTGTGGAAACATTAAAGCGAAAGAAGAAATGTTGATAAACAGCAATTTCCCCTTTTGCCTCAGTTTTTTCTCAGCTTCTTGGTTCACAAATCCTTTTCTGTTCAACATCCCTTTCGGCAGCATTCAAAATAAAGCGGTCAAAATGTTTGCCGTTTTTAAAAGGGTTAAGCGACCGACACCGTAGGATTTATAGCCAACCGTTTAACCCTTAGCAATAACAGTTTACCAAAAAGATATAAAATCCAATAATTGCTGAATTGTGCAATATTTGTTAGCCTAATTAGAATTATCTTGAAAAAGACGGGTACCCGATTTCCATGAAGAAATACGGGTACCAGTCTAGTCCATGGGGATTTCTGTTACTAAATATAGCACTAGATAATTATCTGGACGAGTTACCGTTCGTGAAATTACCCCCAAAAATTGTGAAAAAAGCAGATGGCGCTTTTGCTTGACCCCAGACTGATCTTTGGACCGGAGAAAGTAAAGGAGGGAAAAATGATCAGTCTGGAACCCAGTCTAGGGTCTGGGATGAAACGGATTATACAATCATCTCCTCAAAGCCACAATGTTATTTAAGGTGACCTATAAATGGCCTTTTTGGCTCTCTTATCTTGATTTGGTGTTCATGGAACATCTTAATGTTACTGAATATTGAGAACAGAAAGTAATAGCTAATGGTCACCTTGTCTGTTTCTCCTTTCATCTTATTAACAAGAGAGAGCTGGAAGGTAGTGGTGGTGGTAGAGAAACAATTAAAGTAGTGTTTTCTTCATAGTAAAGGCAACCTATATTATCCTATATTTCTGGCTAATAGATACCTATAATTTTGGGACATACCTATATTTTTGACACTTAAAGTCGCTGGGCACCCTGTTAATGGTATGGAAAACAATCAAACAGAGGCCAAGAGTATGGTTCAATAGGTAATTCTGAGCAACAGATAAGTGTTGGTGAAACCATTCTAAATTTACTCTTTCAAATCCAAACCCTATGGTGTGGGTACTCATTTGGATTGTCTTATGAAGACAACTCTAATAAGTAACCACAAGAAAGCATTCGATGAAGAATTAACCCATTACCACACAATGACTCTTTTTGACTCCCTATAAGATAATGGCTTTAAAAACATTGTGGAAAATGAAGAAATTGCTTGTGACAAGCAATTCCTTCATTTCCCACTATGTTTTCTACACAAAATGACAAAATAAGTTTAAAATTCATTGACTTGAAATTGTCTCCTGCAAAGTCTTTGAATTTGGACCAGCCTAAAATTTTGTTGTTCGGTAATGGGTTAATGAAATATTGCATGTTGCAAAGCCATCACCTCTTCTTATCTGTAGCTCTGAAAAACTGTCCGATCTGCAATCAACAAAAGAATCCACTCACCAATCAAGAGAAAATGTTAAAAGAATATGTTTATTGGAAGATGCTTCATTGGAAGAGGTCAAGTATATTTAAGATCATTTCCACTGTAGAGATCTTTATTTTTTGTCTCATTGAGACAACTAAAGATTCTATGATGGAAAATTGTTCAATTGATATACTTAAAATTTTAAATTGATAAAGGTTCAACACATGTGATCAGCTTTTCGATAAAGTCTAGATTTTATAGAAGATGTTGGATGTTTTTAAGCCACGATATCGAAAGATGAGGGGCATGTTGTTTTACTTGTGTCCGTCTGTCCATCCGTTGGTCTTTCTGTCTGTCTGAAAACTTGCATTTGTCTTTTTGATGGCATTTGTGTTTCATAAATGTATCTTGTTGAGTCAGGTTTGATTTAAATTTAAGACTTTCAAAGTTTTAAAATGAAATGTTTTATATGGCTCATGGTGAGACAAATCTTAATAGAGTAACCATGCATGAAACTTGTTTTCGCAATCAACTTATTTTATATCATTGTGTACATTTACATACTTAAGGAAAATATGGGTGTGATTAACATTTGATTTAATCTTGCATATCACACAGACATTTAACACATTTAATTTTTTTATAAACTCAAAGATTTGTCATTGTTTCCATATTCATTATCAAGCCAAAATGATTTGTCTGTTATTTCATTAATTCTTTGTTTTGTGATAGAAGAATTTTTGTCATGCAAACAAAAAGCATGTCTATGTAACATAAAAATGCTCAATCACTTTAACCATCATAAACTTTTTTTTCCCAAATAGCTAAATCTTGAGTATCTATATATTTATCTTTTCACACAATGTTAGCTCTCTTTCCTTGGGATATATAAATGAGTTTTCCCAACATAAAATGATGGAAACTGAATGAAAAAGAAAATAGAATTTTTGGAAAGTACAATATGAAATGTACTGTAATCAGTTACATTGTTGATAAATTTGTTAAACTCGGATATTTGGAGACGCATTTAAGTTTTAGACTTGTTAGTCGGTTTCTTCAAATATAAATAAAATGCAATATGGCCATTATTTATGACACATTTGACTAGCTGAACAAGGTTAAAGCTGGTTTGATAAATGCTAGGGCTTTCATATTTCACATGCATGTTGGCTGTGACAATAATTTTCTGTTTCAAGATCAAGGTCATCAGCCAAGTCAATTTTTTTTTAAAAAAAATGCTGTTTTTGGGCTCTCTATATTTCACAAACACATCTTTTATCATTCTATTTTGTTAATCACAAATGAATTGTAAACCCTTTCTCAAACAACAAGATTTTGTTCTTGTCCGATTTTAAAAGTGTTGCATAAGTCAATATTGACAAAAAGATAGACTTTGTGAATCACAGCACAAAAAGTATTGAGGGAAAACGAGAAAAAGATGATGATCCACATTTTCTTCTTTTCCTTCAATATTTTCTGACTATTTCTTCTTCAAAATCCGGTCTTGTTTGGGAAAGGGTTAATTAGATCTAGATTTATATGTAAATTTGTTTGTTGTGTGATGCAAATGTGAGAGACTAGATATTTTATGACATAATAGTTTTGTACCAAAGCCTTTTATTTGAGACAATCAGGCTCAATTATTTTGACAGTTTTGTAGAGGTTGAGATGAGATAACATGGAATCATAATTGAGCTGAGATGAGGAAAATGGGATTTATGGCAATTCAGATAACAATATGGATCTTGATCAGATTGTGCCTATGCACAGGGTGATGTAAATCCATTTTGATTTCAAATGTCTTATGAACCATTTTCTAGGTCCCTTTGTGTGTCAGGTCTCAACCCTTGTCAAACAGATATGCATACCTCATGTCTATCTAACTATTTCTATCTGAAAACAGATTTTGTTCCATTTACTTCTAATGGCATGGTCCAATACAATTTTGTGTCCACATCACATCATATCACATCCAAAATTATACTGAGTGATTATTAGCTCCACTGGCCTTCAGGCCAGCAGGCTATTGTCAGTTTTGGAAGTGCTGCGGCAGTGATATTGACATGGTATTGTGACAAGGCCTTAAACCTATATGATTCTTATTCTTGTGAATTAGGAATATTTATATATTTTTCTGTGCTCAATTCAAGTGTGCTCAACTCGTAATCTTTTCCTACAAAATTATGGTATAATATTTAAATGAAAATATTGTAAATAAAAGACCATCGGGAGAAAATGCTTTAAGCCACTGCTTTCCTTACCCTTATAGATCTTGAGAAAGCATTAAGAAATATGTTTAAGGTTTGCTATAAACCCTTTCCCACACAATTGATGTCACAGCTTTTTTATGCCCCTGTATTGAATGATTGGAGGCACATTGCTTTTCTACTGTCTGTCTGTCCGAAAACGTTACCTTGGCTTTTTCTCCAGAAAAAGCCTTTTTGGGGGCATAAGCGTTTCATTTTCTTGAATATTTTCTGTTCTAGAATGTTTATAAATCCAAATTTAATCAACATTCAGTTCTTGTCTGCTGCCTCTTAGATTTATAAACTAGTCTTAAGTTTTGCCCTCTGGGAAGGATTAAGACTTTCTGAAGGATATTCTAGAACTGGCATTATCATAAAGTATCGAAATATCAGGGCATATTGTTTTACTGTCGTCCATCCGTCTGTCTGTCATTCAGAAACTTATTGTGAAAACTTATAATTGGCCATTTTGGGGCCATTAGTGTTTCAAAAACACATCTTGTTTGATTCTGTATATATTTCTTACATTCTGTTGATATATTTGTGATATTTATATATTCCACCAAACTTTATAAGGTTTGCGCTTTAACTACTTGAATATATTTAAAACACATTACCAGAGGACACAATTTTAGACTTGTCCTAATTCAAAGATGTTGCAGACGACAATTTCAAGTGAATTGAATTTCACATTTCTTTGTCTTTCTGAGTAGAAAGCATTGTTGCAAATGAAGAAATTGATTGTCTCAAGCAATTTCTTCATTTTCTACAACATATTAGATGGTCTTGGGATTTAAAGATGTCAAAATGCATCAATGTGTGGAAATGGGTTAAATGCTTGCTGAAAGGATAGATACTTTGAAACTTGATTTTCTCATATGTTAGATTACTGATTTATTTGTTACTTAAGATTATATTAGTTTATATCATGTTAGTCTGTGTTATATGTTTGGATTTGGACAAAATGTAGAACTTAAATTTAACTTTTACTAACTTAACCCATTACCTGCTGACAAAATTTTAGACTTGTCCAATTTACAGATGCTGCAAACGACAATTGCAAGTGAATTGAATTTTACAATTTTGGTCTCTATGAGTAGAAATCATTGTGTGAAATAAGGATTTTGTCACAGACAATTTCATTCCATTTCAAGAATGTTTTCCAAAGCAACTGTCTTGGAGGGTGTTTAAAGGCCTAACAGTGTGGGGCATCAAAAGGTATCACAGTGTACAGCATCAAAAGCTGTCACAGTGCAGGGTTTCAAAAGACGTCACAGTGTGGTAATGGGTTAACAAAATTTTACTTACTAAACAATTTGACATTGAACTTGCGCTCCCATGGAGAATGAAATGGTTGTGATTGATATTTACATGTTTTTGATTTAACTGTCGTTTGGAGGTGTATTGGGAAAGCTTTCTTTTTGTAATATTGTCCCTATCCCAAACAAGAAATGGTCTTGATTTCCTTTAAAGGTAAGGTATGATAAAATATTGGGCCAAAAGAAGAAAATGCTGATAACTAGCAATTTCTCCTTTTGCTGCAATATTTTCGGTGCTATGTCATTTACAAGTCCAATCTTTCTCAATGTAAATTTTGTTGTCTGCAGCCACTTTCAAATGGGACAAACTTGAATGTTTGCCATTTTGGAAATGTTAACTGTTAAGGAATACGACCCATCATTAGCTCTAAATGATTCGTGTAATGTCGGCTGTTTCCGCAACAACGGAAATAATCGAGCATGTTCGGATTTACGGAGATTTTTTAAAACATTTTTTGTTAAGAGACTTCTACATTAGATTTGAATTTGTAGAACAGTTTCTACAACGAATCCCAGCCGATGAATTTATAAAAACGTCAAATGAAACAACAAAAGACGAAAATATCCAAATATTTTGGCATTTAGAATGACCTCCCTTTGCAAGAACAATAACTACAGCGCACCCAGTGATCTCCCCTGAATCAGAATTACGTACCTCTGACGTAATATGTCACTGTTTGGAGGTAGATTCGCACCATAAATATTTCGTTCCATAACTGGTCACTTTGTTTACCGTAATTTGGGCATTTTCTCTGGGAAAAGGTAAGCTTGACCGTTGCCATTTCTTTCTGTTTAACCCTTTCCCAAACAACTAGACACAAGATAAGACCAAGTGATGCTTTCTCTACGCTAGGTTTGCGTGAAAAAAGAAACCAATGAGAGAAAAGAAGCAAATACCGATACAAGCAGTTGTATTCATTTTCTCTGTAGAATTTCTATTTGATTATATATTTTTGTGTTTCTGTCTCGTCTTTTCCATCTTTTTAGCTACTAATAAGGCAGCAAACATGATTCAAACATGACATCAGAAAACTGATATTCAAAAGTTGCTTGTTCACCTAACCCTTTCCCAAACAAGACCTTGTTTTGGCAGAGACCTATCTTTCTACAAAATTCCTGGCTTTATTTTTTTCAAAATGTTTCTTGTGATGATAATACCGTCCTCAACTCACACTCAGACACACAAATTTCTGGGGCATTTTAACAATTTTCGACATAGACATGTTTGGCTAACGATTTACATGCAGATATTATGTACTTGTAACATTTTTATTTCTACCATTGTTAAAGTATTGAAACTTTGCACACATGCTTGTGGCCAGACATGTATATATTCCTTATTAAGGATAAAGATTGGGTAAAGATTCAATACCCTTTCAAATTTCTACTTAGGTAGACTTTTTATTCTTTTCATCCTATAAAATGTCACAATCCAACACTTTTTCGTTGAGCTCTCCTGTCCACTGACAACTCTTCTTTTATAAACATTTTTGTTTATATATATGTTTTTTAATAGTAACATTTACTATTATATAAATATTTCAATACAAACAATACAAAAAACTGTAAAATTCGTATGGAACAATTTATTTAAGTATAATGAACAAAGAGTGCCATTTTCCTTAAGAAATTGGGCGGTGGTAAAAAAGGGGGTGTATTAGTCAAAGTGATTTTCTTAAATTTGTGTACGGCGAAACTGTTTAATTTTTACTTTATTTGAAGGAATATACACATAGGAAAATTATGAGCTTCCTTTTTTGCCATGCATTTTGATATATCATTGGAATTAATATTATTTAAAATTGACTATTATTTCAGATTCGTCCGGAAAGCCTCTCGAAAGTATGGTAGCCATGTGTTACAAAATCAAAAAAAAATATTTTGTTGCGGGTTATTATTTATTTACTTGTTAGTCCATTGTTGGGGATAATATAAGCTATTGATTAGATGCAAACACTTGTGTATATTGCTTTTAATCATGCAGTTTTCGTGTTTAAAAGCTCACTTGTGGTGTCTGGCATTTCATGATTTTGCATGACCCTGTTGCAAGATATAAAATCATCAAAAATTCACTAACGAAACGATCAAAGTTGATAGAAATTGGCAATTAGATGCGGGATACCATGCTGATTTTAAATATATATAGTTACTTATGTATCTTTATGATTCTATTGATGGGTCGTATACCTTAAGTTGAAGTTTTTTTCGGGGAAACTTTTCTCTTTTTGTATTATTTAAATATGATTTTATGTAGGTGTAACTGATCAATTTGTATTTCATGCTATCTCGTTGGCGATTTATGTAACACAACAACACCAATATTATACCATGCACCACCAATTGCAGAAAATCTTCAATAATTCTGTAAACAGTATTATGTGACTGATTAGAAAGTGGTTGGAAGAATGGCAGGGATTTTCTGGATATGAAAGATCTTTTAAAAAGAAGCTGATTAAAAAGTTACTGATAAGCATTAATTTTTCTACCATTTACTGTTTCAAAGTTCCACCACACCAAAATTCCTAGATCCATCTTCCCTGCTTCAAACCAAATACAAATCAGTTACATATTGACCGAATTATTGACATTTTTCTGCAATTCAATGGTTTTCAAAAAAGTCTCGTAACTGCAGATTGTTTCAAGCTGCAGTTACGAGGTTTTTGTTGAAAAGCGATAAATTGTTGTTGTTGTTTCTCTTGATTCCATGCAAAAAATATATGTTAGACAAAATTTCATCTTTTATTATTTATAATTAGTTTTGCTATATGTAGCAGGTAATACATTTGATCAGTCTCAAGCTTTTCATTTTGAGATGAAAGCTGACATTTAGTATCAGACCCTATGTGAAGCAAAACACCAGATATAATCTGTATAGTGTACATTTCCAACCAAAACCTTGTAACTGCAGCTTTAAACAAGCTGTAGTTATGGGGATTTGTTGAAAAGGGACAGTATGGGTAATTAAAACCAGGGATTGTTTGAGATAGGTTACCCTGACCTGGTTGAATATGGGTTTCTTTTTAATATGTAGATATATTAATTAATTTTGTTAATACTGTCTGCTTCCTTTTGTGTTTGTGATACTTAAACCAATCTGTGCTTTTGAACAATATTTACAAACTGTTTTAAAATGTTTTTGATAGCTTTGTTAATGCCATTTTCCAATATATCAGTGATACAATACGAGCTATGTTGGTTACAGTTGAGAACATCATGAAATGCCGATAGATGCTCATTTCATTCCAATTGTATTTTAAATTACATTCATATGTTTGTTCATCTATTAATCAATCAATTCATTCAGATATATAAACATGTAGCACCCAAAGCATTCTTTAGAAAATCAAAATGTTCACTGGTTGAAGTGATTGTAAGATCTATTGAATATTTATAAATGAGCCAGGATCTGGAAAAACGTCCCTTATAGCATTTGATGCAGAAATGTTTCAAGCTCAATCTGTGCCTATAGATGCAGTCTAGCCAGCACCCACGTTACTCTCAAATGGTTGCTACAGATCACGAGGAAACTATTGGAGAACAATATGGTTCCTGGTCAGACTGTGTGTATACGCAGGCTGACCTGGAACTATGTTGTTCTCAAAAGCTTTAAGGGATGTTTTACCAGATCCTGGCGTAAATCCATTTGCCATTGTTTTATTGATAAAACGTAATACCTCTTGTGGAGAATGATGGGTGTGTTATGATTTTTTAAACGAATCATATCTACAGTGTTGGGAATATTCAACAAAAAACTCTTTCAAATCGTTCCATTCTAAAGGATGGGTTGCAATAAGGGGTCAAAAAATAGATTTTCTTTAAATTTCGTGGATTGATAGGGTTACATAATATCTTTAATTTGTATGTGTAAAAAATCTGGTTTCGGCTTATTTTTCGAGATATGGGTAAATAAAGTGGGTGGGGTAAGATGGACTGAAACACAGTAGGGGTCATTCTAAGTCGTTTATCTTTCTTATTTTTAGCCCAAGATGCGTGAAAATTTGTATGCGGGTCTTGTGATATATGCGTTAAAGATTTATGGGCTTATATTTGATATTCCATGTATATCTTTTCCGTAACACCCATTCTTCTTTCTTTCGAAGAATTTCGTTATTTTTTTACGACCAACTTTACCAAACTATCTCCACACGTTTTATTTGAAACTCGATTTCTATGAAACTTTAGAGATATGTTGTCCAGATATTAATGTAACTTTGTGTGAAATAAAAGCGTAGGTCCGTTTTTGAGATATTTGACCTTGACCTTCAAAATGACTTCAAAACTCGGAAAATGCCAAAATGTGATATTTAAAGCGCCAATTTTATTCATAAGGATTGGAAGCATGGTTTCTTTTTATTGTTCCTAATGAGTTTCGTAACAATATTTAATTTTTTGTGTAGTACAACCCATTCGGAAGAATGGGAAAGAAAAGAAATTCTTTTTGCTTCTCAATTTTCTTATCAAACTAAATATTGCACATGAAACATGTCTACGCGGAAAGCGCTGTGATTAATATTACTACCACAGGTGAGTGAAATTAAATATTAACGTTATGTTTAAGATTGATAGAACTATCAAAGCTTTATATGCAACTTGAATTGTCTAAGAGTTTATATTCACTCGTCTCATGATGGACAAGAATTATCAATTTGCGAGGAGAAAACTAATCATTTTCAGATTGTATTTCTTACATGGTTATAATGAAGACGCATTGTGAATGATTTTACTAAATGACCAAATGTGCTTACAATTAGTTAACTTAAGCTAAATATTTATATATCGTTTTATAATATTAACACAAAGAAAATAATGTTAAATGTATAGACAGGCCTTAAACAAATATCTGTCTAACAATGATTTCATTAGATGAAATAACCGGGTAACTCTGAGAGGTGACCAAGTTTATTATATTGAGTATATCAATTTTAACGGTAAAATCATACAATAAAAAACCCAATCATATGTGAAATGCATTCTTTTATGAATGGGCTGTCACATGCCATTCAACCCTAACCATTTTCCCAACAATGCATAGTTTTAACGGACTTTCCCGAATTTGATGTTATTTTGAAGGTCAAGGTCAAATATCTCAACAACGAGCCAACGCTTTTCTTTCAAATTTCACACAAATTTATATCAATATCTGGATAATACATCTGTAAAGTTTCATAGAAATCTAGTTTCAAATAAAACGTGTGGAGATAGTTTGGTAAAGTTGGTCGTTAAAAAATAGCGAAATTCTTCGAAAGAAAGAAGAATGGGTATTACGGAAAAGATGTACATGGAATATCAAATGTAAGCCCATAAATGTTTAACGCATATATCACAAGACACGCATACAAATTTTCACACATCTGGGGCTAAAAATAAGAAAGATAAACGACTTAGAATGACCCCTACTGTGTTCCAGTCCATCTTACCCCACCCACTTTATTTACCCATATCTCGGGAAATAAGCCGAAACCAGGTTTTTTACACATACAAATTAAAGATATTATGTAACCCTTTCAATCCACACAATTTAAAGAAAATCTATTTTTTTACCCCTTATTGCAACCCATCCTTTTTAGATATTTAATTATAAAAATATTTAGTTAGAAAAACATTCCCTTTTCACTCCAGATGTTGATTCAATGGTATTCTTGAATGTATCAGCATTTTCTTCTCCCCTAAATGTTTCATAGGCTTGTGCAGTGAAATGAAATTGAACCATTGGAAAAAGGCATATTTACCACCATTTTCTTGTATGGCACTGTTGTTAAAGTTTAAAGCAGTTTATACATTACTGATTTAACATTGATTGTTAGATCAACAACTTGTTGTGAAGACATTAAGCATATCATTAATGTGACCCGTCACGCTAAAAGGGACCTTATCGGATGTGTGAAAAATATCGACCCTAGTCAGTCTGCGCAGTCAGCGCAGCCAGACTAAGGCGGACACTTTTCACTTGTTTGTAATTTTCTAAATGCAGAATGTTTTCCCTGTCTTACTATATGTTCATTTTTCGCAAACAGCATGTGATTTATCTGTGCGGGGTCTGACAAGTTTGTCAAAACTTGGATTTTTGTAGTTCGGATAAGGTCCTTTTTAGCGTGACGGTTCACATTTAGTAAATCCTTTGCTTTACAATAAAGCATTGTAAACCTCTCCAAATCGAAAAATATAGATTGATCAAATTGTTAAACATGGATGCTTTTCAATGAAAACCGCATAACTGCAGCTTGTTTTAAGCTGCAGTTATGAGGTTTTGTTGAAAAGCGACAATGTAAAGACAGCACCATACTATCAGTTGCACTTTTCTTTTGGTCTCATAGCGAATATTGAGGCAAAAGAAATATGCTTGGTATCAGCATTTTGGTCTTTTGTCTCAATGTTTTCTGAATCCTTTTGCATGAGGTTTACCATAACCAGGTCTTGTTTTGGGAAAGGTTTAATTTTGTTTTATCATAAAGTGAAGGTTTGAATCAGATTTATTTGTTAGAGAATTTGTACATTCCATTGTTTATAAACAGTTGCTCTTCATCCAAAACCGTGTAACTGCAGTTTAAAACAAGCTACAGTTACGAGGTTTTCGATGAAAAGTGACGAAATACTTGTGATAGACTAAAGCGTTTATTTTTGTATGACATTTTTGGATGATTTTTATATGTAAATTAACATAGGAGTTTATAATTAGGTATTAATTCAGAGAAGATTAAAGTGTTTTTGTAGATTTAGAAAATAGACTTCTCTTTTATTCATTAGTATTCCATGCTTCTAGGTCCAAATACAAGAGTCATAGAGTCTAAGACTCTCAAATTTTACGGAAATCCAACTTGAAAGTAGTTGCAGACGACAAAATAGATGTTGATAAAGTAAGAATTAGTGTATAATATAGCCAGGAAAATATTTAGGCAAAAGGAGAAAATGCTGGTTATCAGCATGCCCTTTCTCCAAGGGACATCTAAACCAGGTTTTGTTTGGGAAAGTATTAAACTGTTACCAATTTGATAGGCTTGAACAAATTCAAAGATTTTGTAATGTAGCCGACAATTTTAAGTCGGTGAATAACATTAAATACTTTTTGGTCTTTCTGGGTAGAAGACTTCACGGGCATGAGGAAATTTTAAAAGTCTTTATCTTGTGGGGCGCCAAAAAAAAGTAAAATTATGTGGCAGTGGATTGAGTTTGTTCATATCAGATTGATGTTCTTTTCAACATTATCTTTCGATTTACCACGAGGAAGGTCGGGAGGTGTTTGACCCAAGGATGATAAAGCATAGATTTGAGTACAATAAAGCATAGAAAATATTCAGGCAAAAGGAGAAATTGCTTATAATTAGTAATGTCTTTCTTTGTCTCAATATTTTCCCAGACTTTTCTACTGGGGACGTTTTAATACATGTATGTTTCTCTGCTATATGATTTAAAAAATATGTTCGATTATCAATGTAATCCATACACAGACAAAGTGTTACTGTATCTAGTTCGCCAGTTATGACTTATGTACAGTTTATCCTGGCCCGTACACAAGACGGGCGACTGTGGCAATTCTTCTCCATCCCTCCTGTGTAACAATAACTGTACTTGTCTACAGCCCACTGACAACATGTGCACATTGTGAGATTTACGACCTGTAAGAACGATAACTCCACCAGGGCCCACTGATAGTCCGGTAGGACCCTTCAAATTCTTGTCGGAATATTTCCCAATCACGTGACCGTTCATGTTTAATCCAATTACAGCGTGGTTTTCAAAGTCTGAGACAAGGATGGTCTTTCTGTCGGGACCCATTCTTAGATACCAAGGGTTGACAAAAAGTTCATGTCCATTCCTGTCACGCTGGAATACTTGTACAACTTGGCCATCAATGTCTACTAGCTTGACACATGGGTTTGGTGCCGCACACGAGATGACGAATTTGTTCTCGTGGTAAACAATGCCCCTTAAATCACCAGGTACTGCAATATTTCTATCCAGTGATGCGACCTTGTCAATGTTCATGAACACCAGTTTGCCTTCTGTTGTAACGACATACTGATTGTGTTTGTAGAGCGCTATGTCCCATGGTTTTGATGGCAGCTGAATCAATAGCTTAACGCTGCTCTTCGCTGTGTCAACCATCTTCAAACAAGTATTATTGTTGTCCACTATGACGAGATGACCATCTCCAACCTCAATACCAGATGTAATATAACTTTTACTTTTGTCCTGTTTGATATTTACTCGAATCTCGCCTTGAAAACTAACCTTCCATGTCTGTGGATCTTTCCCATCTAAGCTTGATTGGTTCATATGCTTTTGAACTGCTGCTTGTGCACCATTTTCACAACTGCCGTCCGGTGTGACAACGGTCGATTGGTCTTCTTTTGGTTCAATATCACCTTTGTCTTTTGGCATAATTTCATTTACGTCTATAATTTTCAGCTTTCCTAATGATTGACAAGAGCCTAATATTTTTTGTAAGTCATCATTCGCTTCAAATACTCTAAGATCATATTTACATGTGTAGTCTGACAAATGCTCTTCAAAGCTACCAACTTGTACTTTAGCTTTCTTTGCGTTAACAAGTAATTGTTGATCCTGTTTATATTTTATACTGGTCTCCAAATCTGATATTATCGCCTTCATTGCTTTTTCAGTAGATTCACATTGTGTGTTTGCCCTTTCAAGTTGCTGAATGGTTTCTTTCTTGAAATTTTCAGCTTGCTCAAGTATCTTCTGTTCCAGAGTCTCAAACATGGAATTTATCTGATCTCTGAATTTCCCAATGTCAGATACTATTCTCACATGGTAGTCATCTACTTGACTGTATCCTCTAGCAACGGCGTCTTTGAATTCCACCAATTTCTTCATAATTACTTTAATCTCAGCCGTAAGAACCTCATATTGCTGATCGTTGATAAAATCGGCTGCAGCATCTCTAATGAAATCAACGTTTGTACATTGTCTGTGATTTAAATGTACACAGACACCACAGGAAAACTCCTCGTGATCTCGACAATAATACTCCAGCAATTTTCCATCATGTTTCGCACAAAAGTTACCCTCCGCAGACGACAATTTCTGTCTGGGCATGTTCGTCTGGTCCATGATGGTGTGATGGCGCGACATCTTGGATCCCCGATGTGTTAGTTGACATGATGTACATATAAACTCGTTACAATCTACACAATACCCTGTAGCTATCTGATGACGACTGTTTTCCTCACAAGGTTCACAATGAATGTCTGCCTGGTTGTCTTCATCACACCCATGTAGGGTGAATCTTCTTCCTGGGACCTCCATTATCGATGAGACTTTCTGGAGATGTTGGTTATAGAACTATCAACACCATCTGAAATATGCATACATAGTTTTAGTTCTCATTAAGAACAAGTACACCAGTTTTGACTCTCTGGAAAGTCTTGTTTCACTTCTTTTCAAGGGGGTTTACAAGGGCGTCCAGAAGGTTTACTGCATTTGCAAAGAAAAAGTCCTTAAAGCATCACTTTGATAAGCCCTTTTGCCTTTTCACAAATTTGATGGGGTTTGCCTCAGGCCCCACCTATATATCCGCGTATCTGCTTGAAAATCAAAGACATATCACATCAATGTACGTCTTTATCATGCTTTATAAGGGATGGCCGTATTTCATTTGCCAAATATTCTATATTGTATGCACGAAAACTTCAATACCACTATGTGGAGGAAATTAAGATACAGAGGAAGAAGAATTACACATTGTTGTAAGCTGCATGCCAAATACATCGGTATATTTTAAGAGAAGCTTGAAAATATAGGCTACTAGAACAAAAAAGAAACGCAACTTCCTTTTCAATTCCTTCTTACGCAAAGACATCAAATCAGATTTATACAAAATGAGATACATTTAAAGCAATAACATTTCACCTTATAAAGTTCACAAAATCTTGTTTCTGGTAAATTCCCTAAATAAGAAAACACCCAGTTTACACCGGGTATCAACACAATTAAAAAAAAAAAAAAAAAAAAAAAAAAAAAAAAACTGTATGTAGGTCGAAAATCACAATCTGTTTCGTTCGTTTTGGTCCGATATTCGAATGCTGTGAAGTCCATGCGACTTATTAACGGTCTCCGTTGCAGTCTTAAACCTATCCCGTATGTAGGATTGACCTGATGATACGGTCTTGCCTTGACGTCATATCTCTTGCACGCCCGCTTCGTGATCGATCGGTTGTGGTCCCATTGAGAGCCAACAGCATGCACAGTCAAAAATGTGTCAATTTGTTGCCCCATCAATGTCGTAAGTAGCCGTGCTGTATGCGTAGGGTAGTGAGAAGTGATTCGACACTTTGTCTTCTTTTTTTGTCTATGTTTAAGCTTGTGTTTGAAGAAAATTTGTATTGATAGTAATCATTTAGAAAACACGACAGGGGATAAGTAGTTTTTAATAATTTTCCATGTATCACGCGATGAATTTACGACATCTAAAGAAAACGACGCTATATTTATATTTATTATGCGTATGGATGCAGGTATATCAAAAATGTACTCAATAGCTATTTAAAACATATTTCGTCGAAAATATTATGAATAATTGGCGTTGTGTATCTTTTTTGTTCTAGTATAATAAGGTTTTGCACGGACAAGGTTTTATTCCCATTGGAAAAGCAATTCTTTACTTGCTCCCAAACTAGTTCTAGTATATTTAATGCTGTTTGACCAGTCGAATTAAACTAGAATGTTTGGGCATAGTGTACCGAGACAATAGTTATCATGAAAAGTGCCTTACCTTTTCTTTAAAATCCCTTCAACACATTATCTAAAATAGGTCATATTTAAAATATCACGTTTGAAAAGATAATACAGGTTAACACACCGAATGCTAGATAATCAATCGCACCTTTTTGCACCCTTCTCTATACCAGTTGATCTACCAGCCAATCTATTGGCTTTACATTAAATTCAGTTTCCTCTCCCGTTCATCTATTACAATAGACGTCTTTGTATTGTTTACAAATACCACTAAGACGGCTGTGTTGCTGATAATTGGTTATTTTTCATAAATACGAAATATGGAACATGTAATACTCAAAGTTATGCAGGTAATTCTATAGCTATGGATATTTGAAATTTGATATAGGCCATACATTGCTAGACACCGGTATATGCTTATCCATTCAGAAATTGGGAAAGACGTATTTCGTTGTTTTCCTCATAAATATTTGGAGAAAGATTAGATATCTCAATTCTAGAGGAACTGCAAACGACAGAATTTATAATAACATAATAGCTAGTATGACATGCACCATGTTAGAACGGATAAAAAACTTTAAGGAAAAAAGAAGAAAATGCTAATCACTAGCATTTCCTTCTTTTCCTTCAAGGGTTTTAAAAATCACACCAAGTACGGTTGTAAGAATAGGCGCGTTAGAGGTTTTGACCAGTAGGCCCAAGGGCGGATCCAGGATTTTTTTTTCCGGGGGGGGGGGGGGGGTCAACGCCCAAAATGATGGCTTGAAATATAAAGTTATAGTATAGTCAAAATTCAATTTTCGGCCAATTCCAGGGGGGTCATGACCCCTTGACCCCACCCCTAGATCCGCCCTTGAGGCCTATATTTTTATCCAAACTAAGCTACCGTTTGATTACCCACGTATCAACGCGGACTGAGCTCCTCGAATCGACACTCTTCGACATGCGGATTATTTGGGCTGCAATAATGAAGAAGTTGGAAAGAATTGTGAGAAAGGAATGAAATACTGATAGCTATGATTATTTCCATCAATTATTTCCATGTAATAATGTTTAAATGAATTGGATGTAGGTTTACGTCGCATTCAACAGCTAAGGTCATATTGAGACGGGATCTCGTTTTAAAGTCTCATCGGAAAGACTGGTTTAAAGGAAATGCTTTCTGGAAAGTTAATTTTGTCGACTAAAGTAAGCCTACTGTAATATGCACAAGAAGCAATATCGAGAGACACATACAATGCATGGGTTTGACGTCTCTATTGTGAAAAGGATTAGTAAAATATTGGCACAAAAGAAGAAAATGCTGATAAACAGCATTTTCTCCTTTTGACTCAACATTTTCCTGTGGTACGAGGGACGTTCAATTAATTTTGGAACTGGGATTCTATAAGCCATAGTTATGTCGCAATTCAATTTTAAGTTTCTTCAATCCTTCGAAGTAATCCTCTTTGACACCTACACGCTTCTAAAGTTTTGAGATCCATTACCTATATGACAATAAATGGGCCTCTTTTGGAACACACCGCAGACACTGGAAAATTGCACTGCATATGGGACATGAATGCCTATACCTACGACCAGAGGCTTTTTTCTTTATCATGGGGAACACAAAAAAGCCACACGGGCTTAAGCCCGGCTATAAAGGTGGATGAATAGGCTGTGCAGCATGTGTCTCTTTCAGAGAGTCTTGGACAAGATGACACCTGTGGACAGCTCCGCTGTCATGGATTTGGTACATGCCTCTTTAGCCGGTCCTAGACCTGCTCTTTTCGTGATATTTCTTTACTTTCGCCGACATACATTTCTTGTATGAATGGCCGGCGATAGATGTACTATTTGAAACAGTAATTTGAACAATACGTCCGTTACATTTGAAAATTACCGCGTACAAAACTTTTGCCGCACTTTTAATTTTTTGGCTATTATGGATCTTGCCTGAGCATTTCATAACCATTTAGTGCTAATGACACGCCGTTAGTACTTGTAGTAGTAGATTATTATTCAATCATATGTTTAAAGCTCAGAAAGCCCGTATTTGTTGCATTTATTGCATTATTTCAAAATATATTTTGCACGGTGGCTCTCTGTTCTTTAGGCAGCAGGTGGGGGACCCAATGGGCATAAACCTTTCTGTTTCAACCCTTTCGTCAAAATCGTATAACATGCCCCCGATGAAAAACCAACTTTATCTGCTATTTCTTGCACTCTGAACCATGCGTCTTGTTCGGTCATGTCGGAATTTACAGCAACATTTGCTTGGTACTAGCTCCACCCAGGTTGCTTGAGAGGGGGTATTATTCAGGTCAATTTTACCAGTTTCAATTTTTATTATCTTCCTAAAAACTGACGTATATTCAACGTTCGAATGTCCACGAATCTGATATAGTTCATTATATACATGTGATGCAGATATTTCAAAGCATATGCGACCTTTAACGTAGACCCGTACATCCTACTTCAGTTCGTTTTCCATTTTGCGCACAGCGAAATAGCCATTGTGTATGACTGAACCAACTTAAAAGTTCAATAACTTTTGAAAGAGTCTACGAATTTGTCTCAAATTTTGACCAAGTATAGACAGTAATTTTCCCGTCAGATAGCCGCAAGCATCAGTAGTTCTATAGAACCATGAAGTATGGTGGAGCATTAGTACCACTTTTAATTGAACGCCCCTCGTATTTTTAACACAAAATCCACCTTTATCAGTTATTCATTGTATTGCACACAGCACATTTCAATAGGGACCATGCAATAGTTTGTTGCTTTTTAAAGTATTTTAATAAAATTGTAAGGATGCTTCCACTCTTTTTATACCACAGTTGGTAGCGCATCTGCATCTCACTCGAGAGGTCCCGGGTTCGATCCCGGCCGCGGCAAATGTCCTTTCTGACAAAATGTCACCCACCAATGGTTTGATTTCGCTAACCTATGTGGGCGAGCAGCTGGGGCTCGGTTATGGTTTTTTGGTAGGCTAGTACTGGTATGAGAAACAACAGGAATCCATGGTTAGGTGCTACATTCGTCGCGATATGACCATAGCAGTTGACAACGGCGTAAAACCACAATAAACTAAACTCTTATCATACAAGTATATCGTCGGCTACGTTCGAAAATGTCTAGCTTGAAAAAGCTGTAGTTACGATATTTTCGAACGTAACCAACGATATGTTTCACTGTATCCGGGTCATCTAAAAGCGGTACCATCATCGCCTGGCGAGCAATGTTAGCTCAGCCGGTTTGCAAATGTACAAATTTCAAGTCTAATAATCCATAAGAGTCCTTTACGGGTTCGAATCCCGGCTCGGCTGTGATGTATACTAGTATGCCTATCATGAATAATGTGTTTCTCATATTCATTTTGGCATTCAAGGGTAGATCGCCTGCTTTGTTTTAGCAGCTTGGGATAAACGTGTGCGTCATTCCTCTCATTGCGGTCTCTATATTGGGGGGACGCGGCCTTAGCGCAGTTGGTAGCGCAAATGACCCTCATTCGAGAGGTCCCGGGTTCGATACCCGGCCGCGGCTAATACCCTTTCTGACAAAATTGTCACCCACCAATGGGTTTGAAATCGTTAACCTAAGTGGGCGAGCAGCTGGAGGCTCGGTAAGGGTGTTGTGGTAGTACTGGTTTGAGAAATAACAGGAATCCATGGGTAGGTGCTCCAGCCGCCGCGATATGACCCTGGTAGTTGAAAACGGCGTAAAACCCCAATAAACTCAAACTCTATATTGGGGACGTCCAGACCAGATACAATTTGGGAAAGGGTTAAATTCGGATATGCGAGATTAACATTTCAAAACAAAACGTAAGAATATCGAACAAGTTTTAATGAGTAGCAGATGTTTTAAATTACACAATATATGATTATTTAAAGAAATGTATTTTTCTTTCCCTTTCATATTAAATTATGACAAGCAGGTATAATAGAATAAGATTAGACTGCACGTATGTGCAGGTTGATCTTATTTTATGCGACCTGCTTAATCTGGAAAAATAGGGACTCATCGTGACAAAGGTATAATGTACACAAACATCAAGACAAAAAAGGCACTGTTGCTTAAGCCTATCCCAAACAAGGCATACTTTTGACGTCACTTACAGAAACGCTTGAAAACATTGAGACAAAAGAAGAAAATGTTGATAATCAGCATTTTCTCCTTTTGTCTCAATATGTTCTATGCTATTTTGTGCACAATATTTATCGTTACCTACACCAACGTTGTCGTCTGCAGCAACTTTCAAATTGGAACACCCTAATAGTTTGTCGTTTGGGAAAGGGTTAAATACATGTAAAATGGTTTGTGCAATTATATTATATTGAATACTTTTTCGCTTCAGTTTGTTACACAGATTTTATCTCTATAACGTCAAAAAGTATCATTTTCCAAAACATTAAAATAATAAAACTAATAATAAATAACAATAACATTATCCATAAAGAAAATAATATACACGAAACTATAATTGATTTGTCACATTTTGATAAAAGCTCTAAAACATATACATGTAAATATTTAGGCCTAAATGAATTTTTGCCTGAATTTTCTCAGACCAATGTTGTCGTTTCCGAAGATTCCCGTCCAAAACATCGTAATCCACTGGAAGCAGAATCGAGAGCTTTTAATCTAAGTTATTAGAGCTTGGTCAATTAATGATCAAGGTAGAATATACAAGATGTAGCCATTTTGAGATTCATAAAACATCTGATTTTTTCGAGCGTCGTCGTTACGTATCCGAAATTATTCGGGCGCGGTCGTAAACATTCGGCGGTTCCACCGCCGAATTTTTTGGACGTCATAACCGGTATAATGATAAAGTATGAAGTAATTGTACAAATAATATCTTCGCCCCTCCTGCCCACCCCACTACTTGTTGTGCCAGCCGATCGGGGGCATTCCGTGCTGCTTGAAGTTCCAACCCATACATCTGCAAAAAACGAACAATGCGTAATGAATTAACATTTTTTACAAAAAGTCTCCCTGAATTAGGATATTGATAAATGCACATAGTATACATATCAATTTAACAACAAATTTTATCATAGATACATATATTCACCGCCGTGTGAATCGAACTACCCTAAAAATATGTATACCATTTCGGAAAGCGATAAATGTGATGCGAGTGAAACAACCTTAACAAAATCTTGTACAGTCTTGGCAAACGCAGAAGTATTTCGATGCTATTCAACAAAAAATCTCGTAACTGCAGCTTTTTTAAGCTGCAGTTACGAGGTTTTTGTTGAAAAGCAGCATAAGTTTTAAATACGTTATCTATAATTTTTAACTACATGTCTCTTTAAATTGGATAATGCAACCACAAGAGAATAAAATCGAACTGTTGCTTCAAAGAAAACTGTATATCCCGATTTATATATTTGATTTTATACAAAACACCGAGAAAAGCTCATTTAAAATTAAATTTAAGAACATCTGATTTTTCCATGTCTTATATCTAATGTGAATCATGCATAATTTACACAATCTTAAATGGTCATGTCATTTCAAAGGGCTTTTTGGTCCAATATTATTGTTTCTGAAACTATCTGCTAGTATAATTAATAAGAAACAATTTCCGGCATTCTTGCACTAAAGGTATTGAAGAGAGTATAGACTAAGATCAGACTGCACAGACGTGCAGTCTGATATTAGCATGCACTGTCTATTCTATACTCAATTTTGCAACAAAAACTTGAGACATACTTATTGAAATGACTCTTAACCCCTAACCACACAGTGACGACTTTTGACATCCCACAAGATAAAAACTTTGGAAAAGATTGTGGAAAATGAAGAAATTGCTTATGAAAGCAATTTCTTCATTTTCCACAAGGTTTTCTAACAAAAAAGGAAAGATCTTTAAACTTACATCAACTTGAAATCGTCGTCTGTAACATCTTTCAAATTGGATGTCCAAAATTTTGCCATTTGGTAATGGGATAGATGTCTAAGAAAAAAACGTGTTAATGACCAAGTATATAATAATCACCTGAGACTATCTGCTAGTTTGATTTGTTTGTCCATCATTTCTCGTTCATGTTGTCTCTGTAACTCTTTATCCTTCAACAGCTCTTTCTCTCTGAAATTATATCAAATTAATTCTATCGTTTTCCTAAATAATACAATTTTAGAATAGTTTGAAATGAAAGAAGCTTCAGACCATAAAATAATGATAGTAAAAAAGTAAGTCCACTCGATATTATGGCATAGAAAAGATGAAAAGTGAAAAGAGAAATCACGTTATCAGCATTAATTCCTTCTTTTCCGTCATTTTTTCTAACTCTTATCTATTCTCTTTCTTCTCTGGAAAAACCCAATACAACACAATACAAGGCGTTTTTTTTGTGAATGAGGAGTGGGTAAGGTGCATAAATCAGAATTGTCCGAATGTATTGGTGTTGCAGACGACGAAGACCTGGTTTAATTTGCAACGTTGTACATTTGTGTAAGAATGAAATGATTGAGGAGAAAAGTAGGAAAAGTCTGCTTTCAGAGATTTGGAATCGTTTAACCCCATTTTGTCGTGTCCTAGGATTTTTAAACATTTTGGACAATTCTTTCAGGATGAATCGGAAAATCATAGTTACAAATAAAACCATGCAAGATGTTTGGAGAAACTAGCAAAGACCGATAGACCGTGGAAAATTGGGACTTTAGCGGGAATAGAGAATATATCGTCGCTTTTCAAAGAAAACCTCGTAACTGCAGCTTGAAACAAGCTGCAGTTAAGAGGTTTTTGTTAAAAAGCGTCGATGTACTAATAAAAGAAGAGCATCAGAACAAAACAGGATAACTTGACCACTGTGAACATGTGAGGAAAAGTTAAATTCCGGGTATCATAAAAGAGAAACAAATTAGTGGGGTGACAATTCACTTCAAATTAATGTTATTTTCAAGTCCAATACCTATGGTATGGGTATTCATTAGAATCCTCTAGATGAGACAATCGTGGTGAGTACTTTTATTTATGATGCACAAACGTTTGCTAACGGACGAAAAGGCGTGGTTTTGACGTCCTTAATTAATTAATAGAACAAGGTTTCAGAAAAAAAGAAGCATATATATTCTCCTTTTGTCTCAACATGTTTGTGCTTTCATGTACACAGATTCCATTTTTACCAACATCCATTTAGTAGTCTTTACAAGCTTTCAATCTAAATTCTGCTGTTTGGTAAAGGGTTTCATCTATAAATTTACAAAATAGCATACACGACAACGACTCTGTAACATTACCACGGTGTATAATCACGTGACTTAGAATTTCCGATAATCTTCAATAACTTTGTCAATACTTGACCAATTTGAATTCGGTTTGAAGCAAAGAAGGTAGAAAAATGTCAGAAATAATATGGCCGTAGTAGACTTTTGATAAATCAAGCGATAAAAAGTTATTGACGATAAACCAAATTTTTGGTTTATCTTCAATAACTTTTTTATCAGTTGATTTTTCAAAAATCAACCACGCCCATCTAATGCGTGACGTCTGTCCACATTCTCTGCTTCAAACCTAATTCAAATCGGTCCCGTATTAACAGTTATTGAAGATATTCAGTAATTATTACATCACGTGATTATCCACCGTGATTACATGAATTGTACAATTATAAAATAAATTGAAACTGTTTTATATTTGTTGTGAACAGTCACCGTGGCAACATGCACGGGAGTTATATAGCACAAACATTGTTTAGTTTCTTATTTTACGTCAATATTTTCTTAAGTCCTTTAAACCATTACCACACAATGACTCTTTTTGGCTCCCCACAAAATAATTGCAGTGGAAAACATCGTGAAAAATGAAGAAATTGCTTGTGACAAACATTTTCTTCATTTCCCACAATGTTTTCCATCCAAAAAGACCTAAAAATTAGAAATTCCATTCACTTGAAATTGTCGTCTGCAGGATCTTTCAATTTGGACCGCCCTAAAATTTTGTCGTCTGGTAATGGGTAAAAGAAATAAAAGGAAAAGTTAGTGTGATCAATTGATAATAGCTGGAGTGAACAATCACCGTGGAAACACGCATGCAACTTATTAGAAACACTTCAAATCACAAACATGCACGATACTGACTTACATGCTTAATATATCACTGCTAAATATCTGCACAGAAAACAAGGGAAATAAATATAATTAAACATTTATACAAAAGCTTATTATAATTCGAATAGATGAAACAAATGCTCAGGAAAGGGTACATGCAAGAAATGGAAGTTAAGCAAGAATTAGCAAACAAGTTGTTCAAAATATCCTATTCCCTGGCATTCATTGCACGTTCTAAATGATTTTGTTATCACGAATGGAAGGAACATAATCCTTCAAAATTCACGAGTCCAATTCAAAACTAGGCTAATAGAGATTTACGGATTAGTACGAAATGGAATACGAAATGGAAATGGAAATGAAATCAGGGGAATGTATCAGGATACTTGGAATATGGTGGCAGGCCACTCATATTTGCCTCTATGTAATTCTATGTAAAATCCAGATACAGCGTCAAACTTGCATTGAAAAAAAAACTGGATTTGACGCCCATAATAGAAAACGCATTGAACATAATTAGGACAAGATAATGAAATGCTGAAAGCCACAAGAAAGACATGACTTAGAGGTCCCCAATAGAAAATGCATGGAAAAACAACGGGACGAAAGAATAAAATGCTGATAACCATAAATCATATCTCTATCAACACCCAATTTGTTGTTTGTAGCAGCTTTCATTATAGACGGCCCAAATATTCTTCCTTTTTCGAAAGGGTGAGCATTTGAAAAAATCAAATGCATTTATTTCATTTCAAGGAGTACTGTAGTAGTAATGGTCTGTGAAAAATGTCTGAGATGAATTTGTCAATAGGTCATCTTAACTGACACGATTTAAAAACGCACAAAGTACTTTAACAGATTGTTCCTACTAGATCTGCATAACAGTTGCATAGTTATGTATAATTGTATATGTATTAATTGTAAGCATAACAGGAAAGAAAATGACCTTTAAAGTCATGAAAATTGTCTGAATGGACGTCCGTTTATGCCCAAATGCGATGACGTTGGGTGAGAGTCTGGCACCAAGCAGGACGACCGTGTGACAGCGAATCCCGGGTTCTCGCAGGTGATTTATCACCGTGTCACGTAGACTGGGTTCCAGACTGATCATTTTTCCCTCCTTTACTTTCTCCGGTCTAAAGGTCAATATCGACACGATCAAAAACGGATGCCGCAATATGTAACGGGTATTGATTTTTTATGCGCTATCTTACTGACCAAATTGTATATTGACGACTGGACCCAGGCTACCGTGTCACGATGTATCGGCCACCCTCCATTACCAACCATAGCATTTGCTGTAGAATGAGCCGTCATAAATCTGTTGCGTAAGTGACTTTGACGTATATAATTGTCTTGACGTACAGATGTTACTCGCGGCTGACTGGGACGTTGATGGTCTTCATTTGTTCTCTGGTTGTTTACACGTCTCAGTAAATTGGAAAAACTACCTCGGCTACATTAAAACATCTAGCCACCTACGTTTGCGAAACAATACCGGCCAAAAGCCAAAAAAACTTGATTCCTGTCTGTCAAAATAATCCCAAAAATTTTATATACAAAATTTATCCATAGTTGTCGTAGGTTTGCAATGAGTAAATCAATTAGGCAGTTTGTACACACAAAAACTTAGTGATTTAGCACGTGTTCTGAATGTACCAGGCACTAGAGCATTTTGTGATGGGAGGTTTAGATGTCCGGTTAGTTTACAGAAGACACTACAAAATCGCTGGGTTGGGAGGGGTATACATTGTCTTATGCATGTCCCCAAATTAAAGTGTAAATCTAATGTACTGTGATTTTTATATTGACCCACACTTCCAACACAAACTTATTTTTGTAAATTTTTTTGTACATGCGAATACTTTTCAATTTTATTCTTCTAAGAAAAATCCCTATGCACACCTTAATTAATATGACATTAACTTGTTTATTTTTGCCGTTCTTCACCAGTGATCTCCGGAGTCGGTGTTCAAATCCATTAATTTGATGCAGCAACTGAAACTCGAACTCATTGCCTACTACCGATAGTGATCGGCGTTACAAACAAGTTTACAAAATACTCGGTAAGATTTTAGACAAGATGAATATTTTAGACATTTTTTACTCGAAGTGCCTAAATTTGGTACTAGTATTCAAGCCAGATGATTGGTCTTTGAAACGGCCAAAGCTGTGGTGTCATTTAATGCCGTAGTCCCTAATTTTAGCGCTGTTTGTCAACCATGCATAGATTACACAATGTATGACATAAAAATCTGCCAAGTAAGGATTCTAAAACGACTTTTTACCAGCAACAATTCGAATTCATCTATATCAAAAATTGCCCTTTTCCGACAGGGATGCACGAGTTATTCCCTTTTTCAGAGCGATTGGCTTTTTTCGACGCATCCATAGCTGGGTAACTACTCAGGCTCAGGAACCTCTCACCTGTCACGGAACGGATCATTTTCAGCAACACAAATGGCAACCGTAACAATCGGGAAATGTTACTGTCCAACCAGTGTCCAGACTGACTTCGGGAGCGGAGATTAGAGTCGGTCATATACTAGACACAGACATAGTCAGATCTTCGGATATAATTGTGTCAAGTACATCGAAGATGGCCGAACCCGCCAGTAGACGGATTTGTTCAGTGACGAATCACGCTTCACACCTTAAAAAATCAAAGGACGGACACGAATCGGTCAGAGCTTTACCCTGGCGTTATCGAAGTCGACACGACGGTTGGTCATGGTTTAGGGCAGAACCAAAAACATCATGAAAGACACAACTCGTCGTGTTTTCGTAATTGACACAAGATGTGGATATCCCTCTTCTGGTGTTAATTTGTTTTAGGTTTACGAACTCAGAATGCAATGCAGAGCCAGAGTGCCAGTAATTCCTAAACTGTGTTATATTTCCATTCCAAATACAAACATAAGCATTTTGTATGGTATAGAATTTTGAATTAATGCATACTTATGGAAATATTTGACAAAAATGTTCAAAATCACCTCCCTTGCATATGAATATAGAATAAAATAATATTTGTAAATCATTTTCTTCTTGAAGCATAAACTTGAAATCCGGCATGGTGAATTAACTTATGTGAAGTGTATTTACAAGTGTGTGTAATTTGATGCATTTTGTATTGCTAGAAAGAGGTGTTTTCATTCTCAGTTCGTAAACCTTAAAAGACACCCTTCTTTGACGTGAAGTTTAGCTCTTCCTCTGTGAATGAGATTCTTTTCTGTACAGATGCCATCTGCAGTTTGTATATGATCCAATTATTGGCTGCTCAAATTTCGTTTCTTTCGATGAAATAATAAATGTGATGTACAAAATTAAACAAATATTTGCGTCTTGAGTGTATTTTAGCACATATATTTCAATGCTATCTATCATCAAAAGGGAAAACCGGCACATAAAAATAGAAAAAAGAGAAAAGACAACGTAGGATTTGAACCAACCACCTCCGAATTTAGACACGTTCACTCAACACAGAAATAGGGGAACCATCATCACGTATGCTGAGATGCTCCCTCTCCCCCTACAATTCATTTCGGTTTCATATTCGTATTCCATTTCGTACTAATTCGTAAATCTCTAATAGGCCTATATACAGTGAACTTCGTTTTGGTTCAAAACTGAACGGTGTTACTCATAAGAAAACTGGTGGTGAACTCGGCCAAAGCGAGGGACGTTTTTCGCTACAACAAGGTACATATATTTTGCGTTTAAATGTGAGTTTAAAGATCTGATTGGGTAGTTTTTCTAACAACAATGAATTTGTTCTAAAAATAGACCGGGTTTACTGATATGTTTTGACAAACCGTCTGTGTTGTTATAAAATCTCGCAACTACGGCTTTATCGAAGCCACAGTTACGATATTTTACAACAACACAAACGGAATACTATGATCGCGAAAAAACGTCCCATGCTTCGGCCGAGTTCACCAGTGACCCACCTCTGTAACTCGTCACAGCGGACTGAACTGGCACTATCCCCATGCATATGATTCTCAGAACACACATATACCCTGTGAGCGTCGATACACTGTTTAACTTCAGACTCGGTAGAGTGATAATGTCCGTCAGCACACACGTGATTGCTCATAATGCCGCGTCGACCACCTTTAGTCTGCTGTTGCATACCATTGTTGTTGTTGTTAAAAATGTTGCCCGCCATGGCTGTGTGAGTGATTGGGTTGTTATTGGAACCGAAACGGCTCATGTCTGAAAGAAATTCATTTAAAGTTATAGAACCAATCGAAAAATATATATATTCATATAATGCTATACATAATTTGACTCCTGACTATAACATGTTTTCCTTATCCCTTTACCAAACAAGACCTGCTTTTGACGTCCCTAATAGAACAGGCTTGTGAAAACATTGAAACAAAAGAAGAAACTGCTGATAACCAGCAGTTTCTCCTTTTGTCTCAATATTTTCTGTGTCATATTTTACACAAATAGTATTTTTAATAACATCTATTTTGTCATTTGTCGCAGTATTTGAAGTGGATCACCCTTTAGAAATTTTGTCGTTCGGTAAAGGGTTAAAGCTTTTTATATAACTCAGCAGCCCACATGCTCATAATGAGGTCCCCGGTTCGATTCCCGGCCGCAACAAATTTCCTTGCTGAAAAGTTGTCACTCGCAAATGGTTAGATAAAGATGTGGCAGTAGGCCTACTGATTTGAGAAATAACATGATTCCGTGGTTAACCCTTTCCCAAACGACAAAAAATAGGGCGATCTAATTTAAAAGCTGCTGTAGACGACAATATGGGTGTTAATTAAGGTTGGATTTTATTACAGTTTAGCTCAGAAAATATTGAGACAAAAGGAGAAAGTGCTGATTATCAGCACTTTCTTCTTTTGTCTCAATGTTTTCCCAGGCCTATTCTCTTAGGGACGTCAAAATAAGGTCTTTTTTGGGAAAGGGTTAAGAGCTCCAGCCGTCGCATATGAATTGAGCAGACGAAGGAGGCGTTAATCCCAAATCAGTCCAGATTCCTATTTCATTTCTCGTCAAGCGGAAAACTATTGTAAATTCAAATCAAATGCATTATCATGGTTTTGTACGAAACCTTCGATTTGTCAATAAAATTATTTAAAAAAAATGATTTAAAAAATAAGAGTTGACAAGCCACATTCCTAATATTGACAGATACGATTATTTACAGACATATCCTGTACGAATACCCCTTATATCGATTATTTCACAATTCTGTCATATTTTGCGACAAAGTTCACCCTTTGCCACCTTCAATTAAGCACATTAATGAATATATTCCCCTGGCAATTCCTGCTTAGATAATTATCCAAATATAGCCATAGACATGAATATATTTGGGAACTCTATTTTCTCGCATTTTATGAAGATCGGATGCCTTGAAATAAGATATATCTCGACCTATTATACAGTAAACCTACGAACATGTATAATTATTATATTTTATTTAGGCCTATGTCATTTATAATATATTACAATGGGACTATATTAACATACAGACTAAAGATACAAAATGGATTAGAACGAAAGCTTTTGCCAATAAATTTCTTTTATTATTACTAGCATTATTGATAGAATAGATGTTCAATATTGATAATAGATGGAGTAGTCAACCAATCATGGCTCATAACACGGATTCTATCAATATTTACTTGTTTAACTTGTTACCGGGGTAACCTTTCTAAAATTGACTTATTGTCATGGCTGACATCTATAAAATCGCCAGAAAATGAAAAGAATAAAAACAAACCACATTGTCTGTAATTTTTAACATTTACATCAATTCAAGATGAAAATCGAACGAAGTGAAAAGATTCACGTACAATATCCAAGTCTTTAGAATCTTTGTAGCATGGCTCTTTAAACTGCACGTAGGCATACAAGATGCAGATTTGAAGAATTAAATTAATTTCAGTCAAATGATAGACATTTTAAATTCTTATCATACGTAGAGTGTACATTATCATGTACATGTTAATACATGTATATAAAAAGGAAAACATACTCGTTATTGAATATGTGACAGTTTTTAAAATTCAACTCATTATTAGAAGTCTGATTATTCTATTAGCCTAAATAGCCTACCTATCATTCAGGTAGGAAAAAAAGAATACAAAAAATGTTTACATGAAATAAAGAAACCAATTTACCTTTATTGCTGTTTTTCTGTTTAATTAATGAAAGAATCCCACCTTTGACCTGAATACCTATTTAATTTCCAATACACATCGCTCGTGCCTTTCACACGGTGAGTTATTATTGATTGGTTGCCATAATAAATATTGGAAAAGGGAAGTAATTCATTGTCGTTACTAGAGTATCGATTATTTCCCTTTGACCATACACGTTTTTATGACTTTTGTTTATCTATTTATAAAGCTTTAAAAAGACATTTCATAGATATTTTCAAGTATTACTTTTATTTTATCTGAAAGAGAATATTTTCTTATCAAAATCGTGAAAATTCAAGATAATGCATTAGTTCCGTTAAAGAGGACTCGTATAGATCTAGATCTTCGTAATTATTTTTTTCTTAAAATAAACTCAATTGTCGTTAAACTAGCTAACATGTATGTAAATGGAATTTGTCATTCCCTTCCTAACTTTTAGAGCGTTTTTCTGGCTTATCAGTATCAATTTTTTGATAAAACTGATATCATTTAAACGCATAAGGATAACCAGTATTGGCAGCAAACATACTAGAAAATGAAATGGGAATGAAATGTCCCTTTAAAGAAATGTCGCTTATGGCTTTCTAATCGACACATCCTAAATCATTGTCTTTGGGAAGGGCTAATTAGGAGAAGTGGAAGGGCCATACAACGTGAATCTCTGATAGATCGACGATGTGCACCGACCGAACCCTCGCCGAAACACAAACTAGATTCTGCGACAACTAAATGGAATTTTTTAGAAAAAAAATCTGACAAATTAATTCTTTTATTAAAAACTAGAATCACCCCTTTACCCTCAATACACCCGTGCTATTCATTTTAAAACCACTTGAAATTGCTCGCATATTGACAGAATTATTGGAAATTGCTCAAATTGTTATTGTTGTTGTTGTTGTTATATCACGTTATTCTGCACCGTGTCCATTACGGTCGTCAAAATGCTCCACTGTTTGAAATAGGGTTATAAACGCTAAGTTTTTAGAGGCATTTTCAATGACAAGTAAGATTGGCTACTGCTGGGACATAAAACGAAGAAAAGGTCAAAGTCACAAAAGGAGAAATGAATATAACACGTAAACCATAATACATTGAGCAGATTTGGGCCTATATTTGAAGATCAATGGCAACGAATTTTATGCTAGAAATAGACTAGGTTTACGGTTATGTTTTTATAAGCCGTCGGTGCTGTTACAAAATCTCTTAACTACGGCTTGAATAAAGCCGTAATTACGAGATTTTATAACAACACCAACGAAATATAAATGTTTGTCCGAAATTACGTCACAGTTAACCGAATAAAATCGTGCCCTATTTGTAATGTCCAACGCATATGATTTTCACAAAAACCGTTATGACATGTGTTGTAGATATTTTAGAGGTGGTTGGCGTTTGAACAGAAAGCACGAGATTACATAATCCAAAACTTAATCACGTGCATTTCGTGTAGAAAAACGATTGTCTCATCCCGTGCACACACACACAACAACAAAACGTTGATGGATTATCGGAGCATTCTAAACTTTGTCAACTCTCCAGGAGCCGATGTACAGCAGCCATCACCGGTCTCATCCGAGTCTATATGTGCTGGACTTGCCTGTGCTGATCCGAACAACAACATTATCAAGGTAGCGTAAAGTTAGTAGGGGAGATTGGTTAGGGATTTGGTCATAGCTTATTGTACCCCCAAAGGGTCGTAATATGTCATTGCCATGGTCGTCCGTCCGTCTGTATGTCCATCAGTCTGTTCGTCTGCCTGTCCGTTAGCAATTTCTTGTGTGTGCAACTCCTACGGAATTACGGAATTCAGATAACTCTTTTTTTCTTGAATTATCTGCCATTGATAGGGTGGTCACACTCTTTTCCAAAAGTATTCCAGGCCCTACAAAATATATACCAGCTTACAGAGAATATTGAGAGAAACATAAAACTGGTTGAATTGTGAAAATCGCACATTGCGTTATGGAATAATGCTTATTCATATTTTTACAAAGGGGAGATAATTCTGCCGAATTACGTTATTGTTTATTTTTCAAAGAACTTCAACATATTATATATCACTTTCAAGGTCTGAATGAGAGGAACTCAAAACTGCTTACTTTTTTAAAATCAGACATTTAATAAAATAGTTACACCCCTTTGAAGTTTTACCAAGGATGAGATTATTCTACCAACAATTTAGTTCTTCATTTTCTACCCAACAACAATTATATATTAAATATTTGTTACATTATTTCAACCCTTCCCCGAACAAGACATGATTTTCACGATCATATATGAAAAGGTTTTGCAAAACATTGAGACAAAAGAAGAACATGCCGATAACCAACATTTTCTCCCTTTGCGTAAATATTTTCTGCGCTTCGTTGTGCGCATATCATTTCCGTGTCATTGCCTCCGATAAAAACAAGATTTTACGACATACAAAATAGGAATTTCAAACAAGAAATAATAATTCAAACTTTCAAGTTATCGATTATTAACAGTTTATCCCTATTTCGTGAGGAAACAGCCTTTCAAAACATTGACCAAAAAGAGACCATACATTTGAACATGTCCATTTTGCAATCTGTAAATTCAATCTAATTTTTGGCTGCCTCACCCTCTCCCGAAAAAGACCTGGTTAGACCTGGTTTTGACGTCCTGAACGGATTTTATTGAAGGTGAAAAGATTGAGGCGAAAGAATCTTACACTCTCAACTTTCTTTTACACTCATTCTGTCGCCTGTCACAGCTTTCGAGTTGGATGACCATAAAGTTTTACTGTTTGGGAAAGGGTTAAATGGATGTTTAGGAAGCCCATGAGAAACGCCAATTTTGTAAATCCCTTTGGACTGAGCACGGAGTGCTCAAGATGAGCTATTGTGGTCACTCACCGTCCGTCCGTCCGTCTGTTCGCCCGTAATTCCTTGGAAAACCTCCTACTCCTTAACCATTGGGCCGATTTTGACAAAACTGAATAGGAATGTTCCTTTGATGACCATATTAAAAAAATGTTCGCGATTTTTTGATTCGTCAAAAAATATGGGCGTGGCAGGGCGAGGCTTATCGAACTTTGAGAAATCATGATATCATTTTTTACAAATCAACCATTCGGCCAATTTCAACCATACTTTGCAAGAATGTTCTTTGAGTCACTGTTGTCAACATTTATGAATAAAGTTTGGATGAATGGAGTTTAGACAGAAATTACCGATAAATCACGGGGAATTGAAAAACACTTCCCATTGTTAAAGCCTTTGCGCTTGAATGCGCTAACCTAAAAGCACAAGATGTTTTATTATTTGAATAGATAGGATGTTGAAGAAGACGTGTAGGCTTTTCTAGGGTTTTCTGCCGCATAGTTCTTGCCATTTGAAGCCGAGTAAAATGATCTATTTTGAATACCTATTCATCGACTCATAATTCATCGGTTCATCGTATTAACATACACAGATTTATAGATCTATTTTCCCTCTTTAATTTGATATGCGATTTATGAAAATCCGTTGAGAAATGGCAGTGCCAAAGCAATTTTATCACACATACCCACGCGTCGTTCTAAGGTAACGACCGAGTTCAAACAAAGAAACGCAGAGTTGACCCACTTTTTCAAATAGAGATTTAACACGAAAAGAAAGTGTACAGAGTGTCCCAAAAAAAAAAAAAAAAAAAAAAACGGAACCCTATTTCAAAGTCAAATATTTTAAAGCAAAAGCATATAATCTAATTTTTGAATTTGCAGTACTAAAGATACATTATTTTTGCACATGTGATCTAAATTTCACTTCAAAATATGTATTGGTTCAAAAGTTATATGAAATTTAATAAAGACACTAAAAACCGTTTTAACACGAAATCGATTTTTGCGTCTTGTTTGTTTGTAAAAGCGCACTGACGGTCAACTGTTGAGTTCTTTACCATTGTACAAGTACGTACCAATTTTCTCAAAATTTATTAATATTATTGCCGCATGTGCAAACTGAGTCCGTAAGGTGGTTCTTCGAAATAATTTTAATCCTTTCCCAGACCACAAAAAGTTAGAGTGGACTGGATTGAAAGCTGATGCTGATGACAAAATTGACGCTGATAATGACAGAATTTGCGTAAAATACTGCACAGAAAATATAGAGGCAAAAGGAGAGAATGCTAGTGACCAGTTTTTTCTTCTTTTGTCTAAATACTTTCTCAAGCTAATTCCCTCATGTCAAAACCAGGTCTTGTTTGGGAAAGGGTTAAAGTACTTGGCATTTGAGGCTGACCGGCATGTTTTAGAGTAATAAAATAACTGAATATGATTACGTGTATTTTGAATCTTTGATACACTTTGATATTTTGTTTATATTCATTTTTTGTTTTGGTTACAACGCAGCTCTACTTTAACAGTTTATTTGTAAGCGGTAAAGATGAAACGAATTTGCACTATTGTAAGTAAAATGTTTCAATATCACTTTTGTATTGTGTTAAACAATTGTGAAGAGTCAAGGGTACTATGTAGGCGCGCGCTGCGAACGGAAAGATCGATATCGTGTTAAAATGGGTTTCCGGGTGCATTCATTTGAATGCCAATATTTTCGAAACTAATAAACATTTTCAACCAAATTTTAATTGCTGATAGAAAACTGTCGTTTCTATTGCATATTTAAATTTAGTGGAGATATATCACTTGATACATGAGCAATTCGCTTTCAAAAATGGGTTCCGTTTTTATTGGGACACTCTGTATAAGGTAAAAGTATTTTATCATAATAAAATATAACTATTTAGCTTTAAGTTTTTACACACTTTTTGGCAATTTAATGTGTTATTTAGGCTGAAAATGCCGTTTGTAAATTACTCTTTTTTACATAGAATCAGATAGAGGCAGTATTTTCAAAACGAGACTGTGACCACACTACCATTGAATTTAAGAATAAATGCCCATTTTCTCGTGTAAGCAACTTCTACAGTTTCAACCAGAATTTAAACTTGCCACAATGAATCTCTATGGTGTCTGGTTGTTCAAACTGCTTATAAAATGTATATAACTCATTCATAAATTTGAATAATCTGTCCTTGAATTGAAAAATTAGCTGTTTATGAGTCATCATCAATTTTATGTGTTCAAGCATCATACGAGTTCTAAGTTGTGGACGACAAAATCTTGATTAATGTATGCACTTAACATGTACACAAATGTATGGAATCGATTATTTCATTTTGAAGTTCAAGTGCTTTACGCTGAAAGAGGCGTGAAACCACATTCGATTCAATTTAATGACAATGAATTTTGTGCTAAAAATAGACTCGGTTTACCGCTATGTTTTAATAAACCGTCGGTGTTGTTATAAAATTTCGTAACTACGGCTTGATTAAAGTCGTAGTTACGAGATTTTATAACAATACGCACGAAATACAATTATTGTTTGTCCGAAATTACGTCATGGTTGGTCCGATAAAATTGTTCCCTATTCCAATGCTTTCCAACGCCCATTTGATTAGACAAGGCATTGTCTTGAAAAGGGTTACATACCAAGAAACGGCGTGACGGATATGACATATTGAATAATTGTTGTACTTTTAACATAAATAATTCAAAGAACGACGCAATGAAGGGTATCGTAGCAAAACCCGATCTAATGGCTAAATGGATGAACGTATTAACGGCTGGAATCACGTGGCACATCAATTATTACTATTATTTCAGAAAAAATAATAGATCTACTTCTGCTAAAACGTGACCGACTTGAATATGATTTGAAGCAGAGCAGACGAAACACAAGAGGGGCAGGTTACCGTGCAGAGCTACATATGAGAGGGAGTGACGGCTTTTAGAATTGTAATATTTCATTTATTGTTCATCAAACCCTATGTTGTGGGTACTCTCGCTGAGACGATTCGAATGAGTACCCACAACATAGGGTTTGGATTTCAAATAACAATTTTAAAATGTATTCACGCCCTCTAATCTGTTGCTCTGCGGTCGCATGTGGTTCATGGTTTTAACTGCATACGTCAAAAACGTTATTGACGACCAAAGTAAACATTGTCTGGTCGTCAATAACTTTTGTTATCATGTGCTGTTCAAAAGATCCACCATACCAAGATTACCCGCGGCATTTCTACACCTCGTATGCGTTAAACCAAATTCAAAATGGTCACGTATTTTAACAGATCTACTTGAAAGTTCTGTTTTCTGCATATTTTATTGTTGTTTGGTCACATAATTTACCCCACAGTGGTCTTATCTATTCCTGGGGAACCCTGGGGCCTCTCCGTGTGGTACGTCGGTGTCGATGTGGCTTATAATGAGATCTTAGGGTTTCTATGGATGAATTGATAACGCACGTATTTAGAATAAGAAGTCTTAAGACTGTCTTGTTCACAATTAAATGAATAAGCACACATCCAAGTATTGTAAGCTTTCAACATTTTGCGCGCTGACCCCTTGATTTGATTTCGATATATTCACCAAAAGAGCCTCCGATGACTCCTAATTATTTAATTCTTCTCTGTTTGCCATATATTTGTCCGTTGGGGTCGCAAATGCGCGAGAAATGCCAAGAACATAATTATGGTACTTAATGTACATCCTGCCGATATGTGGCTTAAAAACTTTTAAAATTCATTGAATCAATATCACGACAAACGTTGATTTGCTTGTCAAGGTTACATTATCTGTCCTTTTTTACCCTCTAGGATGACGCACATCTTTACATGAAAGTTGGCGATACATGTCAATACGGGGCCGATGGATAATGAAAGTAGGACATCAGGCCTATTATATGGCTGATCTGAGATGTAGAGTATTTGTCAAGGTCAAATGCCAAGGTCATATCGATGCTTTTCAACCCAAAAAGAAAATAGAATGGATTGAATGGAGTTTTACGTCTACTCAACTACTAAGGTCATATGGAGACGGGACCTCGGTTTAAAGTCTCATTCGAAAGACCAGAGAAGCGGGGGTCGAACCAGCGACCCCTGTGATTCAAGTCCAGCGCGTAACCACTGCACCACCACTATACACCGCCCCCCAAAAAGAAAACCCCTCGTAGCAGTTTGTTTTAAGGTATCCAGACCCTCAAAAGCACCAAAAACCCAGATGTGAAATTTAAAAAATGCAAGTAATTCCTAAACTGTGCTACATTTCCATTCCAAATACAAACATAAGCATTTTGAACGGTTTGAAATTTTGAATTAATGCATACTTATGGAAATATTTCACAAAAATGTTCAAGATTACCTCCCTTGCATATGAATATAGAGTAAAATGATATTTGTAAATTATTTTCTTCTTGAGGCATAATCTTGAAATTCGGCACGGTGAATCAACTTATTTAAACTGTATTTACAATTGTGCGTAATTTGACGCATTTTGTACGGCTAGAAAGTGATTAATTTTTCAGGGTCTGTAAACCTTAAGCTGCAGTTACGAGGTTTTTGTTGAAAAGCGACTATGTTTTTTCCCCCTGTATATCTGGAAATTGAAAGTTGGACACCAGCCCTATCATGTCTGAGATGAAGCGTTTGTGTCAAGGTCATATTTTATTGAACCATGTAGGAGGGTACACATCCAGTACGGAGGACGTTGTATATCTATACATGACCGCTGTATACTGAAAGTCGAACATCAGCCTTATCACATCAATTTGTCCAGGTCAAATGTCAAGGTCCTGTTTTGGTTACCATGTAGGAGGGTCCCCAACCAGTATGCGGGGGATGTTATATATCAATTCGAGACCGCTGGATATTGAAGGTGGGACATCAGCCCTATCACATGGCGTGTCTGAGATGTAGAGTATTTGTCAAGGCCAAATGTCAAGGTCATATTCTGTTTTTCCTATAGGAGGGTGCCCAGCCGGTATGCGGAGAATGTTGTATATCAATACGGGACCGCTGGATACTTAAGGTGGGACATCAGCCCTATCATATGGCCTGTCTGAGATGTGGCGTATGTGTCAAGGTCAAATGTCAAGGTCATATTTTGTTTACCATGTAGGAGGGTGCCCAGCCAGTATGTGGATGATATTGTATATCTATAAGAGACCGCGGGATATTGAAGGTCGGAAATCAGCCCCATCACATGACTAATATGAGATGTATTGTATTTCTCAAGGTCAAATGTTAAGGTCATATTCTGTTTTCCTATAGGAGGGTGCCAAGTCAGTGTGTGGGGGATGCTGTATATCTATACGGGACCGCTGGATACTTAAGGTGGGACATTAGCCCCATCACATGGCATGTTTGAGATGTAGCGTATTTGTCAAGGTCAAATATCAAGGTCATATAGATGCTTTTCTACAAAAACCTCGTAAATGCAGATTGTTTTAGGCTGCAGTTACGAGGTTGTTGTTGAAAAGCGACGATATTTATCAACCCTATCACATGTCTTGTCTAAGATGTAGCGTATTTGTCAAGGTCAAATGTCAAGGTTATATTTTGTGTTTTTTTTCTACAGGAGGGTGCACAGCCAGTATGTGGGGGATGTTGTATATTTATCCGTGACCGCTGGATACTTAAAGTGACATTTCACAATTGTTTTTACATAAATATTACTTTCATTGTATCTGAAAGAGCATATTTTCTTATGAAAATTCTGAAAATTTCAAGCCAAAAAATTGAACCGTTTACGAGAAATATATATTTTTGTGCTAAAATTAAACAAATTGTTGTGGACAACAGTTCAGATTTATATTGAATTTGTCATTTCTGTCCAAACTTTAAAGGCGTATTTTCGCTTATAAATAACAACTTCAAAAACTGATAGCACTTCAGCGCATTAGAATAAACAATCTTTGCATCAAGACATACTTTTAAAAAATGAAATAAATGTGAAATGTCACTTTAAGGTGGGAAATCAGCTCTATAATATGACTTGTCTGAGATGAAGTGTATTTGTCAAGGTCAAATGTTAAGGTCACATTTTGTTTACCATGTAGGAGGGTGCCCAGCCAGTATGCGGAGGATGTTGTATATCTATAGGAGACCGGAGGATATTGAAAGGTGGGCGTCAGCCCTATCACATGGCCTGTCTGAGATGTAGCGTATTTGTCAAGGTCAAATGTCAAGGTCATATTTTGTTTTTCCTATAGGAGGGTGCCCAGCCAGTATGCGGAGGATGCTGTATATCAATACGGGATCGTTGGATACTGAAAGTTGGACACCAGCCCTATCACATGGCCTGTCTGAGATGTAGCATGTGCTTGAGGACATTGGATAACCACGCGTCATGTTTCATTAGGGACGGAGAGGTCTACTGTAGATTCCATTATGTCAGGTACATGTAGGCCCTACGGTCTGGAAAAAAGCCCCAAAAGCATATGCGACATCTTTATTTCACAATCAGGCCTTGCCTAAGTTCAGTCTTAGCAGATCCCAGTCATGAAGAACATTATTATGATAATAGAGAATAGCATTTTCTCAGATTCTGGCCAAAGGACAATGCCTTCTTTGTGATTAATGATTCATTACAATGGAACATTTTCAGTATCTAAAGCAATTGCAATGGACAATCTGTTTTTCATATTTAAAGATTCCACTACAACTGTGCGTTGAAGACGTTTGTTCCAATTGCCATGACTCATTTGTGGGTTTTATGGACGCACTCTATGTTAAGCTACCCCTGCTAAATGTTCTGAACTCTGTTTGAATGTGTTCTGAGAATAAAAGATAGGTATACAAGTTTAAATGTCTACAACGACTTTTGATTCATCGGACCATTAAGACTACTATAATTCTAAAACCGCTTAAAACTTGCAAAGATTTTTTTTTGTAGTACACGTAAAAGAGATCGGCTACATTTTGCCTTGTTTTGTTTTAGGGAGTTCGGCACAAAGTGTACCGGATGCAGCGAATTCTTGCTGCCCACTGATTGGATACAGCGAGCACGTGACCTGATGTATCACGTGGACTGTTTCCGTTGTCACGTGTGCAAAAGGCAGCTGGTTACCGGCGACACTATCGTGGCTAGAGAGAACCAGATCGTGTGTTATGAACATAAAGATACCAGTCTACACATGGATGAGATTGACAATGTATCAGGTAGGCCTAATGGAAAGGAAACAGATCTAGTTTTGAACGGGTAAATTATTCGATAAGTATCCGCACTCAGTTTGAAGATAGATGATAAAACCATACGAGTAACATGCATGTACATATGCTAAAATAATACTTGCTTTTATATGCAGACGACATTGTTTTATTTTCCGATAGCGACGTAGGTCTACAAAATGGGTTGGACGTTCTCAAATCATATTGCGATAAATGGAAATTAACTGTAAATGTAACTAAAACAAAAATCATGGTCTTCCGAAAATCTGGTAAGCTTTCCGAATCTTTAATATTTATATACGACAACAAACAGCTTGAAATTGTTAATCATTTTTCATACTTGGGCATAATTCTTTCATCAGGAGGCTCTTTTAATCGTTCATTTGAAATAATGGAAGGCCAAGCTTTAAAAGCTATTTTCGCTCTTAAGCAATATTTAACAGCTTTTAACGTCATTACAGTAAGTCACACTTTAGAACTTTTTGATAAACTTATATTTCCTATAGTCAATTATGGTGGTGAGGTCTGGGGATTCTCAGAAGCTGATGGCTTAGAAAAAATACATACACGGTTCTGCAAACAAATTTTAAACGTAAAAATACAAACCCCTAATGCTTTTATATATGGCGAACTTGGAAGACTACCTTTAAAGAAAATAAGACTATCGTGTATCATAAAATTTTGACTCAAGTTAACCAGAACAGACGACCGAAAATATATTAAACAGATGTATAATCAGATGCTTTTTGACATGAATAACTCTCTAGATACGATAAATTGGGCTTCGAAAGTAAAAAATATGTTATATGTGACTGGGTTTGGTTACGTTTGGCTAAACCAAGGCGTTGAAAATATTAAACTATTTATGACCGTTTTTAAACAAAGAATCAAAGACATTTACATACAAAACTGGGAGGAGGAACTAAATACATCCCCAAGAGCAATACTATATAATACTATCCGCTCCTTTTCATTTAAAACGTACCTAGATAAAATCAAATTGAAAAAAAATCGAAAGCATATTACAAAGATTAGACTATCGAGCCATAAACTTGAAATTGAAAAGGGGAGATGGACAAAACCAAAAATTGAAAGATTTGATAGAAAATGTAGACTCTGCAATATACTTTAAGACGAATATCATTTTATACTTGAATGCCCTCCTTACAATGATCTCAGAAAAACCCACATTAAGATATTCTTTTGGCCAAGGCCCAGTATGTATAAACTTCAAGAACTTTTATCCAGTAACAACAAAAATACACTAAATTCGCTAGGTTTCTATTTAATGAAAAGCTCCGAAAAACGAAATAACTTGCTTTATCCTTAAGTATTTCCCATGAAATATGACCCATTTCTTATCAAATATACACAAATCATTAACCTTACTCTGAACTTGGATTAGAAATACTCTTTTGAAATTATTGACAAAATTGTTTTGACAACTGATTTTATTACACCCTTTCATGATAATTTATCCGCAAATCCTATCTTGTCCTTTCGTTTCGAAAGAAGATGATTATATGTGGAACATTCCTAATAAAAATCAAAATCAAAATTAAGTAACGGCGTCACAAAGTACACATACAAGTAGTATGCGACCTCGTTACCTTCTTTTTCAAATAATGTAGGTGTATTAATTACCGGCGTGAACGGGCTTCGGGGTCGGGGGTGTCTTAACCGTGTTTTGGACACTTACGACTCTTAAGCCCAGACCCGCTGTAACTCACAGAATCATTTTTCATAGTTCAGAATACTAGTTTTTGAGATGTATGATTGTGTATGGTGTGTGAGAAAACGAATCTTAACCTTTTGGACAAACTTAACTTTTCTCCATCAATTTAACTTGTTAAATTCAACATGATTATTATTTCATTTAAATTGCTAACAACTGGAATCATTTATACTTTCAATTGTTTTGTACATGTACAAGATAGACATATTGTCTTTTGTTATCCAATAAACTTGAAACTTGAAACATATAATTTGGGTGAAAACTCAACGGAAACATGCAAGAAATTGACGAGGGTATTTTATCGTCAATGTCCGGTGCCATGTGTTGCATGAAGTGTTGGTAACCTATGGTTGATGGAATGCTTTTTAAAACCTCATACTTTTCTTATTTTTTCTTTAATTTCATTATTTCAGTTTCTTCGTTCGACTCCGACAGCCGTGGTTCAGATTTCGACGAGCGAGCGTCCAAGCGACCTCGTACAGGTGACCTTGAACCACGTGACGACGAGAGGGGAGGTCGAAGGTCAAGGTCGACCTTCACGGCCGAACAGCTACAAATACTCCAGGCAACATTCGCCCAGAGATCGACCATAACTCCTGACGAGCAGGAGATGTTGGCGGGTAGAGTCGGCCTCACGAAGAAAGTTGTCAGCGTGCGTATGCCACAAACGATCATATTATATCGCTGCTTTTCATCGAAAACCTCGTAACTGCAGCTTAAAACAAGCTGCAGTTGCGAGATTTTCGATGAAAAGCGACGATATACCATTTCCCAACAATCACAATTTTAGACTACTCCAAAGTGCTGCAGAACTTGATACTGGTGACTTGTAAACTTGTGAAATGTAGTCATTATCGTTTGAATAAAGTAACCTTCTGTAAGACCTTGGAGTAAAAAACGTCATTTTTATCATTTATATAACGTTGTTTATAAAAAAGTTTCTTGTTGGTTTTGCTTTGCCCAAACAAGAATACTTTATCGGTAAGGTCGATGAGTCGTGAATTCAAATATCTCTGAAATTTGATAGTGTCTTGTCTCACCAATGGATGAATCGTTTATGCCATCGAATCGCCTACGTTCGATTAGAAGCTAATTGCTCATATTAGATGTTGATACGTAAGACAACATAGTTAGATCAATTACCTGGTGTTATAATCATAACTGAAAACAGAGTTACAGCGGCTTTAAACTCTTTCATTCTGAAGTAAAGTACTTGTCTTAATAAAAGACTAACTTTCAATAATGCTTCTTGTTTCGACAGATTTGGTTCCAGAATGCTAGAGCTAGAAATAAGAAGAAACAATGTACTTCAGGCCAACATGGTAAGAAACGTAAAAGTTGGTATTCTCTTTTCTATTTCGAAGAAAACGCCCTATTTCTAAATAAGCATATGTAATCACGGGGTATAACCTGATGTTCGTAACTGCAGTTACGCACATCCAATATGGCGACTTCGAAAAGAGGGGAATAATTCTCAAGCTTTATTTGTATAACTGGACGTATTATTCGTTTAGTTTTCTTCACCAAAACGATGTTTGTTTATAATAAAAGGAGTTTGAATCGAAATTTACTTTTTTAGGTTAGTATAAAAGCTGTAATAAAGCTTTGAAAAATCACGATGATGTGCGAAACTGTTTCTTGAAATATGTCAAGATGTTCGTTACTGAGTGAATATGATGTTCGTAACTGGATAAAAAACGTATCGACTGAAGGGTTCTTGTTATTGAGTGTGAATGGAGGAGGCATGAGGGGGATGGGGCATTATGGGGGCAAGGTGTACTTGTGGTAGTTAGAATGTTTTACTCTATAGATGGTCAATGCACCTTATTTACTTATACATGTACTTACTTATTTACTATTACACGTTTATACAGCTTTAAATAGTTTCAGTTACGATATTTTGATCGCCTATCAACGGTTTGATAAAGGATTAAAATCCAGGACAGGTATTGTTTAAATCAAAATCCTCAGTAAGTGGTGGTGGTTTAGATGGAGGAGTTTGAAGTTTGTGTTGCTTTGAAACAAGCACTATTTGACGGCAAGCATACAAACAACACTTAAAGAATATGTGTACAAAATTTTGGTCACCCAATGATGAAACATTTCTCTTCCGTCAGTTGCATGTATAGAATTTATAATCAGTTACGCACATCATTCAAGAAATGCAATGACACAGTTTCTCACACCATGCATTTCAGTTACGCTCATCATGTCATTTTTTCGAGCTCCGATATTGACCTACTGAATAAATAAATCAGAATGAAGAGAGTGTGACATTGTTCACAGGGTTATTATTGATCAAGTTCGTCAAAAAATATATCAAACGCATTGAGATAGTGCCTGAAATCGATGCTTGTAAAACTCACGTGTTTGTCACTCCGCCATATTGGATGTGCGTAACTGCAGGTACGAACATCAGGTTATACCCCGTGATGTAATGTAAGTACACGCAATAGTTTTTTTTTTTTGTAGACGAATGTAGTGATTGTATTTATCGATACGAGCTAATAGGCCAACATGAACTCAGATCAGCATGCGCAAATTTGCAGTCTTATCAAGATCTTTGTTGTTGTCTCGATTCGTCATTACCTGTAGTATAATCAGTTCGATCTGTTTGCATTTAACGCAGGCTGATCCGAATCTGTGGTAGTTTCAAATACCATTAAGACCCATTTTTCTGATCATGTGTAGATCTATACGTGTTCGACCGATTTCATACAAATGTCTGCTTTAGGGCAACTGTTGAGTTCAGCTTGATTTACTTAGCATAAATTGTTGTTCGATCTACATGTAGATGCACACTATTGGGTAATGTACAAAACGTCTAAAGGCCTGGTCACATACACCAACCCACGTACATATCACGGTCAGAGCACGTCTAAGGCATGGGACCCGTGATATGAACGCGATATGGAAGCGGAAACGTATGTGACCGGGCCTTTATCATACGACTGCTACCTATCATGTATGCACTACAAACTTTGATAAGATTTCGGGATACCTACGACAATGTCAGCAACCGCACGTTAAATGTATCATTAGGCCTATAAATATATGACCTGTCACGCAAAAAGGAACCACATGGGAAGTGTAAGAATATCGCCTCTAGTCAATCGGCGCGGGCAGCGCAGACTGACTAGAATCGAACGTTTCGGTCTTTCTACGTTTTTACAAATCTAGAACATTTATCTGCCTTAGTATATGCTCAATCTTGAATTATGAAAATCCAGTAGCTCAATGCTTGGCCCAATCGGTGTGGGATTAGACACTTCCCGAATGGTCTATTTTCGCATGACGCCTCAAGTATACTTATTTTTTCTTACACAAATTACAACGGGGGAACAGACGCCGAGTGTTCAATACAAACTAAACGAGTAGCCTACTATATCGTCAACGAAAACCTTGTTAAACTGCAGCTTAAACAAGCTGCAGTTACGAGGTTTTCGTTGAAAAGCATAGAAAATACAGCTCTTATAGCATTTTAGAAAACAGAGTTTTCGGAAAGGCCTGCAGTCAGTTATATAAAGTCAATAACGACTCATCCTGCTAATAATACATCTTGCAATTGTTACGGAAAAAAGTTTACACAGTCTGATCCGGGTCCATGTCGGTCTAAACTGCTGTAAATACCCACTCATTTCTATTTCAGGAAGATCTTTCTAAGTGCCATAAGAGCCCTTCCTTCTAGATACCTGCTCATTTCTATTTCAGGAAGATCTTCCAGGAACCGCTGTACCAACAGTCCAATACATACGATCGTTATTGAGTAGGCTCGTATCGAGTAGCCTACACGTGGGGAGAAAGTACGGTCATTTAACGATAAAAAACAGTGACAAAATATGCTGCTATAGTCCGGTAACGATACAAAGACACATGTTTACAAATATTACCTATGTAAACAACACCAACATGGAACTAGAAATTACTGTAATTGTGCATGTGATGTTTCGAATCAACCAACGCTTGCAAAATTTTATTGAGACTAGCATATGATCACCTTTTCCAATGTGTTACATTAGATAACAACTGTAAACACGTGCAAGGATATCATGAATGGACTATAGTTATGTTGAAGTAAAAGTGAGTGTTATAGTGTTATGATTATTATGATTATTATGATATTACAATATATCCATTGCTCGACACATCTGATCTCTTGACAAAATTAGTATGATAATAATCGTTTCAGAAGATTACAGCAGAAATATTGTACACAACTTTAGGCGAAAAATTTATCAGTGTCAGTATTTTTTCTCCGTTGCCTGCTACATTTACAATGTACCCAGTGGTATAGGACAGCAGGATTCGGTGTAAATATCAACTGATAATTTTGATTACTTTTTATTCTTTTGATCATCATTTTCTGTTCAGATTTTCAGAATAAAATGAGGTAATTAAAATGCCTCTTGATTTTGATTAACATTTTAACATTAAACTTTTCCCAAACGTGGTTTCTTCAAACATCCAAGCGAAAGTTTTTAATCGGTGCATGTGAACGCTTCCCACTTTCGTTTTGCACTTACAAACACTTTGGCTCAAATGTTTGAAGAAACCATTGGATTTGGAGCATAGTGAGTTAGAGCCTGGAATAGCCCTCTCAAAGGCGCGTTCCGTGCACTTTATCTCGTAAAAATCAATAGAGTATAAGCTGAGAAATTAAACAAAACATACATTGAATCGGACGATTTTTTTCGGTGTCAACCCTTCCCAAGAGTCACGTGGGTTATCCACCGTGTAAACTAGGGCTGGTAGGCCGTGAAACAACATTCAACTCTTTCCTAAACAACAAACTGTCATGTTGTTCAATTTTAAAAAGGACTTTCAGGTGACACAATAAATTGAAAAATGCGTACGTTATAGCATAGAAAACATTGAGAGAAAAAGAGAAAATGCTGATTATATTCAATTCCTTCTTTTCTCACAAAGTTTTACCTCAAGCCATTTCTTTTAGGGGCGTACAAACCAGGTATGGCCTATTATTTGGGAAAAGGTCGATAAAGGATTTGCACGAATAACAACTTTTATGGAACCCGAAAAGTTGAATACTTTTCACTTTTCAACAAATTAAGTTAAATAGAGCAAATAAACTAACAAACACTAATTGTAAACATCTATAAACATATTTTATATAAATATATATTAACCTTACTCAAAACGAACACAACTGATGCGAAATCACAATAGTATAACAATGATATACAGTCGACACTCGTTGTGTCGAAGTCGGAGGGGCCGTCAAAATACATCGACATATCCGGAGTTCAACTCATTCGACTTTGTTCGGCTTCGATAAAGTTGATATTTGACCGTTTTTGAAAGTAATCAAGTACGATTAATATTGAAGTATTGTATGAAAGGAAAGAAATTGCTCGTGTCGAGCAATTTCTGTCCTTTTCCTACTATATTTTAATAGCTATATTGAGTTAAAAATTATTTTGTTTGAAAAAAAATTGTCCATTGATGAGGACGGGACCAGATATTGAACTTCGACTTAAGCGAAAATTCTACTTATCCGATGTCGACATAACGAGTGTCGACTTAACATTCTCCCAAACATTGACGGGATTTAACGTTCCTAAACTGCAGCAACGGCACTGAAAAATATTGAGAGAGAAAAGAAGAACTTGCTTACAGCGAACTTTTCTCTCAATCGCTTTCTACGCTCACACGCCATATTCTATTCTTTGGTTACAATGACGTTTTCTGCAACCCGTCAAATTTAGAATGGTCTGAAAATAAGTTTTTCTAGTTTGGGAAAGGGTTAAATGGCACATTTTGGACAGATACAATAGTACCAAAGTTGGTCAAAGGATAATGAGAAAGAAGAGGAGAAAAGAGAAAAAAGACAATGGAAGGAAATTCGAAGAACAGTAAACACTAAATGATTGTATCGAAACAACTAAATCCATGATAATTACAAGATTCGCGCGCCGTATATAGTCTAGTGATAGGACGAGGGCTTCGGTATCCAGAGATCCTGGGTTCAAAGTCCTACTGTGACATGGACTTTTTCTGGGCTAAAAAGTGACTCTTCACCAGAGTGTAAAATGTGTATACAATGACATTTCAAAGCCAAGATTCTGCGGAGGCGCCGATTGTAAACATCCGACTTGAAACTCGACAGAAAATGTGATATTGTCCAGCAAGATTAACCCGGTACATCTGCATATGTAATGACCCCACTTCGGCAATGTTTTGTTAAGGCACGCAACTAACGGACTTTGCACACGAAAATTAATCAGTATCAGTTTAATGTGGTCAAATAATAACTGTCGTCATTAGACCAAAGCAACAGAAAAGTGGGGCCTAAGGCATTCTGAATTTGTAATTATGCCCCCTTTCGAAGAAAATGGGGGTATATTGTTTTGCAAGTGTCGGTCGGAAGGTCGGTCGGTCTGTCGGTCGGTCGGTCGGCCGGCGGTCGGTCCGTATGTCGGTCGGTCTGTCCGTAGACCAAACCTTGTCCGGAGCATAACTCGAAAAGTATTAAAGGTAGAATCATGAAACTTCATAGGTGGATAGATCTCATTATGGAGAGGTGCAGTGAACAAGAACCGTAACTCTGCCGATCAAATTTTTTGAGTTATTGCCCTTTGTTGATTTAAAACTTGATTCTTGTCCGGAGCATAACTCAAAAAGTATGTAAGGTACAATCATGAAACTTTATAGGTGGATAGATCTCATTATGGAGAGGTGCAGTGCACAAGAACCGTAACTCTGCTGATCAAATTTTTTGAGTTATTGCCCTTTGTTGATTTTCAAACTTGATTTTTGTCCGGAGCATAACTCAAAAAGTATGTTAGGTAGAATCATGAAACTTTACAGGTGAATAGATCTCATTATGGAGAGGTGCAGTGCACAAGAACCGTAACTCTGCTGATCAAATTTTTTGAGTTATTGCCCTTTGTTGATTTTCAAACTTGATTATTGTCCGGAGCATAACTCAAAAAGTATGTAAGGCAGAATCATGAAACTTCATAGGTGGATAGATCTCATTATGGAGAGGTGCAGTGCACAAGAACTGTAACTCTACCGATCAAATTTTTTGAGTTATTGCCCTTTGTTGATTTTATAACTTGATTCTTGTCCGGAGCATAACTCAAAAAGTATGTAAGGTACAATCATGAAACTTTACAGGTGGATAGATCTCATTATGGAGAGGTGCAGTGCACAAGAACCGTAACTCTGCTGATCAAAATTTTTGAGTTATTGCCCTTTGTTGATTTTCAAACTTGATTTTTGTCCGGAGCATAACTCAAAAACTATGTTAGGTAGAGTCATGAAACTTTACAGGTGAATAGATCTCATTATGGAGAGGTGCAGTGCACAAGAACCGTAACTCTGCCGATCATATTTTTTGAGTTATTGCCCTTTGTTGATTTTCAAACTTGATTATTGTCCGGAGCATAACTCAAAAAGTATGTAAGGCAGAATCATGAAACTTAATAGGTAGATAGATCTCATTATGGAGAGGTGCAGTGCACAAGAACCGTAACTCTGCTGATCAAAATTTTAGAGTTATTGCCCTTTGTTGATTTTCAAACTTGATTATTGTCCGGAGCATAACTCAAAAAGTATGTAAGGTAGAATCATGAAACTTAATAGGTGGATAGATCTCATTATGGAGAGGTGCAGTGCACAAGAACCGTAACTCTGCTGATCAAATTTTTTGAGTTATTGCCCTTTAATGAGTTTATAACTTGATTCTTGTCCGGAGCACAACTCAAAAAATATGTAAGGTAGAATCATGAAACTTTACAGGTGAATAGATTTTATTATGGAGAGGTGCAGTGTACAAGAACCGTAACTCTGCCAATCAAATTCTTGGAGTTATTGCCCTTTGTTGATTTTTACACTTAATTCTTAACCTTGCCTATATCTCATGTCCTTTTACACATACAGCCTTAATATCTCACACATAGATACCTCCTATCAACATAGTTCAGATTTAACCATGACCTTGGACCTTGTGACCTTGACCTTGGAGTTTGACCAATTTTGAAAAAATTAAACCCGGCAAATATCTCATGACCTTTTACAAATAGTCTAGTAGTTATTTTCTGGCAGAGGCCTAGAAATCGAAAGTGGGAGGCCGGAATGTGTATGCAAAGTTTAATACTGGAAGTTGTTCAGGAACTTCTGCTGTACTAGAAATGCCCTGTCTGCAAGTCAGCAATTGACCTATGGGTGAGTTACAGGGGTCAAAGGTCACTGAGTACAAAAATGTAGAAAATCGCTATTTTGTTATATTTCGAATCCTCGAACAAAGAAGCTATCTTGTGAATGAATGAAAGTTGTGTTTTCTTGTTGGCCAGATTATTGGCTACATTTGTTGTCACGTTTGCAGATTCAATGTCGGTTTTTATGAGGTCAGAACAGGGGTCAAAGGTCACTGAGTGCACAAATTCTTAAATTTCATTTATCTCAATTCAAAGACTTCCAGGCATGGAACTTTGAGTTATGAATAAACACCATTTATGTTTTCTAATTACCAAATATATTGGGGAAATTTTTGGTTCCTGTCTGCAGATTCCCAGCCTGTCTTTAAGGTCAGAAAATGGGGTCAAAGTTTAATGAGTGCAAAATGGCTATTTGAAATTATTCCTGGTTAAAATTAAATGTTTTAAAGCAATGGTATTGGCTGTTAAAGAGACAGAAGTTGTATTTTATGTTTGTCAGATATGTAGATGACATGTTTGTCCCTGTCTGTAGATTCAAAAATAAAAGTAAGAACATAAAGACAAGGGGTCAAAGGTCATTGAGTGCAAAAATTATTAAATGTCATATATGTCCATTCCGAGACTTCAAGACATGAAAGGACGAGTTACGAATAGGCAATTATTATGTTTTCCAGTAATCAAATATGCTGGGGAGCTTTTGGTTCCACTGTCTGCAGATGCCTAGCTCGCTTTTAAGGTCAGAAAATGTGCCAAAGGTCAACGAGTGCTGAATGCTCTATTTGACAGTTTATTTAAAATAATGATTTTAAACTTTAAAGTTGGCTTTTGATTGGACAAGAGTTGTATTAAATGTTTGTTAAATATGTTAAATATGTAGATGACATATTTGTCTCTGTCTTCAGATTCAAATTTAAGATTAAGAGATAGCAAAATAGAGATCAAAGGTCAAAGAGTGCAAACATCTAAAAAGCGATAAATACTTGAAAATATGGATATTAACTCAAAAACAGTTATGAAACATAATGATACTTACTCTGTTAATAATTTTGATTCGAAAATAATTATCCATGATAATGATAGATCTAGATATGATTGAAATAATCAATGACAATTTGTCCATTCTGAGAAGTAAGTTGTTTAAATCTAAGTAGATAATTATATTGTTTCATGTGAAATATAGCATTTTGTATATTATTTCTCGTGGGTTCTCTTATATACTAGGCAAAAAAAGAAACGCAACTTCCTTTTCAATTCCTTCTTACGCAAAGACAACAAATCAGATTTGAACAAAATGTAATACATCTAAAGCATTAACATTTCACCTTACAAATTCCACAAAATCTTGTTTGTAGTAAATTCCATTAATAAGAAAACACCCAGTTTACACCGGGCGTCAACACAGTTGGACAAAAAAAGTGTATGTAGGTCGAAAAACACATTCTCTTTCGTTCAGTTTGGACCGATTTTCGAATGTTGCGAAGTCCATGCGATTTATTAGCGGTCTGAATTGCATTCTTAAACCTATCCCGTAGCTGGCGTTAACCTGATGATACGGTTCTCCCTAGACCACGGTGGATAATCACGTGATGCAACAATTTCAGAAAATCTTTAACAACTTTGTTAAAAATTGACCGATTTGAATTCGGTTTGAAGCATAGAAAGTGGACAGCCGTCACGCATTAGATGAGCGTGAAAACCGTTAAACTTATAAAAAAGTTATTGAAGATAAACCAAATTTTGTGTTTATCTTCAATAACTTTTTCATCAGTTGATTTTTCAAAAATCCACGCTTCCAGGTTATTCCTGACATTTTCCCGCCTTCAAACCGAATTCAAATTGGTCAAGTATTGACAAAGTGATCGAAGATTACCGGAAATTCTAAGTCACGTGATTATACACCGTGCAGACGTCATATCTCTTGCACGTCCGCTCCGTGCTCGTTCAGTTGTGGTCCCATTGAGAGCCAACAGCGTAAACATTCGAAAATGTGTCGATTTGTTGCCCCATCAATGCTTTGCAACAACATTTTGACTTTTTCAAACAAACAAAATCTGTACTGCAGACTGGCGCTGATTTTGGCACAGCCGTGCTATGCGTAGGGTAGTGAGAAGTCTATGAACGCTTTGGCATCTTCTTGGTCTATGTTTTAGCTTGTGTTTGAAGAAAATTTGTTATGATAATAGTCATTTAGAAACCACGACAGGGGGAAAATCAGTTTTTAACAATTTACCATGAATCACGTGATGAATTTACGACATCTGAAAAAATGACACAATTATATCTATGCGTATGGATGCAGGTATATTACAAATGTACTCAATATCCATTAAAAACATATTTTGTCGAAAATATTACGAAAAATTGGGGTTGCGTATCTTTTTTGTTCTAGTATATAAAATGCCCACTTATATGTTTTATATGCATTTAAGGATAACTTATGGTCAAGCTATTATTTGTTTTTGTGATTAAGATTTGGACTTATAACCAAAATCTCTGAAAAGCCTTACACAATATATAGATAGCTATCAAACCATCTAGAATACTAAGCCGTTAATTTCATTTTTCATTGAAATTACAACAGGGGCGATAACCATTTTCGATAAGTGCACACTCCTCTTTTCAATAGATTTATTCGGTTTATTGGTACAAAACACATGTCAAATACTGCAGTTCTGATATTTTTTGTTTTAAATGACAACACAGAATAAGCAAGTTACAAACCAAACTCTACTGGTATGTGATCTCCTTGTTAAAAGCTGTCCCAAAGAAGACAATGTGTCTATTCGTAACTCTGTTGATTCTGTTTGTTAAATATTGCTTACAAAGCTATGATTGAATTGAATTATACCATCCCAATTTACAAATTGACAACCAAGGATACATTTTAAAATATTTGTATTTTTCTTGAAAATATTTTTGAATGCAAGTAGATTCTTCGTTACATTTACGCATCAATCATAAACACATCTATGACTTTTGAATCCACATATTATGCTGGGTTATTCATAGAGACATACATGTATACTCATTCTTATTGTAGATTATGTTAAATCTTCACGATCAGAATAGAATGCGTTTAATACATGTCCATGAGACTCATGTTAAAAATGTACACACATTGAAAGAGCTTGAGTAAACCTATTTCGAAACTCATCCATACTGTAGGAATTGTAGTCAGGGGGAACAGACACATGCATGCATGCCTGTACCCACACAGAAGTCTTCTTATTATACATTTCGTTAGACACAGAAGGGAGTCTTTTACAATGTCCCTTCTGAAATCAAAGAATAAACATGAGTAGATCTATTTACTGACATGTCATGTGAAAGCAAGATACATATCCCTTTCGTCAATTCTTGAGCTGAACAAGGCTTTGGAACAGTTCTTGCTTTATGAATTAGATTCTGGTGTGAACCTAGGGATGTACTTACAAATGGATTTTTGGCTTTAATCAAAATTGTATATATAACATACTCATTTATTGAAGAGAGTGGTTTTGCCAAACTAATTTGACATCCATGTGCCAATATACAGATCATGGTCTGGACAAAGTTGAACACTTGCACGATGCATCTATACCAAAATTAAGTTGTGGTAGGTACTTGATTATAGACATTGTCTCAATACCCCAAAATGGGTCGGATAACAAACAATTTATATGACAAATGCATAATTTGACATGTACTCCATCAATACTGAAATTAAGATAAGAAATAGTACAGTATTTACATAAAAATGAACATGTTGGTCATTGCAACAATGACCCCGCTATTTTTAAGAATATTTATATAGATCGATGAAACTTGAAGCCAAAATCAAATTACTAGCTACATGTATGAAGATACATTGTTGGGCAAAAGTCATCACTAAATGTATGGTATTGTAATGAAAATATTAAGACACTGCTAAATGACTTGTTTTCAGTTTTCTTTTTTCTCTTTTTAGTCTGCCTGGATCATTGTAATAAGATCACACATGCAGTTAATTTTCGAAGTTTATATAACATTATTCAGTACTTTCATCATTTGATGTTGGTCTTATTAATCTCTACTGTGATTACTTGAATTGTATCTTCGAATCAAAGTTATTGGCAGGTTTTAGTGTCATCGAAACCTCAATTTTGCACATCTTTTTTATGCACAGCACATTTTCAGGGAATTTGTTTTTTTTGGTAAATGTTTACACTCTTTGACCTTTGACCTCTATTTTGTATATACCCTATATTTTCAATTTTGATTCTGCAAACAGGGCTAAACATGACATCTACACATTGGGGAAGCATAAGATATAACTATTATCCACCAATTAACATATACAAATGTCTTGAAACATATAATGTATAATGGACAAGGATTTATTTGCTATAGCGTTATTGTACTCATTGACCCTTGGCTTCCTTTTCTGACCTTAAAAACTAATCAATGATATGCAGACAGGAATCAAAAGATCCAAAACATATATAGCGACTGGAAAACATAAATATTATCTATTCATTACTCTTCATTCCATGCTTGGAAGTCTTGGAATCGACATGTATGAAATTTAAAAAAAATATTTGCACTCTATGACCTTTGACCCCTAATTTGTATACACTCTTGATTCTAATTTTGAATCTGCAGATAGGGGCAAACATGTCTTTTACGCATTTAGCAGACATAAAATACAACTTACATTCTTAAATTAGCAAACACCAGCATTTAAAACGTTAAAATAATATCAGGAATAATTTCAAATAGTGTGTTTGCACTCGGTGACCTTTGACCCTATTTTCTGACCTTCATACCTAGCTAGGAATCTGCAGACAGGATCCAAAAAAATCCCCATTATATTTCATTATTGGAAAACATAGATTAGATATTGGATATTCTTAACTTAAACTTTCATGTCTGGAAGTCTTGAAATGGACATATACGAATTTTAAGGATGTTTGCACTTAGTGACCTTTGACCCCTTTTCTGACCTTATAGAACCAAAATTGAATCTACAGACTTTGCAAAGTTTGTAGCTAACATTCAGGCCAACTAGAAGACACAACTTTTGACCATCCAAGATTTAACTTCCATGTTCGAGGATTAGAGATCTAGAAAAATAGCGAAATTTGGCATTTTTGCACTCAGTGACCTTTGACCCCTGTTTTGACCTTAAAAGTCAAATTTGAATCTGCAGACAGGCCAAACCATGATGCCCACATGTTGGGCTATCAGAAAAACACAACTTTCGTCCATACACATTCCGGCCTCCCACTTCTAAAATTTTGGATTTCGACTACCAGACTAAAATACAGCCTTGATATTTCACACATGGACACATCTTACCAAGACCTTTCATAATTGACCATGACCTTGGACTCTGTGACTTTGACCTTGGAGTTTGACCTACTTTTGAAAAACTTTAACCTGACCGATATATCATGTCCTTTTACACATACAGCCTTGATATTTGACACATGGAAACCTCTGACCAAGACCTATCACATACGACTATGCTTGGACCATGTGGCCTTGACCTTGGAGTTTGACCTACTTTTAGATAAATTAAACTTGGCCTATATCTTATGTGCTATTACACATACAGCCTTGGTATTTCACACATGGACACATCTTACCAAGACCTTTCACATTTGACCATGACCTTGGACCTTGTGACCTTGACCTTGGACTTTGACCTACTTTAAAAAAAACTTTAATCTAGCCGATATATCATGTCCTTTTACACATACAGCCTTGGTATTTCACACATGGACACCTACGACCAAGACCTTTCACGTTTGACCATGAACTTGGACCTTGTGACCTTGACCTTGGTGTTTAACCTACTTTAATAATACATTAATCTGGCCTATATTTCATGTCATTTTACATTTACAGCCTTGATATTTCACACATGGTCACTTCCAACCAAGATATTTCACTTTTGACCATGACCTTGGACCTTGACCTTGGAGTTTGACCTACTTTAAAAAAACTTAAACTAGGCCTATATCTCATGTCCTGTTACCTATACAGTCTCAATATTTTACACATGGACACCCCCTACCAAGACCTTTCACATTTGACAATGACCTTGGCCTGTATGTCATTGACCTTTGATTTTTACATACTTTTAGAAATCTTTAACATAGCCTTTATCTTATGTCCTATTACACCTACAGCCTTGATATTTCACACATAGACACCTCCTACCAAGACCTTTCACATTTGACCATGACTTTGAATATTGCAACCTTGACCTTGGAGTTTGACCTACTTTTAAAAAGACTGAAACCAGGCATATATATCATGTCCTTTTACACCTACAACCTTGATATTTCACACATGGACACCTCCAACCAAGACCTTTCACATTTGACCATGACCTTGACATTTGGCCTACTTGTAAAAACTTTAACCTGGCCTATGTTTCATTTTACTTTTAAATATACAGCTTTGATATTTCACACATAGACACCTCCTACCAAGACCTTTCATATGTGACCATGACCTTGGACCTTGTTAACTTGACCTTGGACTTTGACCTACATCAAATGTAGGCCCTTGAGGGGGCATATATGTTTTACAAACATCTCTTGTTTCTAATTAAAATCCTATGTTGTCGCTTCTCATTAGAATCGTTTTGGTTAGACAATTCCAATGAGTACCCACAACATAATTATTATGGTTTGATAACCAATATAGAGTGAAATATTGCATCTTGTATAGCTATCCTAGATAGGTTTGCATTACAATATGTCGCTGCTTTTCAACAAAAACCTCGTAACTGCAGCTTAAAACAAGCTGCAGTTATGAGGTTTTCGATGAAAAACGACGATTTGGCATTTGATTTATGGTTTAAGAAATACTTTTCCCTTATATTACACGTTTTCAACGCATGGTTCTATGTCATACGGTTCGTTCATGGTATAATGTCCGGGTACGTCAAACGTTGGGGTTCTATCAAAATAGTTATAAGGCTTCAACGTAAACCCTTTATGTATCTGTAACGTAATAGGGACGTCTTCCGACGAGGGCGCGTGAAGAAACTTCTCCGTTACCCACAAAACCAGATCTTCATTCCGAACATTTTCGTTGTCTAACATTTTTCCTACGCCTCTAAACGACTGGCCAGGCTGTGATAAGTCATACAGAGAGTCAGTTGCGTATGGTTCAGTATCCTTACGTTTTGTCACGGCGATGTTATGTTTGAGATGGTCCCACGCTGAAAACATCACGTGATCTGATAGGTGCTCGGCGGAAGTTGAGCGCGGGATTATTCTGTAGCCTCGTTTTACTCCCCAGAAGTTTCGTTCGTTTTCGTTAACTACCGTCCAATATTTCGGATTACTCGGATCGACACTGAAACCATTTTCAGTGTTCAATAGTTCATATTGTATATAACGAGTTGTATTAAGATAGAAATGTGCCGGAGCTGAATTAACGTTTGTTTGGGTACGAAGTGCCTCCAGTGGACTACCGCCTTTCCAGTGAAGAGTTTCGAGCGAGTTTTGTGTACCAAGAATGTCCAGGTCCACTTTAAATGAGTAGGAGTGATCATGAATAGGTCCGAGAAGGAAGTCGGACAAACGGTATCCGAATGGGGTGGAACTTTTAAACTCATTCACGAGCGGATCGTTGGGATCCCAAAATGAACCGTACAAATAACCGGAAGCGGAAATCTGTGTTTCTATGGATCCGTCAAGGTGGAATGCCCACTGTAGAGAATAATCGTAATTACCGAGATCCATCGGTGACCTAATTACAAGATAATGATCCGCGAGACCACGTGATTTATGACGCCATATTGGAATTTCGGAATTCGTTTCAAACACGCACGTTCCGTCTGTAGTCCTTGTATCGCCGTAAAAGAATGCTGTTGATGATATGTATGAAGCTCTCTTCGGACAATCAATGCCAGTCCTAGGTTTGCTATAACGTCCAAGTTGGAAATGTATATCTGTCAAAACTGGCGGACCAGCGCCATTACTCTGTGAGGCGTAAATCAACGTAACGTCCTGTAACGAGATCTCGTATGCAATACGTTGTCCTTTAAACCTTACGTCATAAATACCAGGGCCTCTTTGTGGGTCAGATGCAAATTCAAACTCCCAGCCCAGCCAGGACACACGATTCCCCTTGATTACATATCTTGGTCCTTTTGGTGTGAATGTTTGTGGTGGGGGGATATTGGAGCCAATCCGGCGTGGAAGTGAATCATCTATGTTGAGTTCAAATGTTGACATCTGTCGCGCATAATTTGCTGGAAGCTTAAATTTACGAATATTGTTTGAATTATAAGCATCTAACAAATCTTCTGCAGTGGAAAACGGGCCCTGAGACAGATAGTAAAAATCGGACACGACCCAGTTTGACTGCATGACGCCGGGATGACGTAACAAACATGTAACCGGAAGTAAACGTAATGTATACGCATCATTGGTTTGTAGATACAGAAACGCATTGGACACACGTGACGTGACGTCAGTAGATGGAAAAGAAACAACACTAAAATAAACACCTCTCTGAAGAGTAGCACCATTAAAACTATCACTGAAAATTGGATTAAGTTTGTTAAATTCCTTTTGCACCATTTGACGAAGGAGTCGCATTTCGACCGTGTCATATGGTCGTCTATTTATGTTTATCTGTCCGTCTGCTATAAGCTGCGTAACCGTCATGTTTTCATGATCTTCATGCAGAGGACCTATTTTATATTCCATCATATCATCTTGGATACCACGTATAACATGAACACGTGCGTAACGACCAGGAAACGGTCCACCTTCGTCCAAATAACTTAATGCTTCTGTCTTATTAGTTGGGTTTAGATAAATATGCGACAGCCTATTATCAAAAATATTTGCTCCAGTACTAATTAAATTACGTGCTCTTAGTAACTGTACCACTTTAGATATTTCGTCTCTGGTGACTGGAGCGAATACAGACTGAGTAGCCTCGTTTCCGGTTGATATATCCGGGTCACGTGATTCACAAATCAAGCAGGTGCCCGGAGACGTTTGACAGCTGCACGCGGGCATCGTGTGTTGAGCGGTAGTAGTAATAGGAGTTGTCCTATAGTTAGTCACTTGCTGACCAGGCGGCAGGTGATCATTTGTTGATTCTTTCTTCTCGTGTATTGCAAAATTCCCAATCACAATACCAAGTCCCAAACCGACTAGAAAAACAACGACGGCAATCACACAAAAGCACATATACAACCTAGATGAGTTAGATCGTAAAGGTTCATGTTCTGATTCAGGTTTGTCCACAGTCCGTGAGTAATTCTGTGATGAGTTCGACCACGGACCTTTTGATTTGCTGGCACGTTTTTGGAATCTAACGTCTGTGACGTCACTCGCGTCAGACACGGATATGTCGTCATTATCTATCCCAGATAAACTGTGAGAACCGTTTGTCTTGTAATGTACCGCTGATCCGTTCGTCCCGTCTTTACCCGACATCTTTGCACAGTCCTGGAAGAAGAAAATGAAACAAGATGTCTTAAGTTATGAAACACAAATCGCTGACTTTTGAACAAAAACCTCGTAACTGCAGCTTTATACAAGCTGCAGTTACGGGGTTTATTGAAAAGCGACGAAATGTCACCCCTCTCCGTACATATAAATTATGCGGGTTTTTTTTTCGAAATCATGACCACTAATAATTTTGATCTTTCTCTTTTAATACAAACATTTCCACATTAGCAAATAGCAATATCTTCACTTCCCACGATGTTTTCCCAAACCCTTCATCTTGATGGGCGTCAAAAGTCGTCCCTGTATGGTAATAGGTTCAGCTAATAACAAACATAACACCCACGCTGCAATTTCATGTGGTCAATGCAAAACTGAAGTAAGTTCATATAGAATTCATGTACTTACAACAGTTTTGCACCAACTCAAAATAATGCTGCTTTTCAACAAAAAACTCGTATCTACAGCTTGTTTAGAGCTGTAGATACGAGGTTTTGTTGAAAAGCGACGATAACATTAATTGTTATACTAAACCACACATTAATAATGATCAATTATGATTAATGAATAAATGACAATGTTTAGTTCATAATAGTACATGTATGACCGTACGAATATGAACTGGAATATGGCAGAAGGGCCCAGTAACTGTTGTTATATTTGAGGCCAACATAGGTCTACATCAGCCTGCGTTTACATGCGTTCTGATCAGTATCCGTGTCATTCTCTTATACTTATAGCTTTATTCACGGTCTTTATAAATTGTAATTAATATACTTAAGTTTTATTATTTTTTATCAACTTTGTTGTGTTCAGCCTAAAACGTGCTTCCTTGGTAAAGGCGCGCTATGTCAATACTAAAAGAGGCCCGTTTTGCTCGATGTACTTACGTCAAATAACGTTTCAAAATCTATTCACGCGTGATGCTATAATAAGGTTTCGTTGATTACGTATATTGAACGATCAATGACACGATGATGTATGAAACGTAAGGTAACGATTCAACTCGATTGTGAAGAATATTGAAAATTGAAGACAATAACGTGCGAGACGATCACGGGTCTCGGGGAATATCCTTTCTGACGTCTGTCTCAAACCAATGGGTGCCTAAACAGATCTAAACAAAGCACTAGGCCTACGTTAAGAACGTGTTGATATATAGCCACATACACGTAACAATACCTGATGTCGACGTCCTTTATAAGACAACATAGAAAAACAACAACACTACAATAAAAGAAGTAAATGCTTATTACCAGCATTCTCTCCTTTTCTTCCGGTATTTGTCATCCTATCGCGAACGTTTTTCCTTCATTGGCTACGGTAAATTTTGTCGTCTGTTTCATCTTTGAATTTAGATCACCATAACTTTCTGACGTTTTAGATTGGATTATGTTAAGCATTTGCCCCATCGTCAGCGCAAATTTGACTACAATGGTTCCATTTCCTTTGGATAATCGATATGCAAAGCCGTTAGGAAAAAAGTCGTACGTTTCAAAGTAAAAATTCATAGAATAGATAGAAAAAATATAATGATAAAAAGGCACAGATAAGTCATCGGTATTATTGTAAAACGAGGTTTTGCAATATCACCGACGAAGCGTTTCAAAGTGACGACTTAACTAACGTAATGTGGTCATTTCCGTGTCGAGATTTTAGCCTTGGGTCATATTATACGTTCGCTTGACCGCCGGACACTAATAATGTCATGATGAAAAAATACAGGGGATTATCATATAGTGAGACATCTTCTTGTTTAATACTTTTCCAAACAAGATCTGGTTTTGACATTCCTAATAGAGTAATTTGGGAAATCATTGAGGCAAAAGAAGAAAGTGCAGATAACCAGCATTTTCTCCTACAATCCTTGCTGTACGTCAAATAACACAGCCTGATCATGATCGAAACTTCCCACTTTTGAAACTTTTCTCCAGTGTATAACATTCTAAACGGTCTTTGCACCTTTGCTTGTATATTTCTGTGGAACAAGTTATGTTAGAAAATGCCTTTTAACCCTTTCCCAAACGAGAAAAATATAGTGAGACAATTTCAAAGTAATCCGAGTTTTCTCTGATGAAATGAGCGACACCAACATATCAAAAAGCGAATTTCATCAGAGAAACCTCGGATTAATTTCAAAGCTGCTGCAGATGACAATACGGATGTTGATAAATTGATAATGTTATAATTTGTGCAAGATACAACAAAGACAGTATTGAGACGAAAGGAGAAAATGCTGGTCGCCAGCATTTTCTTCTTTTGCCACAATGTTTTCCAAAGCCTTTTTCTAGGGACTTGGAAACCAGTTCCTGTTTGGAAATGGGCTAAGAATGAGGATTTTCATTTTACGTTTTTTGAATGTTGTTGAAGTCGAGTATAATAAAAGAAAACTACTTTAGAAAAGTCTATTTTAACCCTTTCCCAAACAGGACCTTATTTTTACGTCCCTGTAACTCCTATCGTTATCAACAGACATTGTATCATCTGCAGTAGCTTTCAAATTAGAACATTGCATGGACAAGGGTTAAAGAAAATAATTGGGATACATTGAGGCAAAACACAAAATATGGATAATCAGTATTTCTCCATTTTCCTCCTTTTTGTCTCAATATTTTCTGTGCTTTTTCTATACGCAAAATATTTGTTTTCCAACTTTAATTGTGTTGTCTGTCACATCTTTCAAATTGGAACAGTCTAAATTAAAGTTTTGTCGTTTAGGAAAGTGTTAAATTTTGCTGTCCATCGAAGTAGTCTTGCAGGCTCAGCTTGGCAAACTAGAAGACCTGAAGGTCTTGAATCGCTCCACAGGCTTGAGATTCTTTTAATATTTAATCCAAGTGTTGATTAGATAGTGAAAACAAAGTCACAATTAGCATTTTTTTCAAATTGAAAGTCATATAACTGAGGATTTATCTTTCTATCAAGCTAAGAATCACACTAATGCAAGATCTTAACTTCGTCTACATCATGTTTAAGTTTTGAAGTGCTTGTTCAATATTTGTAGATATACAGAGAGTAAAAACAAAGTCGAAAATAGCAATTTTGCCAAATTCTAGGGCACATAAAACAGGATTTAAGATTCAGATGATGCTGAAAATTATATCCATGCAAGATCTTTTGGCCGGTAAGATTATGTGAAAGTTTCATATTGATTGGGAAATATTTATGGCTGTTTGAGTAAAAATAAGGTCAAAAATGGTAATTTTGTCAATTTCAAGGGGACATAACTCATGATGTAAAATTCAAATTAAGCTGAAAATTACACTCTGGCAAGAACTTATGTTCACAAATATTGTGTCAATGTCCTGTCTTGATAGGTCAATATTTGTAGTTGCTAGAGTGAAAACAAAGTCAAAATAAAGCTGAAAATGACAATTTTGTCAATTTCAAGGGCACATAACTCATGATATAAAATTCAGATCAAGCTGAAAATCATACCGAGGCAAGATCTTACTGTCATCAACATTCTATCAGATTTTTGTCTAATCCGAATCATATCTGATCAAAAATCGCTTTTTGACATTCGGATAACGCTCATTTTGATCAGAACTAGGTCCTATTTGAAAAGGCAAGAAAACAGCGCCTAAAGTTAGGCGGCATTTCATCGTCTGTTTATGTGTATTATATCCAACACTCGGTAAAATTCTATAGGGTATAGATCAATCAATCATTTTTTGTCATACCTGACCTAAAATTTCAATTCAAATCGGCCTGCTAAAAGAGTATTAGCTTTTGTATCTCGACAACCCCCGATTGTCGCTTCGACTCGCGGCCATTTTTTTGGTAAATCACGTGACCAGATCTCGTTAGAAAATAAACCGGAAGTTAGGAAATCCTTTACTGTCACGTGACCGCCTTTGTTTACGAATTTCTCTCGAGTCACGTGATCGACGTAACCCATACTTTTGCCAAATCCAGTTGGCAAAACTGCTAAAGTGTCCCTTCCATGTAAAACATTGTTAATTATCTCGACCTGTTCCGCTCGCAGTTGGAAAAGGTATTTCCTTTCATGCAGAATTTGGTTTATCTCGTCCTCCATGATAAGAGACCCAACATAGTAGCAAACATTATTGGTGCGAATACTACACGGAACGCTTCTGACATATTTTATTTATTTTTTCATAAAATCATTTTTTTCTAACTCGTTGTTTTTATATTAAGCCAGAAAGGGTCCTCAACATGAAAAAAAAAATTATTCTGAATTCTTATTTTCGAAAATTCTTATATTTAGACCGTTACGTCATAGTTTAGGGAAACCCGCATTCCGAGAGCGAGATCTCGCGTTAGTCATGTGGTTTTAAATGGTGGGTCATTGTAAACAAAAGCAGTTCAGGTGAGGGTTGTTGCAAAACATTGCCTATAAACCTTTTTGAAATACTTTTTGGTCTTGAATTTTTTATCATACACGCCAATAAATAGTACATTGATCGGTATCATAAGGCTTTTTGGGGATAGCGTTTAAGATAATTAAACAATCGGACGATGAAATGCTGACATAACTTTTCTCCGGTTTTTGAATAGGACCTAGTTCTGATCAAAATGAGCGTTATCCGAATGTCAAAAAGCGATTTTTGATCAGATATGATTCGGATTAATTTTTGTCCTGATTGGTCAATATTTGTAGTTGCAAGAGTGAAAACAAAGTCAAAATAGAGCCGAAAATGACAATTTTGTCAATTTCAAGGGCATGACTCATGATTTAAAATTCAGATCCAGCTGAAAATTGCACTCACTCAAGATCTTATTGTCACCAACATTTTGACCAAGTTTTGTCCTGATTGGTTGATATTTTGTAAGTGCTAGAGTGAAAACAAAGTGAAAACAGCCATTTTTTAATTCAAGGGCAGATAACTCCAGACTTTCTGGTTCAATCAGCATTAATTGAAGGAATCTGATAGAGGACCACCCAAGGATCATTCCTGTGAAGTTTGATTGAAATCCATCCAGTAGTATCTGAGGAGAAGATTTTTAAAGAAAAAGTTGACGACCGGACGCACGGACGCACGGACGGACGGACGCACGCTCGACGGACACAGCGCCATGACAATAGCCCGCTGGCCTGAAGGCCAGTGGAGCTAAAAATTGGAAAAGTCAATGAAATGCTTTTGCCCTTTTCGAAACGACACAATTTTACAATGGTTCAGTTTTAAAGCTGCTGCAGACGACAAAATGGGTTTTACGAAAGATGAAAATATTGCTAATAATAAACATGTAGCACAGAAAATATTGAGACAAAAGGGGAAATTGTCGATTATCAGCTGATTATCTATAAGAAAGACACGACCTACCTCAAATCTTACAACTTATCCCACCTCGATATTGTCTAGCTGTATGAACCTCAATCCATCACGACACTTGAGATATCCATGTGTCTTAATTTTAATCTTCTTCCATTGAGACACGAGAAATCTTATAAACTAAATCAATAACAATCCAATAAGAGAGCCCACAATAAGAAAATCGTACAGTTTGTTATTTATAAAGTCATACATGTCCCCAATTATCAAACGACTGTCAATGGATGAATGAGTATTATGAAAATACACGGGGTGGTTACTACATCATGTAACTTTATCTCAAACAACCTATTTTGAGACGCGACTCACAGTCGAGTTAACATGACTTTGACGTCCATGGTGGAGAAGGCTTTGGAAACACGGAGGCAAAGAAGAAAATGATGTTTATCAGCAATAATCGTTAATGAGTGAATAAGTATGCAAAAAAAAAAAAAAAAAAAAAAAAAAAAAAAAAAAAAAAAAACCGATGCTACATGTATCACTAATGTAGCCAGGTACAGGATATTTTGGCGATACATCATGAAGTAGTTTCAAAATTTGGTTTAATGCTTTTTTCATAATGGAAAAAACCCTAATACAGTTTGAAAACTATTGCATGCGACAGGGGAATAAAGACAGAAGACATGATGAATCTATAATATAATAACAAATGTATATGAATAGCATAGACAATATTCAGACAAAAGAAGGAAATGTAAGCTATTAGCATTTCCTATGTTTGCGTCAATGTTTTCTGTGATTTTTCCAGAGCGATCGAAAAACACATCCTAAACGAAACGACGACTTATTGTCACAACGAACCGATTGTAGGATTTAGCATGCTATCCTCAGTGAAATACTTGATCAACAAACGACGTCTTTTTTCTCAAGTGCCGATCTTTGCTTAGAACTACGATTAGCATCGTTCCCTCTATTTCGTAGTCTAGATAGACAATTTCATTATGTTTAAAGATGATGATTTTTTTATTTTATTTATTTTATTTTTTATTTTTATGATTTTATGATTAAGAAATAGAATGATTTTCGTGTCGAATAAAATACAAAAAATGAATTTAGAGTGGATATCCTGTTAACGCTATCCCTTCATTCCGCAAAAACGAAACTTGCCCGGATTGGATGTAGGCTTGTAAATGTCCCTTTCCGTATTTTAGCGACAAATTTAAATTGAAAGATATATAATTACTATGATGTTCTAAACATAAAAAACGCATAGCAATCCCTAATGTGATGATTAGTGATATCTCAAATTAGATATTTTGATAAATAATACTTTGAGATGACGACAAAACGTTGTGAGAAGAGTAAAGGATCGACAATAAATGTCGAATATTGTAACGCATACTACCTGCATCTACTGAACCGTAACATTACTACGTGACTGGGTTTTTAACCATTACCAAACGACAACATTTTAACCCATTATAGTCGAGCAAGATTAACCCGGGGCATCTGCATATTATATGTAATGACCCCACTTCGGCAATGTTTTGTTAACGATCTGGAACCATAATGGATTTCGGTTATTATCGCCGATGATCGGGTATTTACGGCACTCGGTTATTTCCGTGAACCGCACTTCGGAAAGATTCGATTTTGTTCTCACCTCGGTTTACTTTCTCGTAAATATTAATATATATCGGCCGTGTAAGCTATTTAAAGTGTATTTTTCTGCATAGATAGAGATAATTCTCGTATTTCTCGTTGTTAGTAGCATGAAAAATGCTTAAATATTACCGTTCTGAACAAACTGGCGATTAAACGTATTTTAAACGTACATTCATTCCATTAGAATAGGAAATGCATGAAAAATACTTTTTCATGTTGTATTCTATAAATAGCATCAAAAAGAAAGTGAAAGTACAGCGAAATAGGGTACGATTTTATCCAGTTAATCGTGACGTTATTTCGGACATACAATAGTAATTCGTTGGAGCTGTTATGAAATCTCGTAGCTACGGCTTGAATCAGGCCGTAGTTACGATATTTTATGACAACACTGACGGTTTATCAAAACATAACATGAAACCCAGTCTATTGTTAGCACAAAATCCATTGCTATTCACATGAATTTTCCGTGGTTTGTTCAATTTCAACATTTCCTTTCATAGATATTTTGATATTTTCAGTAATTTTGGGGTTATCAAGGCTTTAAACGGTAAATTTAGGCATCGACAGTGGTGACGTACAGAATTACGTCAACTATGTTTGATCGTAAAGTTACGGAAAAAAACTTAGGAAATTCTAATCTTAGCTGCGAACATGTTTTGTGAAACGCACTTACGCAAAAAAATTGAACTTCCGTTAAAATCTACGAAAATAATGTGCGTAATTTCGTTGATAAAATGGGGCCCAGATCACTGGAAGAAATAACAGAAAAACACTAAGAGAAATGAAGAAATAACTGTTTCAATAGGCCTACAATTGTTATGAATTTACTGATTTGGTTATAAAGAGCAAAGCACTGATATATCCTTCTCTTAACAAGTCTAGTTTTGACGTCCATTGTAGAAATAATTTGAGAAAACTTTGAGAGAAAAGAAGAGGTTGTTGATTATCATCAATGTGTTATCATCAATGTGTCCCTTTTCCTCAGTGTTTTCTGTTCTTTTGGACTGGTACAGTTTGTTTTTTTTTTCGGGGGGGGGGGGGGATGGGTTATGTATGCACCAATACACTTGATTGATTCAAGATCTATACGAATAAATGCTTAAGTATCAATATTGCGTCTTCTGTCTTGATTTTTTTTTTCAATTATAGTCCAGTCACAATATAATGACACATGTTTACAAATTTTACAGTAATACACAAAAGGTAATCCTTGTTAATTTTCAGTTCAACGTTGCGTGTCTTGGTTCAAATCTTGAAGGAGTAAGGGACCTACAAGATTCGAACCATCACATGCAAATTTAAAGAAGTTATGACTTTGCTATTGCGTTTTTTGCAAGGGTAAATTTTGTAAACATGTGCCATAATATCGTTAATTGAAGGACTATAAGTATGTAAAGACCCGGTAATCAAAGATACATGTTCATGTAAGATTAGCTCAATTTGATTAAAAAAGGCGTTCTTATACAGTAGTACATGACACCAATTTTAGCCCTCTTCCACCCCGCGAGTCTTATATCACGGCGGGGAATCACCTGACATAATATTTTCGATATTTTCCAACAATTCTGTCAAAAAATGACCGATTTGAAAAGAAGAATTTAAGCAGAGACAGCGGGAACACTCCATGACTTTGCTGAATGCCAAGGATAATCTTTGAAAAATCAGCTGATATGAAAGTTATTGACGACCAACCAAAACTTAATCTGGTCGTCAATAACGTTTTTATCACTTGATTTGTAAAATAGTTACCACCCATCTGATATCGGGCGTTTTACACTTTTTTCTGTTTCAAACCGATTTCAAATTGGTCAAGTATTTACAAAATTATTGATGATTTCCTGAAATTTAGTGTCACATGATTCCCCACCGATGTATACAATGCCCTTGTTTTGTTAACAATAGTTTATGTAGTAACTACAGGGAAATCTGGCAATGGATATTTGATAAAAATAAGTTCTTTATATAAGTTGCTATAAAAAATAATGTGTTGTTACATTTGACCTTACAATGAATATTTGATGGAATTGAATGACCTGTTTTGGATAATTTTGTCCTTGTTTTATGCGCCCCTACTAAGTTTGAATTCATAAAAAACCAAAATTTAACGGTACATTTTTCCCATTCTTGTTTTATTTGCACAAGTATAAATTAGAGATAATTTTGGTGTAGGTCTCATACCCTGCCAGTCAATATTACAAAAATTACAGATCAAAGAAAAATGTTCATTTTTCTTAATCATGGAAAAAATTCAGTCGCAAAATCACAAACCTTATGTATAATCAAGTGTTTTTTTCTCAATTTTGTTTTTCATAGTTTTGTATTTAGCTTATTTATGTTACCTACATATCTGTTGTAGCATACAAGCTGAAAAATGTCAGATATCATCATCTTCTGGGAAAAAAATAATATGAGATTTACGGAGTTGGTGCTTCCCCTTTTCCCGCCTTTTTTGTAAAAGGGGGTCAATAACTAAAAAAATATATAAAATTCCAACATATCGGTAAAAATTGTTTTAAGTTTCATTTTAGCTCCGTCTTATATCATAGAAATGATATATAACAATACTTTTTGTATTTTCAAAAGTGTCTATTATGGTTCCAGATCGTTAAGACTCTAAACTAACGGACGAAAGTTAAGTTGTCTCTGGTTAATTTGGGTGGACAATAACACACATTGACTCCTGACTCCGTAAAAGATAAAGGTTTTTGAAAAACTTTGTGGAAAATGAAGAAATTGCTTGCAACAAGCAATTTCTTCATTACCCACAATGTTTTCTAACCCAAAACGCAAAGAATTTTAAAATTTAACCAACTTGAAATTATCGTCTGCAACATCTTTGAATTTGGACCAGTCTTGTAATGGTTTTAACTGGTCTTATTTGAAAGCTGCTGCAGACGGCAAAATAAATGTCAGCCAAATGTTGATTATATTTTGACAAAAGTGTTAGGTTAATCATGGAAATGCTGTTTTTCATAATTTTCTTCTTTTGCTCTAATATCTTTATTTAGCCATACTGGTAGGGATTTTGGGTTTTCCACCATTCATGAAATGATAAAGGGATAATATTTCAACACTGCCTTTTTTGTCTCAATATTTTCCCAAGTGTTCATGTGGGTAAAATAACAACATCAAACCCATGGCATGTATTGGGAAATGTATCCCTTTATACTGGTCCGAAATTGACTTTTGCTGCAAATGATTGATAAAAAAGATATTTTTTATTCTAGCCTACGTATCAAGTTAGTTGAAAGGAACATAGTGAAGGACCGTAGGAACAGAGGGTTAGTGGAAGGGGACCTATGCACCCCAAAGTTGGCAAAAAATGGCGAATTTTCGTCATTTAAGGTATCCAAACCCTCAAAAGCACCAAAGAGCCAAGGGCAAAATTTGAAAAGTGCAAATAATTCCTAAACTGTGTTACATTTCCATTCCAAATAACAACATAAGCATTTTGCACGGTTTAGAATATTGAATTAATGCATACTTATGGAAATATTTGACAAAAATGTTCAAAATTACCTCCCTTGCATATGAATATAGAGTAAAATGATATTTGTAAATTATTTTCTTCTTGTACACTCATTCTACAAAAAAGTGCACAATTAGAAATATAAAAATCTGAAAAACCGACCATTCTGAAAGACTTAGTTTTTGACTTATTCTTGCAAAATATATGTTGAAATTAGAGAATTCAATTCTAGTGTACCCAAACAAAGCCGGATTTTTTCAATTTTTGGATGCAAACACAGTGACGTCTATGCATAATAAGATACGTTATGGTGTTTGGTTTTCCTGTTTACACATTAGTTTTGTCTATTGGTGTTGGGTGACGATTCATATTAGGTTTCCGCCAGATCAAGAATTTATTGTATTGCGAGAAAATGATGATTTATTGACTTGTTATAAAAATATTAAGGCCTTAAAGTTCGTATTTAAAGGAAATACCGTTTCTCTTATTATTTTTTTGTTTGTTTTGAATGAATTTAATAGACCTTGTATGAAATACAATGAACTCCTGCTGAAAATATAAAGATAAGATACCACTCAATTGAATTATAACACAAAAAATATCTTATTCTAATTTATTTAGCCTTAGTCATTGTCACAAGGTAAGGAACCATGCCGTAACGTATCTTATTTCAACACAAAATATCTATCTTTTGAACATGCATACATTATCGCATTTTATATATTTTTGGTGAAAAGTGAAATGAATATCTGTATGCTTAGGCGTTGGTTAGAAATGCACTGGTTTCAAGCTTGAATTATAGAAGAAAGTCCGAGAAATAAGGATTAAACAAGATACCAATATATTCGAAATGCTTAATTGTGTCAATGGTAAAGGATAATTGCACCAAATGCCCTTTCTAATCTCTTTGTAACAATTGCCATTTAAACATATACAGAACATGATAAAATACTATAGTAAAACTAGCCAATGCAGCACTTATTTTGAAAACAGTGCAATCAAAATGGTTCGTAACGTATCTTATGATTTCATTTGTTTTATTGTTTCAAATAATTCAATGACTTCGTGAATTATTACTAAATGATACATGTGTTTTTGTGTGCCAACTGGATCAACGATTCTACAAAGTATGTTATCAGAAGTTTTCCATAGCTTGTCTTCCTTTGGAGGGCATTGGAATACATATGGTTGTTTTGTATTGGTTTCTTTCATTTATTGTATAAAAATGGTGATTTCATTAAGATTGATGTCTATTCTTTGTCCAAAGTATACTATGTTCGAAATGAAGTCCAAGTGGATAGTCTAATTTGATCACATAAGTTTTTTATTGCCATGACTTAGTCGAGCGTCACATATCTTATCATAACGTATCTTATTCATAAATTAGTTTTAAAAGAAATTCATCAGGAATAAAGTTCCCTGGTTAATTACACTGCAAATTATTTTTTTCTAAAGAAGGTTTGGAATCATTTAGTATATCACGTGTATGAAAAATGGTGAAAGATTCGAAATAAAAGTAAGTTTAAGCCGTAACGTATCTTATGAAAAAAAAAAATGGGGGATTCTTGTTTTTGAACTTTGATGTTGTTTTATTCGAAAATGTTAATAAGCTTGATCTTTTTGAGTGTGTTTCTGTTTACGTTGATATCTAACCTACCACTAAAAACCGTTTTGACCTTAGGAACACATCAATTCATGTTGTGTTTTACTATCAGTTAAAGTAGCGTTATGTATCTTACGCTGGAAATCGGGACATCAGAAAAACCTTTATCTCAAAAATGATTAGTCCCGCATTCCCACGAAACAGTAATCAGACCACAGGAAAATATATTTGGGAATAGTCAGGACAAAATTCTGAAAAAGTCGCTTAGTTTTTAAGGTATAGGCATTTTGTGAAGAAAAGGGTATGAGATCAGTTCTAAGAGTATTTCAGTATGCTGAATCCGAAAAACAATGTTGCCAAGCTGAAAAAGGGCTCCTTCATCATCTAATTTGCATATTTTCAAAATGGCCGCCAAAACCTCAAATATGCAATACTAATGTTATCATTTATCATTTTTCCGACATCTTTTGTTCTATATATCGCAGATTTCTTGTTCACAGACTAAAACTAAATGATCTGATAGATAATTTAGAAAAAAAAAAATATTCATGTTTGAAAATTACTGTATAAATGGCAACAAAAACTATAACATTTATCTACATTCTATTTTTCCGTATGAAATGCAGTGAAACTATTCAAAGTAATATTTTGAAAATGCTATGCTTTAATGGTAAAGTTTCAATGGCAGATATGACGAAGAAAACAAATTTGAACACAGGCCCTTTGACCAAATATTAATGCTTTTAGGGAACCCCCAAACACGTCAATTCAAAAACCATGTAATTAATTGTTCACATAATTTTGCAAAAATAATAATAAATCCTATCCACTAAATTGAAATCATGATTTGATTAAACTTGTTGCCAAAGATATCCACAATAAATTCTTAGAAATATAAATCAATGTCCAAAAATGTTGGAAAACGTTTTACCGTATTCTTTCTAATAAAGGATAGTGTAGTTTGGGAACTTCCATTTTGTGGAAATTCCTTTTTTTGCACTTTCATATACACTCATGATTCAAAATTGCTGAAGAAATAGTTACTAAAAATCGTTTTAATTTACATTTTGATATCCTTAGAAATTGAATTGTGTATATTTGAAATTGAACACATATTTTAGGTAATCAACTTAGGCAATTTTATTCTATAAGACAATATTAAAAAGTACAATTATCATAGATTTTAAAATTTTGTTAGATTACAAAATTAGTTGAGTGTGGCAAACCTAATGCACTATGGTATGTTGAACTTCATTTTTTCAGAAGAAAAACTAGTTGTGCATTTTGACACTAACTTATTTATCTACTTACGATATAGAGAATACTAGAAACTGGATATAGAGACTAATGTACTCTATAATACAGGTTTTCTAGTTAACAAATGCACTTTGCATAAACTGGGGTTGAATTGTCAGTAACATTACATTGACTGATGAACATATTTATTATGTTCCTAACATGTTTCACACAAGTAAAGTAAAATATCCAATCAAAGTCAATAGCTGTTTATCATATGGACATGTAGATTATAATGTAAGCGACCCACCCTTTGAATACGGACTTTTTGTAATGCGTCAAAAAGATTTTGACACCAATGGGTTCGAACCAACAAGCCATGGATAGTTAGTCTATGTTGTTATTCATTGCACTATTACAGCTTAATACGAAACTGTTAGAACTATAACATCTATTCAATAATAATACATAAAGTATTGACATTTACATCGAGAGCCCCTATCATTGGCTGTGCACTGCCGAAGGAAAGACATGTAGCATTTGTATAAAAAAAACTTTTTAGCTGTGCTCATATCATTTGTCATGAATTTAAATCATCATAGATATAAAACACGGATTTCTTGGTGTATACCCCTATGCTTTCACAGGCAGAGGCATATGCGTCTTCAAAGCTCAACATTTCTTCACACAAGGCAACCTTTACCGAAAGGCAAGTACGAAGGAAATGATTATGATAAGAGAAGTGTTTTTTTTTCGCCTGATACTGCACATTGACATTATCATCGGACGTACGAATAAAACGGGACAGCTCCCCACGTGGAAACTTCATTATTATAGACATGAAGGAATCGATTCCCATATTTCATTTTCGATTTGTCATATAATATGTTTGAAGAATACTATCTGAAGCTTATGTCCAGGTATTAACCCATGCTCTGCAGATGTTTACACCAATTCCATCGGTTCTCATGTATGAATAATCCCAAATAGGAACACTAAGTTTCAATATCCAGCCCGCATCTGCTACGAAAGTTTATGAACTTATGAAATAATTGAATAGCTGAAAAACCAGATATATCACATGTAAAGAAACATTGGAAACGAGCGTTAGGTATGTTTCATATAATAAAATTAATTATGCAATTGTACCGAATACAAATATTCTGTTTAAAGTCTTGGATAATGCTGCATTCCGTTGCTGACCCAAGATTTGCAAAAAAGTCATTTAAATTTTGTCGGTTTTAAGTTGCGCATTTTCTAAAAAAACAATAACCGACTTATCTACATGTATCACCATGTATCACGCCAACGTTATTTCTGATAAAGACAACTGACTCATTTCTTCTATTCAAATGTTTCATTTTAATACTTCTTGAGATCAATGTAGTCGTCATTTATTTCATGAGTGTTTCTAAACAACTTTTCGACGTTCTCAGAGGGTCACATGCTAGTATGTCAAACATAAAAGCAGGTAAAATATGTTTTCAAGAAATATCATATCGATTGGTCAGCCTGTATGGGTAGATTCTTACTGGATCATGAACATTCCCATCAAATTCATTTAGTCCTTCTATATGAAGTTTGTATCTTACTTTACCTACCACATAGTTAGTTTTTTATTACATTTATAGGAAACTAATCTTTGATAGAAACATTGGTATCGACGGCATAATCCCTTTTCTCTGTCCAGAAAATACGATGTGCATACCACTTAGTAAACTCTAATTGTCTCCATGTTGTTCTGATGCCTGAAATATCTAGCATGGCCCCTTTAAGTAGACATGGAAATGTCTAATCACCAGCAACAATATTAATTTTGTACGGGACCGTAATGTGCTAGCACTTAACGTTAGATTATACGATGGTAGCAATTTCATATTTGAAAATTGGACACCCTCACGTCCTTTGGCATGTAACTCAATTAAAAAAACGTATATAGGGTGTATTCTCGGTTTTATTGGAATAAGTACTGTGCTTAGCTCTCATGACATGTTCTGTTATCAAATCAATTCTGGTATAAATGAATTCAGCTGATACTTTTCCATAATGCAAGTGAGATTACGGAGCTCATTTCGATCTAGTCATAGATGTGTCAAAATATTTTAGCTTCGCATTATTTTGAAAATGACCCAAATTATTTGATTATTATTATTATTATTTCAAAGTTTTTTTGTAAATCAAAATGTATAACTAAACGTTTAAAATGGTACTGTTGATAAAAGTTGTGTGTTTTAACAGCGCTTCTTTTTTTTAAATGAAAATAAGAAAAAATGAAATAAATGAATTAATGTGAAAGTGATATTCTGTATGTTTAAAAAGGTGTTATAGCCAGTGATAGGTAAAAGATTATTAAGAATAGTGTCAATGTGGATCAATTTACTTTCAAAATTATTTACTCATTAGTTTTAAACAATTTATAGCAATATATCTCAACAATTTGGTTAAGATTTTACCAAAAACTTTGATACTATATAGCGGATTTTATGTTTTAGGCGGCCATTTTGAAAATATGCAAATTAGATGGTAAAAGAGCCATTTGTGTTCCTCATTTACTTTGTAAACCATTTAGTTTTAGTCTGTTAACATGAGATTTGCGATATTTAGAACAAAACATGTCGAAAAAATGATAAACAACAACGTTATTATTGTATATTTGAGATTTTGGCGGCCATTTTGAAAATATGCAAATTAGATGATGAAGAAGCCATTTTTCAGCTTGGCAACATTGTTTTTCGGATTCAGCATACCAAAATACCCCTAGAACTGATATCAAACCCTTTTCTTCACAAAATGCCTTTAGGTTATAACTTTTCCAAATTCGTGCCCTGACTAGAAGGAATAGAAAGATAATCGAGGCAAATATAGATTAAACTGCGTTAAAATCAAGCTGATTTTGAATTGCACCAGTGCAGGGACAACCAAAATTCATGGAAAATAAGCTAAAGAAATGTAAAATTTAAGGAGAAAAAATAGTTCCTGGTCTTATATCATGCTTGAAATACGTACAATGTGTCTTTTGTATAATCTTAAGCAAAGAAACGAAAACTTAAACCTTCCAATGAATTTATTACTAGTGGGGGACATAGAATTTCAGTAATTGTGCACTTTTTTGTAGAATGAGTGTGAAGTATAATCTTGAAATCCAGCACGGTGAATCAACTTATATGAAGTGTATTTACAAGTGTGTGTAATTTGATGCATTTCGTACGGCTAGAAAATGGTGATTTTTTCAGGGCCTGTAAACCCTAACATTGAAAATTTAGGGAAAACCCAATTTAGCCCCTCCAATATTCAGACAATGGCCCGGATAAGGGTTTAAATAGTCATCACGATAGAAAATGCTTCCTACGGGCCTGTGATGTTCGAAAAAGGTTCACATTCTTTCTAGAGTAGGGCGCTATGTAACGAAATTGGCTCCCGTGTGCTTTTGATGATACAGGGTGCCAACATGCATTTTTGTAATCCCATATGTTCCTGTTATCGATATCCGTTTCTTGACATTTCGGGAGAGGCGGTGTTTTCCCAGAATTCGGCCATTTCCAGGTTGCTTAAATACGTCACAAATTCAATGCAAGCATTCTAGTTGATATAACTCCTACATTTATGAACGGATTTGGATCAAAATTTCACAGAATGTTCCTGGTTACCTGATCATGTACATTCTGTTGATGTTTTTACCATTTTATGCTGCGTCATGGCAAAAGAGGACTTGATGCAAAAACGTTCTTTGACATAATTCCTTAGAAATTTATCGGCGGATTTTGAAAATGAATACGAAAAGTGTTTCTATCCACATGATCATGTGTATATTGTCATGTGTTTTTGTCATTTAATGCTGCATCATAGAAAAATGGGACTTAATTAAAAAAGCTGGCATATTGATCGATTTCTCCCGGCCACCACTACTTGTGTTTTAATGTAATAGAAATAACAACATTGTGATATGTTGTGGTAAAGAATAGAGAAAACAAATCATAATCAACAGCAATATCCGATACTCCACTAAGTCGAACATGCAAAGTTTCCAAAACCGACATGTAGCACGAGTATGGACAATCAATTGATTCCAGGGGACATCTCTCAACCTTGTGTAAATGCTTTATGAATAAACGTATTTTGTTCAAAATTTCGAGTCGATATCATGGAAATTAAGAGAGATATTGAGAAATAGAATTTGTATACTTTTTTTGTCTCTCAGTATATACATGTAAACCTATTTAATCTATTAGACTTCAGAGGCAAAATTACAGCAACTTCATTGATGTCATAGCAATAACCATGTTACCATGTTGGATGGCTTTATCGCAAAGAGGCTTCACACAAATGAAACATAGTTTTGATGCACGATGACAAAGGCTTCTCTCAATTTGTACAGGTCATCTGTCAAATTTATTGTAGTCCAAGTACAAAACAAGCTTACTGAGCTCAAAGAGGACAGAGGACAGTTTGCATGGCTACCGATAATTGCGAATTCTCGGAAGGAAATCAGCCTAGGAAATTGCCTCAGTAATTATGAATTTTCAGTCGTCCCAAGAGCACTGTTTGACGCTGATGGTTCACTTCATCGTCGTTCGAACAAGTCTCAGTTGATGACGATTCTGAAAGAGAGGGTTACCTTTGATCACTTCGAGCCCGTATTTGGTCCTAGGAACAGGGAAGTTGCGGTAATAGATGCGATGAACTTAGTGCACGCACTTCATAAACCCCAAAGCATCAAAACAGGTTTACAATTGGACGACCAATTTGTATCTGTACTTGAGTCAACGTATGAAGGCTATTCTGAAGTGCATCTGATCTTCGATCGCTATGATCGACCATCTTCTTTGAAAACAGAAACACGCCTGAAACGACTTGGCAAGAAACAAGCGGTATCGTATCACATCACAGACAGTACACCGCTCGAAAATGTCTCTCCTCGTCTTCTACTAAAGACGAGCTCACTGTTTACCTAGCAGAGGCCATCACAAAACTCAAAGAAAGCATACCGTAACATTGTACGTTCAACAAAAGGAGAAATGTCATATCTTTCAAGTTCACAAGAAGAGGCCGATACAAAGATTCTGCTCCATGCAACTGACTGATTGAAATGTTGCTTCATTTTCATTAATATTTATTCGCCAGACGCAGACCTGTATTTGTGCTATCCATGAGGCGAATTCCAAATGTTTTACCTGGAGACACAGTGTTTGTTTCAGGAAATGACGAGACATAATGCATTGTACGTTTGACAGCAGTAGTTGATGCCATACGAAATATCGCAGCCGAAGCTTTACCAGCCGCGCATGCCTTTTCGGGCGCTGATAACACAGGGTCCTTCACTAGAAAGGTGAAAAATCTGTTTTGGAAGTCATTTAAACAGGCAAACACCAATGTTATAGACGTTTTTAAAGCTATCTCTTCGGGGCATTCCATAACTGGGATAACATTAGCGTCTCTCGAAAAGTTTGTCTGCCAGTTGCATCAGCCTGGAACAGAGATCACAGAACTGGGAGCTATGGTGGCTATTTCGTAGGAAGCAATACGAATCTGAACGATTGCCACCTACAAACGCAGCATTTGAGGAATCTGTTAAGCGCGCAGCGTTCCAGTGCATAATTTGGAACTTTGACGTGGTCCCTTGTCCTTCCATTCCAGATCCTGAAATCTTTGGTTGGACAAAGGATCGGGATGTATACCAGCCGGTTATGACAACTTTGTTGCCAGCACCACTGGCACTTCTTGAACTGGTAAAGTGTGGTTGCACAAAATTTAAATGTGTTTCAAGAAAGTTCAAGTGCACACCAATCAACCTGGATTGCACTGAATTGTGCGCATGTGGATCAGATGAGTCTACTTGTCAAAACAGAGCAGATGCCGCCATTTAAATTCGCTCATTTTTATACGTCCGAAGGGTCGTATTATGTTATGGCCCCGGTCGTCCGTCCGTCCGTTAGCAACTCCTACAGTTCTGATCGGAATTTGTTCAAACTTGCCACAATGATTCTTCATGGTGTCTAGTTGTGCACATTGCTTACGGAATTCAGATATCCCTTTTCGTTCTTGAATTATCTGCCCTTGAATTGAAAATAAAAAAACTGGCCAATTTTACTGACAAGCCCCTCTCGGGCGTATATGCGCCGCTCTGCGAAGCTCTTGTTAGGATTAGGTGATATAACTAATTTTGAATTTTATCTAATTTTATCCCGTTTTTTTATATTCTTTTACGTCGTTTTATATGTTTAAAAGAGTTTAATCATTCTATACAGTTTAGTAGCCTTTCAAAAACAGGTGTTTAAGATGTAATTGGCATACTTGCAATAACGTCAAAATTGGGAATCTAAGAAATTGTTTATATCAACAAACTGTAAGCTTCATACATTTCTCAGAAAGGTATACGTATGTATACGTTTCGATACTACATACTAGACCATAAATACCGGTATATCAATTTCAAAGGGTGGACAAACAAGAAAGGGCAAAATATACCAATGTCAACTACAATTTTAATGATTTTATACCTATCCCTATCTACTTGTGTACATTAAATGTTTTCTGTGGTAAACATATTTGCTTTAGATAGGACAGTATTGAATAAAATTAATTACTGTGCGTATTCTTTGAAAACAATACTAAAGTGACGTCACCAGTTTTCAATAACGTTTATTTTGCGTACTCACGGTGGCATAAAAATCATTTTTAATATTTTTTACAATTGTTCAATAAGTGATTTTAAACATGATCTGCTTATATACCAAAAAAATAACTACGTCTGCTTGTGTTATTAACGACGTTTAAATTGGGTCGTGACGTCAGAAATGGCGTTTAAGGTTAAACACAGTACACAAAATACGTTTTTCTACGTCAAGATAAACGCACTTTAAAGAACTGAAAGTATATTCATCAAACTTTTTATCATTTACGTCTTTTATTTTTCAAAAGTCCTTTTTCCGGACGTCATTTTTAACGTAACGTCTCAAAAATCTCCCGCGAGAACACGGATGTCAAGATGTCGTTTCTCCACCTTCGGTGTATGGACTTCGTAATGGACAATGTTGGCAAGCTGTATCATCAAAAGCACACGGAATTACATAGCGCCCTACTCTATTCGCACACCATGTGATTACATTATGTTAATTTTATCACTTAAGATCGATCATTCATAAACTTTAAGATAAGATGCTAATTTTATTGATAAAAATCGAAATTAATGTCCAGCGCAGTTGATAAAATCCATGTGCAACTTTATTGTTTTAACTTTTTTCCAAACGCCAGAATTTTAAGGGGGTCCAAATTCAAAGATGTTGTAAACGACAGTTTCAAGTGAATTGAATTTTACATTTGATGTTGTTTTCAACTTTTTGGGGTAGAAAGTAGTTCAGGCCCGTGGGAATCAATTTTACATTGGAGATGGTTGAGAGGGTTGGGGGCTTAAGCCCCTGTCCGGACTAGTGTCTGAATATAGGAGTGGCTAATGTAGATTTTTTCCTATTTTCAGTGAAAATTAAGGGAAAATGGGACGATTTAATCCAGTTAACCGTGCGTTATATTGGACAAACAAAGGGGCGGAGGTGGTGCAGTGGTAACGCGCTGGACTTGAGACACAGGGGTCGCTGGTTCGATCCCCCGCTTCCCCAATCTTTCGGATGAGACTTTACACCGAGGTCCCGTCTCCATTACTCTCTTAAGAACAGAGCACATTCTCTCTTCATTCCATTATGATATAATGATGCTCTGTTCCCGCAGGGTCATTTCACGTCTAATCTCGGGGCTTTGGCGGGATTTCGGTATCCAATCGTTGGCTTTACACATCAAAACAATTTAAAAAGCTGATACAAACTTTCATTGGCTGACGCTTCAAATTACCGGCTTCAGCCAAAAATAGAAGCGACGTAATGTATACGTAATCAAACAAGATAAAACTGAATGATTTTGATTCGATAATTCAAATGTTACCGGCTTCAGCCAAAAATAGAAGCGACGTAATGTATACGTAATCAAACAAGATAAAGCTGAATGATTTTGATTCGATAATTCAAACGATGTGCTATAATTAGATTATGACGACCAAATAGACTGTTTGTGTACCAAAAACGGCAGAGGTCATATTTGATGGTTAATCAATAGACCACGGCTTTGGAGAGTACGTCTCCATATGACCTTAGCTGTTGAGTGGGACGTAAAACTACATTCAATTCAATTCAAAACAATAGTATACTACACCCAAGACTTATCAGTATACATGAAATAGTAAACTGAGTCTATTCATAGGCCCTAGCACACAATTTATCGCTAAAATTCGGCATTTTTGGCCAACTTTACGGGACTGTTGATCCAGTAAGCTCAATCATTACACCTAGCAATGAATTTCGTGCTAAAAATAGACTGAGTTTAGGGTTACGCATTGTTAAACCGTCGGTGTTGAATCAAGCCGTATAAATAAACCATGACCTCTGGACAGACGAGTCAAACTGAACAGGTAAACCAGGAATGTAAACGTCGTGGTTTTAAGAAGGCGTTTACCGTTGGATGTATTCACAACACCCCTCTCACGTAGGACAGTCAATAGTTAAAAGTACACTTGAGTCTCAATGTTGATGGTACCACTATAGTTACGCCGACTTGTGCGAGATTTTATAACAACACCTAAGAAATACTATATATAATACAGTAGGCCCTATTTGCCCGAAATTACGTCATGATTAACTGGATAAAATCGTTCCAAATTGACATGTGAACGAATAATTGATGATCGATCGGACTGCACTAAGATAACGGCTGATCTGGTTCTATAATGGTTTCACTATCAAAATGGTAAGTTTTCCCTAACACATCACCACAAATGAAAATAAGGACGATAGTAAACGTATTTTGCAAGGCAGATAAATCTGCCAAACATGTTTAGGCAAATAGGTTAAATTATCTCCCCTCCATCTGTATTTACCAACGTTGAAATAATTGTCTAGGGACGAATTTTATATTCTTTATTTTAACCCTTTCATAAAAGAAAAAAAATAGAGAGGCATCATTCAAAATCTGCTGCAGATGACAAATATGTTGATAAAAACATAAATTGTACAGAACATATTACATATATATTGAGACAAAAGGAGTTAATGCTGATTCTCGGCATTTTCCTCTTTCTTCTCCAAATTTTCCCAAGCGATTTCTACTAGGGTCGTGAAAACCAGGTCTTGTTTAAGAAAGGGTTAAAGGAATCTCAGAATGGAAAATATATCGACATGACGAATCTTATCCAAACCTGAAATATGCTATACCTTTTATCAAGCAGAGAAATTCTAGACTGGCCAAAACTCAAAGAAGTTGCAATAATGACAATAACAATTTGAAGTGAATGAAATTTTACTTTTTTGTCTTTCTGTGTAGAAAACAATTTGTCGCAAAACGTTTCTTCGTTTTCAACAATGCATCCACAAGTGCAGATATTTCATGGCGTATCACACGGTGTATAATCACGTGACTCAGAATTTCCGATAATCTTCGATACCTTTGTTAATACTTGACCAATTTGAATTCAGTTTGAAGCAGAGAATTTTGGAAAATGTCAGGAATAACCTGTACGTGTTAGATTTTTGAGAAATCAACTTATGAAAAAGTTATTGAAGATAAACCAAACTTTTGGTTTATCTTCAATAACTTTTTCATCAGTTGATTTTTCAAAAATAATTTTGGTTTATCTTCAATAACTTTTTCATCAGTTGATTTTTCAAAAATCTAACACGTTCATCTAATGCGTGACGTCTGTCCACATTCTCTGCTTCAAACCGAATCCAAATCGGTCCCGCATTAACAAAATTATTGAAGAGTTTCTGAAATTGTTGCATCACGTGATTAATCACCGTGATCAATACACCCAAACACACTTCCAATTTGTTACTAAAATTAGTAACACTTTTTGATCGAGGCTCTGACCCAAATGAGAGCAAAGCATCCAACGTGCTATGGAAATGAACGGAGAAAAGAAGAAGTTTAAGAGGAATCACACTCCGTTTAGTGATGATTCCTCTGTGAATCTCGACGGGATATCATTGACGGACTTTCAATTATGGTCTTTACCGGCTTTTAAGTCATTTTTGACCCTCCGATAAAGTAATAACCACGGATCTTTTGAGGACCTAGCCGCCAGGTTCAACTATCATTTTCACGTAAACCCCCTTCCCCAACAAAAAAAAAATGTATGAAACATGCCATTTTCAGTGTGAAGATGACAATCTCAGTACCGAAAGGCTGGTGTAGATAGATAATTCATTATATGTTAGATCAATTTGATAATAAAAGCATTGCTCTTAAAGCCCTCATCCCAAACGACAAATTATTTAGACTTTTCAAGTTTGACAACGGCTAAACCCTTTCCTAAACGGCACCTGATTCAATTTAGAAGCTCTTGCAGACAACAGAATGGGCATCTTGAAAGTAGGATTTTTGTATGTGCAAGGGCGAATCTAGAGAGGGCGGGGAGTTCGGGATGTCCGCCCCCCCCCCCCCCTGGAATCAGTCGAAAATTGAGTGTTGACTATATAATCAAAGCGTCAATATGATGTTAAATATATTTTAACACATTTAAGTCATCATTTGGGCGTGGACCCCCCTCCCTGGCAATTGGGCTTGGACCCCTCTGAAAAAATCCTAGATCCACCCTTGTGTGCACGCACATAGGGGCCTAATGGGATAATTATAGTACAGAAAACGTTGAGACAAAAGGAGGAAATGCTGATTAAAAGTATTTCATTATTTTACCTTTTGAAATGATTTTCGAAACAAACTCTGTAAGACAGTCAAGGGCGGACCTAGAAGGGGGTCGGGGGTCCTGATCCCGCCTTGAATAGGCCGAAAATCGAATTTTGACTATACAACGTTAGTACAGAATATATACCGTTACACAATTCACAAATTTAAAGTCATCTTTTGGGTTAGACCCCCCCCCCTCCCTGACAAAAATCCTGGATCCGCCCTTGACAGTCAAAACATTAACATTTCTTGTTTGGTAAAGGTTTAAAACATTTTTCTTTTCAATTCTTTTTTAATTTAACACCTCTCAACAATAGTTCAGCCAAAAGTTTATTTATAATTGTCCACGCTCCGAGGCTGGGAATCCATCCCGTGACCTGTCCATTATTGGCTCTAATCTAGAGCATAAATACATGCAAAATATTACCACTCCCACTTGGACAGTACTAAGAAGCTCACTTGCTTCTGCAAAACTGATTTTATTTGGTTTTCAAAAGCAGTAGCTCATCCTGAACCCGCATGGTGGTAATGGGCGATGGAGACAGGGTACGAATGATTGTAAGCCAAAAAATCTCTTTTTTCAATCAAAGTAGCAAAAATATTCCTGTAACTTAAAACTCTAATAATTAACGTTAATGACTGTATAAAATATTCTTAGTACTTAGGCAGAATAAATGAAAAATGTTTGCGTGAAAATAACGACTCGCCAAATGAATTATATAGTAAAACGACCACGTGACCTTTTGTTTGCTCTCTTCATACTCAGGTCACGGTTAAAAATTTGGAACTGTGTTTGGGTGTATAGACGTTATTATGTTGGAAAGGGCTACATATAACATAGTGCAATCGTTTAAGCCTTGTAAAAACGAATATATCTATACATCTACTTTTTGTATTAATTTTTTTATTCAATTCCGTGTTCTTTTCAAAAACAAAATGTTTCGACTCGCCATCACTTTAGAGAAACAATTCTCATTTCAAAACTTTCCGATATGCCATTTGAAATTCTCAAGAATTACAGCCATTGAAAATATCTAGAGAGAAATGGAAATTACTGATAAACAGAATTGTCAATTTCCCCATTTTCTGTGCAAAAATGTACAAAAAAATGACTTGCAACAATATTAAAATTGTCGTCCACAGTGCATTTCAATTTGGAACGTTCTGATTTTTTTTTTGTTTGTAGAAGTGTCAAAGTTATGGATTCACTCTCAGAACAAATCATGCCCTTTCAAAATAAATCACGACGTTTAATTGAGCGAAACGGAATCAAAGTGGAACGTCAAATACACAATAAATCTGAACAGAAAATGAAAGAATAAACTTGATTTATAATTGATAGTTCCATATTTGATTGTGATATTTCAGTGTGATTTTCAATAAATTGGACATTCCTATCGATGCTACAAAAAGTCACGTTTCCGATTCAACATAATTATGGTATGGCGTTTTCCCTGAAAATCAACTTTCAAAGCTTTTAAACACATATTGTTGTTACATTAAACATTATTAAGTATTGGGACAAAACGAGAAAATGCTAATGATCAATATTTTTCTCTTTTCTCCATGTGATTCGCATTTAGCTCTCTGGCATTATTCGTGATTAATTTAAGTGGTTCAAATAGCCTGTAAAATACCCGTATACCTTTGGTGCCAAGTGTTTGGTCGTAAAAATCTGATTTCTGCCCAATGTATTGTTTCAATGGCTTTATTTATGCAAAGAGCTTAGCGGACCGTTTTCATGATATTCTGAATTAATGATGACTTTGTTATGTAGAAGCTAATTAGTCTTGTCAAGAATGTATAAAATATGGGACCAACTAAGGCTGGTCACTTAAATAGTTAATTAATATTGGCTTAAAATGCGACGGGTCGCGGCTTTTGCTTTTAAACTTTTTGGTTGCTTGGTCAGTTTAATTCCAAAAAGAGGTAGCTCCAAAACAATGAAAATAGGAAGTAAAAACGACTGCACTGAGGATTCTTTCGGAATTACCTTTCTACTGGCCAGCCATTTTTTAAAAGGGATCTATTTTAGTAGGTAAACAGTGACGTAGATTCGGACAAACACAATGACATAATAACTCTATATCTACATACGCACTGGTGGTGAACTCGGCCAAAGTCAGGGATGTTTTTTCGCGAACAATGTATTCCGTCGGTAATGTTATAAAATATCGTAACTACGACTATATCGATGCCGTAGTTACGAGATTTTATAAAAACACCGACGGTTTGTCAATACAAAACGGTAAACCCGGTCTGTTTTTAGAGCAAGTTCATTGTCATTAGAAAAAAAAATCTATAAACTCACATTTAAACGCAAAATATCTATGCCTTGTTGTAGCGAAAAGCGTCCCTCGCTTTGGCCGAGTTCACCACAAGTGATACTAGTATACATGTAAATCAATCTTTTTAGCACAAGGTGCTACTCTATACGACGTCGGACTGTTTTTCATGTTTTTGGCGAGTCGTAAACATTCGGTGGCGGAAAATAGCGATTTTCCACCTTGTCATGTATCCAATAGAGGCCTATTGTCGCCTTTCAACAACTAAAGCTGCAGTTCCAATTATGTTTTTGTTAAAAAAACAACGACAAATTTCCTTCGAAGGAAGAAAATGAAAAAAGGTATAATAGAAACGTCTGTCTTTAAAACAATTACATGCAGGATGTGAACATGCGACTTTTTAAAATTGCTTTGTCATTGCAGTTTCAGTGTTACGGTTTCCAATTATAGTTTGAAATATTTAGTATGCAACAATGTCAAAACAACATGGTCTTTGTTTGGCATTCTGAGTTAAATGCAGTAAATCATGTCACGAATATTTTTTTACCTTTTCCATAAACGACAAAAAATTAAACTTTCACACGGAGCATCAGTATTTGCAAAATATATATGTATGAAATAACATTACAAACAAGGGAATGAGAATGAAAACAAGAACTCGTTGATTAACAGAATTTCCCTCCTTTCTCTGCGTATTTCTTCATTATAACATAGATCTACATTCCAAAACAAGTTTAGTTGACCCTTTACTAAACAAGCTATGATTAAGACATCCTTGATAAGTTGATAGACAAAGGTTTGGAAAATATTGCGGGACAAAAGAAGTAAATGCTGATAAATTCATCTTGAAGGCAACATTGGAAAAAGGATGTTTCATTCTAATGGTAATTAATATGTCATTATCTTAATATTTTAAGAAGAAAAATAATTATTATCATTATCATTATTATCATTATTATCATATTGTCTAAAAACCGTTATTGTTGTCTCATTTTGGACACAATTTTTCTTTATTTATATCAGTTGTGTCGTCTGCAGTAGCATTGAAACAACAGCTTGCTCAAATTTGTGCAGTGTATAGCACACGATAAGATACCATTGAAGAATAGCTTGCATCAGATTGTGATCTTTTAAATCAAGAATAATACTTTTTAATTAATCGGCAACAATATATGGATAACTGTCTAAAAAGGAAGTCCTGATAATCAACTTTTTCCCTGTTCCTCATTTTTTATTTCCGTTTTCTTCCCATTTCAGAAATAGGGGCCTACTAGAAATCAAAAGAATTATTTCGGGAAAGTGTTCAAGCTAGCGTGGTTGCCAAATTCGAAATTCTTATTCCTAAAGATACCAAAATCAGATCTCGTGCATAGCGGATAGATACGTGATTTCAGGAAACTCTCGTTATATCTCGTAATTCCTCGGGGAAATCACGTGGTATTTAAAAAATCTTCATTTCTGAAGATAGCCCAAGATTCGCTATTACATCAATTATGACAGATAAAATTCACGGAAAATCTGACATTTGTTAATCAACAGGGAGTGTTTTGAATTATATTTGAATAATTGTTATAATTATTTCATTTGGGAATAGCTCTTCCAAACGTCTTAGATGGAATTCGTCATGCACGTAATAAAAGTCTATTAACCCCCTTTATCAAGCAAACAGTGTCAAAAAAGGAGATTGAGAAAATATCGAGAGAGACAAAAATGATAAGAAAATGTCGGTAAGCAGAAAATGCTGACAAGCAGAATAGTATCCTTTCCTCTATACGCTTTTGGCTAAAATATACATTTCGCAGGCCCTACTTGGCTCTTTTTGACTACCCACAAGAAAGGGGCTTTGGAAACATCGTGAAAAATTATAAAATTGCTTATAACAAGCATTTTTTCATCTCCCTCAATGTTCTCTATATAAAAAGACACACAAATTGTAAAATTGCATTTACATTAAATTGTCGTCTGCAACATATTTGAATTTGAACCTGCCGTCTTGCTATGAGTTAATTATCAGCCTAAAACTGTGTTGTTGAAACTAGCGTAAATGATATTTCAACGCCAGATGTAATGTAAATCATATATATTTCAGAGCCCGGTACAACTTTTCATGTGTTCCACATAAATTTATCACTTCAGCGAAGATACGCAGTATCTAATCTGAGCTAGCTACTACTGCTATCTCTTTGAACTACATCTTTTTAACTTTGTTTCGAACCGAATGGCAAACCACTGTATTTTGTCAGATGACATATAATTATTTAACATCATGCATGTATGAATCGTGTTTCAAATGTATTACAAAAATTGTAAAGAATGAATGCATGTTTTATTTAAAATATACTTTATCGACTTAGCTTAGCTGGCACCATGGCACTAATATTTATCAAAAGTTTTTTTGTTGGAAATGATGACATCGCTCCTGTTCTGTTTTACGAAATCTGCACAGATAGAAAATAAAAGAAAGCGACAGATCGCAATGAAGGAAATACACTTAATACAAGGTCAAGAGCCAATTGACCTACAAAGTATATCATTGGAAGAATACGTAAGTATTGTTATTTTTAATGCACCAATCATATGCATGTCGGTGTGATTTTATTACATGTATCAGATAGAAGCACCCAAACCTGACTCTTACTTAGACATTGTTGTACATTAAAGGGGCTCATTCTATGTTTTTATGCTTCCGAACTGTTCGGGAACTCATATTAATTTTGTGCATGGAAAAACAATTAGCAATGCATTAAAACCTCAATCTCGGCGAAAAAACATCTTTCCTTTGCTATAGATCAATCCTTTACAAGCGTGTTTACACATTCTATTTTTACTTCAAAACAAGACAAGGTCAAGGTCAACGAGACACACCTCGAATTTATTAACACACCGTACAACCGGCTGTGTCGATGACTGTGACCTTATTTGCGAGGAATACGTGAAAAGGTTTATTTTGTACAAGCACTGAACATTTATACGCGTATTTATCAACTATAGAATACCAAAGATCCTTTCGTTTATTTATAAAAGAAAATTCATTTGACCTACCATGCACATGACATCAGATGCCGCATCTGTCTTCGCTGACTTTCTACGCAGCCGCTTGTACGGTGTGTTAAATCTCGCTGAGCACAGATGACGTATCTCTGACGTAGGGGCCTAATTGATTTTTGAAGGTTGGGCATATGTAGCCGTTACAAAACAAAAACAAGGACGACCAGCATCTTATTAATTGACTTGGATTTTAATACTTAATAAAGCTCGACGAGTGGTAACAATGGACATAAATGATCTACCCCTTCAGGTTGGTAATTTCATACGTTATTTCTGGTTTGTAATTATTGTGCCATTTGCATTTTCGACAGCCTAGCTCGTCCCCCTTTAAATAGTTAAACATATGTGACCCGTCACGCTAAAAGGGACCTTATCCGAACTCCGAAAATCAAAATTTTGACAAAATTGTCACACTCACCACAGGTCAACCAGATCCCGTATGTGAAAAATGAACGTATTGTAAGTTAGGGAAAACACTCCGGATTAAGAAAATCACATAAAAGTGGAAAGTGTCGGCCCTAGTCTGGCTGCGCGGACTGCGCAGACTGACTAGGGTCGATATTTTTCACCCGATAAGGTCCCTTTAAGCCTGACGGGTCACATATACGAACAATTGAATAGCAAAAGCAAGCTATCATCCCTTTTCTGGCAAAAAGGAAAACAATACCATAATTAGGGACCATAACTAACAAGGTCAGCCAAAGGTTTTTTGATAACGATAACCCTGTAAATAAGTTTTGTCCTTTTACCAGCGGTTCTATATACATGTAGACTAGTGTGTCTTAAAATAGCAGCATTGTTTTACTCGGAGTCAAGAAGTCAATTGTTTTAACCTTTCCCTGATCACCACAGAACAGAAAGTACGCGTCTAAATCTAGAACAATTGTATTATTCGGAATGGAATTTAAAAAGACTACCGAAAAAGAAACACACGCCCTAAAAGTAGCAACGAAAGTGTTATAGAAAAATACGGGTCATCAGCACTTTTTCATTCTTTTCACCAATACCCCACAAGGAACATCAAACCAGATATGGTATATAGTTTGAATAAAGGACAATGGTGGCATACACTCAGGAAGAAGGAAAGTTCACGCGCTGCAGCAAAAAGTCTAATATTAGATAGGTCTTGACGTCACAAGTGGTATGTTCATGAAGAAAACCCACTTCTGGCTTAAAAAGGTATAAATATGTAAATAGTAAACTTAGCAGAAGAGACGATTTGTTCTATTTGGAACTAAACACACTAGGTACGTATATGTCAGGCCCGTAGGAAGCAATTTGATATTGGGGTGGCTGAAGCCCCTGTGTCTGAGTATTGAGGGGGCTTAATCGGATTTTCCCTAAATTTTTCAGTGTAAAATCAGGGAAATTTGGTAATTTTGGCCAACCTTGGGGGGGGGGGTCTTCCCCCCCCCCCCCCCCGCCCCCTATTTCTACGGGCCTGTGTTTTATTTTCCATTTTGTTTTTAAAGGAGTGATCAAAACAAGAGAGTGTAATAATATTTGAGTGTCACAAAAAGAAGTTTTATTAATACTGCAAAATTAGATTCTTGCAGATACCATGATATTGGCATATATTGAAGCAAAGGCACAGTGCGGTGCATTTTCCAATAGGTTTGCATTTGTCTTACCGTTTTAATGCTTTAAGGGTATATGACCCATCATTAAAATACCACTTTCTAGCCATAAAAATGCATCAAATTACACACACTTCTACATACACTTCACATAGGTTGATTCACTGTGCCGGATTTCAATACTATGCTTCAAGAAGAAAAAGATGCAAATATTGTTTTACTCTATATTCATATGTGAAGTAATTTTGAACATTTTTGTCAAATATTTCCATAAGTATGCATTAATTCAAAATTCTAAACTGTTCAAAATGCTTATGTTTAAATTTGGAATGGAAATGAAACACACTTCAGGAATTACTGGCACTTTTCAAATTTCGCCTCTGGCTCGTGCTAATGATGGGTCGGTCGTGTACGTTAAGTCATAATTATAGCACTGGCATTGTCGACTGCAATGTTTCCACTTGAAACAAAGTCGTGTCTGTGCCTTTATGAACAAGGGTGTGTGTAAAAAAATGATAACCCTTTCCATAAAAAACGCTTAGGATAGCCCAATTTAAAAGCAGTTGCAGAATATAAAGTTATCTCTCAATGTGGATAACATTCATATTTTAGCATATAGACACTTTAAGGAAAATGGGGAAATACTGGTTATCAGCATTTTCTTCTTTCTAAAAGTGTTTTAAACAAATACACAGATCGTCGAAATAAAAAAAAAACTGGTTGGAAAAATGAAAAAGTTATTCTGATTAAAATATAATTCATTTCTATTATTTCCAGAGCGCATGAATATGGCATCAACGAAATATATATCACTATGCTTCTTACTATATCTCTGTGGAGCGGTTTCTGGAAACTTGAAAATCAGAAAAATGGAAAACACAATTAACCACATCTTTATCGAGATTGGCAAATTCAGAAGAGATCTGGCTTTTGTTGAAACAAGAATAGACGACATAGAAGAACATGTTTGGAATATTACAGCAGTCGCGGACGAGGCTAAAGCTGGGTCATCAACGGACAATGTTATCGCTGGCGGGTCTTCTGGGAACAAGGCAGGAGCAGTTAACGAGGATATAGACAATAAAATGAGGATGGTCATGCGCTCCTTGTCGAAAGAGAAGTTGTTGATACGTGACATGATGGCAGGTGTAGAGAAGATGGTCAGACAGGGAGGTGTGGGAGAAGATCTTGAAGGAAGAATTAGTGAACTAGAGAGGAAAGTGGAGGATGGTGCTGGTCAGTTTGATTACGTGGAACAGCCTAGACCTGTCATTCAGCATAGAAATAACGACCGTGGTAAGTTTCATGCATATGTTCCAAGTAATTTGATCGAGGGCTTCAGATAATAAAATACATGCACACTACAAGATCAATAGGACTTCTGTTCTATATAGTTTAAAAAAGCACCATAATTTTTCTCATTATAATAAATGAAATTTTGAAAATAGCAAGACAACGAAGTACTTTGGACATCGTCTTACATGATATGAATAGACTTTCTATCTTAAATTTTCCTTTCCAGGTGACGTTAAATACAGCTTTTCGACAAGACTTGACAGATCACGTGACATCATGCCCGACCCAAGAGCCAAGCGGCAGGGCCATCGAATGCACAGCAAGCTGATTCCATTCAGTAACGTCATACATAACGACGGTGACGTATACAATCCAATTACCGGCAAGTTCACGTGCAAGCGTGACGGTGTATATCTATTCGTTTTCTTCGTCGAGGGGATTTTCAGAAAGAACCGCCCTATAAACGGCCAGACGTCAATGGTGGCGCTCTCGGTCGATGGGAAGTACCAGACGCTTGCAGCGAGTAAAGCGTTCAGCGCGGATGGACGAAACACGGGAGGTAACTCTGTGGTACTGAAGTTAATCAAAGGACAACAAGTATGGCTTGAGACGGTGGGACCGATCAGTCAGATGGTTACGCTTAGAGAATGGGTGTCTACGTTTTCTGGTGTTCTCTTATACTAAAACCTGCCTGAATGCTGCGTCGTCTTCTCTGCTTAAATGCTAGTAAACGGAGAATGTATATTATATTATCACTATTGCCTATAACGATATTTAGGCCTACAGGATGTTCAAAAATGATTGTATTCATAAACAATCTGTAGTTAGCAAAACTGTTTGAGCCGGGAACATGAAAAACTTCCCTTATAGCATTTTTAGAAATTGAGTTTGAAAATCAGCCTGTTGTCAAATACAGTCCAATATGCATCCATGCTGCACTCTTTGAGTTACTACAGGTCACGAATAAGCTATTACAGAACTCCATGGATCCTGATCAGACTGTGCGTATGTACAGGCTGATCTGGATCTATGATGGGCTCAAAAGCCTCAAGGGACGTTTTTCAGATCCTGGCTCATTTTTAAACGATGATATTGACTATCCAAATAAAAGACAATGTATTAGAACAGAAGCAGGGTTATATTTTCCCAGACATGCAAAGGATATTTACTTTTTTTTCAAAATTGTAACTGTTTCATTTATACGTAAAGCGATATTTAGAAGTCTCGTTGTTTTTTTTTCTCTTCAAAGATGATATATACTGAAAGGCAAAAGTAACTTTACACCTGACTTTATTTGAATTTGTCAAACCCTAATCACAGGTTGTGAAACTAATTGTATTATATATATACATATGCCATTTTGCAAGAGAAATGTGGGATAGAAGAAAGTTTTCACTCGTTCTTTAAGCTGGTGTTACCGCGGCAATGACAAAGGGGTAAAATTGAAAAATCCAGACAAAGTTTTATAACCCTTATTCGAGTAAAAAGGATCGAATTTTATGCTAAATTTTATCTAACGTCAGTATTTCTATGTCCCCATCTGTATGATTGACTACAAAAAGCACTTGCGTATAAAAAAAATTCAGCCGTCTGATCTTGAGCTATTCAATTTTTAAACGATTGTCCCGTATGACATTCTCTATTTCATGTACGTTCTTCTGTCTACGCGTCTTCTATCGTCTGCGACACTGACATTTAATCTTTTCTCGTCAGAAAAGAGGGGCTAACTCAAAACTGCGTGTGTCCAAACTGTTACATACCGCCAAATATGGGCGTTTTTGACGATGACTTCATGTTAGTGTATAACTGAATGGGTCTGGCTACCGGACGTCTAGTACTAAAATCCATGTTTCAAATTCGACATCGAACAGCTCTACGATTCAACTAACGATTTCACGTACCTTTCCTGCAGTTTCCGGTAACAACGTAACGTCACGTCACGTTAGTGCTAAACACGAATTTATTGGTCTTGATTATGAATACTTTCATTTATCGACCCCCTTATTGTTGAAATGTGTTCCAGAATTTAACGACTGACTAATTGATGCAGTTCATTAGCCTAGAAACATAAAATTTCATCCTACCTAATTCATCATGCTGAATGTCCTGTTTCTGTTAGCGTCGCATTGCTTACATTTTCATGTTAACTGGAATACAACTCTGGCCTTTTATGTACCAACAAACAAACATCAAACATGCAGAACATTTTGTCTCTATTCGAAACACCATTGTGTGGGTGGGGTATTTTAGCAATTTTAACGATAAGCACGTGCATATTGTCGTGAAGTTGATGAAAAGAATGTATTCATTTAGAAGATCAAAACATAACGTGCAAACATAAAGTTATGAAAATTGTATAAATATGCTTTGAAATTAAGAGAATATATTTATTCAAAAACTGTAAAGTTACTTTTGCCTTTGAGTATAAATACAATATAATTATACCGTATTTGGAATGATCACTATTTATCCAATTGTCTAAATCTGATAGTTATATTTTATTAAACCGCATGAACCAAAACACAGAGCTCTGGCCGACATGTTTTGATCTTGTTTGATTAGTGTTTCTAGAAAAAGATCTAGTAAAAATCCAGAAACTATAAGCTTTGATTTTTGCCAGATACGATCTGTATTGTATTTAATTATTCCACACAAGAACTGACTTGTCATATTTACAGTAGCAATTCAATCGTCATATATTTGTAAAATTTAGGATTTTTTAAGGGAAATTGAAATCGGAAAGCTTGTCGCAAAAATACAGCCTGGTTTATATGTTATTTGCAATATTATATTAATTTATGACTATTCTGCTATTAAAATGTCGTCTGGTAATGGTAGTTGGTTGTAACAAATGTTTCCATAAAAGAGTCGTTTTTGTTAATAGAGATTCCCCACTTTCAAAAATAACATTTAAATCTACTTGTACAGCATACAACCTCATGTAAAATTCATCCTTTATGGTCGAATGTTTGCGACTGCGTGCATTTATATAAAGGCTCGATGATCGTATGTCAATTAAGACTGACTGACACTAGGTTATAAATGGCCGACTAGAATTCTGGTAAATCACAATCAAGTTCCGAGTAGTCAAAGGAATAATTTGCATAAATCAAAGATAGATTTTGCAAAATGCTTTCCATTAGATATGAAAATGTCGTCAATACTGCTAATTTGTGACTCTATTTCAGCGGAACAGATAAGAGGGATGAAGCCATTCTAAATGTGTCATTTCTAAACCAAGTCGTATGTTGTGGGTACTCATTGGAACCGTCTTAATGAGACGATGTCAATGAGTACCTACAACAAAGTGTTTGATGATAAAATAATGAAATTTTGCATTTGAAAAACAACAAACCCTATTACCTGTACCTCTGCTAGCTACGAAGCAGCATGTCTCAATGACGTAAAACCTGTATTATCTGTATTATCATGCCCATCAGAAGCCTGTTCAGGCCATAGGGGTCTGTAATTTGACCCTTGACACCTTCTAGTCATTACTAATGTGGTAAAGAATAGTCTAGATAGTGCCAAGGCTCAAATTACGGACCCCTGTGTTTCAGGCTACACACGGTCGATGCATTATCAGGCCCGTAGGAAGCAATTTCATATTTGGGTGGCTGAAGCCCCTGTGTTTGAATTTTGGGGGGCTAAATTGAATTTTACCAAAATGTTCAGTGTAAAATAAGGAAAATTCGGAATTTTTGACCAACTTTGGGGGTGGGGGTTTAGCCCCATAGCCCCTCCCCTGTTCCTACGGGCCTGAATAATTGACGTCTATTGTGTTCATTTTATTGACTGTTCTCTTAATATTATCCTATATGATGATACAGCATTTTTTGTCTAATTTATGGAATGCAAAAACCGTTTTTGTCAATTATTGATTTTTCAGAAATCGTATTTTAAAAAATGAAAAATATTAATTTTTATTTAAAATTCCGAAATGTAACTTACAACTTGTTTAGTTACAAGGTCCGATTTTGACCCGGGTTCTGGTGCACCGGAAAACATAGAGCAGGGAAAAACTTTGCCAATCTAATTTTGTAAACTTTTTGTCGACAAAAAGTCGTAAGCGGCTAGACAGGTCGATTCTAACGCTGACACCGGTCGACCCAATCTCCTTCGCAGTTATCTCCCCTGAATTGGGATTGGGGAGATCTCTGCCGGCACAGCTTGAGTTACCAAGATTTCAGGTAATTGATTTTTTTATATTGATTTTTATTTAAAAACGTAAACATGCTTTAAGTGATGTTTTAAGAATATGAGGTGTCAGATATGAAACCAAATGAAAAAATATATTTGGATTTAAAGAATGATTTCAGAAATATAAAATATATTTACGATATCACGTGACATTCACCATGGTCACGTGATTTATATGCCTGCAGTGATAATGTAAGGCATTGTCGCTGTGTGGAGTTTGCGGTCGACCTTGAGTTAGACGGTGTTACAGTAAACAACTCCCCCGGGACTTTCATCCCCGCGGATAATGAGCGAGTTTGCGCAATTAGGATTGTAATTAGAAACAGTGGCGTGTCGGGTTAGGGACGAAAATCTCTGTCACTAGACACAATGAAGACAATCTGAGTCGCGTCATCAAGAAATGGACGCACTGTATTTTTTGTGTTTAGGACAAAGCGATTGGTGACATTTGACTCTATCCCAAATTGCAAAAATAATCTGTTTCAATTTAAAATTGTCAAAATGAAATTATAACATCGGAATAGTAAAGAAAGAGTTTTTGTTTTAAACTTTTCCAAAACAAGACTTGGTTTTGACATCCCCGATAACGGATAAATTGTCGACCTAGTCTTATGCTTCGACCGGTATTGTCATGAGGTAAATGCATTTAGAATACAGATGACATATTGTTAGATAATTATAAAAGGTCATTTGACGTAGTTATAAGTATTTTATTCTTGTCATAATGTTTTCAAAAATCGTCTAAACTGAAAACGTCAATACCAGATGCCGTTTAGGAGAGACTTTATACCCCAGCCTTGTTATTGGCCGTCGCGACCCGCCCTGCCACAAAATCAGTGTATTTGGAATAAAGTTGGCATATTTTTGGACGTTTATTTGCCTCAGAGGAAATTAAGCCTTAATTGGCGATGTTTATTGGCATTTGATTTAACTCTAACGATACCGTCCCGCCGACCAGATTTAACCCTTTCCCAAACAAGACCTGGTTTTGACGTCCCTATAAGAAAAGGCTTGGGAAAACTTTGAAACAAAAGAAGAAACTGCTGATAACCAGCAGTTTCTCCTTTTGTCTCAATATTTTCTATGCCGTGTTTTACACAAATTCTATCTTTGAGAACTTTCATTTTGTCATTTATGGCAATTTTTGAAGTGGGTTACCCTAAAATTTTGTTGTTTGGGAAAGGGTTAAAAATGTACGTATCCGCGCAGGAAAACCTCAGTTAATTCTAGGTCCCCACTGCCGACCGAATCAACTAAATCAATCCCGATCAAGCGTTCGGCTTCAGATCGAGATAGATCAGTAAAGGTAATCGGAAATGGTCGTGGTGATCGAACTTGATATGTATCGATCGTGCTTCATTCTCGAATTGTTTTGACTATCAAACAATATTAGGATGCGATCGAGTAGAAAATTGGTCGGGAAGCGATCTTTTATTGATTGTGTAGAAGATCCACCTGGTTGAGAATCAATCGTGTCTGGAAATCGAGTAATTACTATGATCAGATTGAAATTTATACTCGACTGGGACCCAATCTGCCCTCGATGACCTGGACGTTCAGTCGAGTGAATCTCGGCGACATTCCGATTAACCCGACCTCTGTTTCATCTGTCCATCCGATAAAATCGATTGTAGGCTATAGATCGGGTTGATCGACTAGAGATCCATCTTCGCAAGCCAAGGGTGACATCTACGACGTAACGTCGTTTCTGTATTCACCCTGGGTGTATTTAGTCCGATTTTCTTGGTCTCCTGGAAAGCATTTTCATTAGTTCCAGCGAGGTCTCGCTGGAACCAATCAGATTGTCGACTGATACATTTGTTATGAGTAACCAAATCATGACAACGGGCGGGAAAAAGCATTACATTTGCAACTCAAAAACGCGAAGATATGCGATTTTCCTAAAAAATTCACTGCAATAGACAGGAATTCCCTAACTTTAATCGACGAATTATTATACTTTCGACAATTCGACCAAAAAAGCAGCTAATTTTACACAATCCGCATGACTTATGACGCGAAAGACAACGCGCGTTAATGACGTCATCAATAATGGACGTAAACAACCAGAAAAACAACCGCTAGGCGGCACTTTGCGATTTCAAGAAAATCGGACTAAATCCGCCAAGGGTGAATACAAACGTAGGTTGGTTCAACCTTGGCTAGCCAAGATGCTAGAGATCGGGAAAAAGTAATTTGTTCGGTATTGCTCGGGGAATTTAAGCGATCGCGTTGCTTTGACCGACGGTGGAAACCTAAGCATTAACCATAGCTACAAAATTGTATCCCAAGGTCTGACAGACGACATAACTTTCGAATCATCATGTAGGCCTATAAATGTTGAGGCAAAAGGAGACAATGGTGATTATCAGCATTTATTCATTTTCATCAATGATTTCCCAATGCTTTTGTATTATGGACGTCAAAACAATGTCCATTTAAACACAGGGAAGAGTTTAGGAAAACGCTTAACGTCATAGACTATAGATCCAGTGGACATATAGGCCTACCCACATGGTAAGGTAACCACATGGTTGTCGGCAAACAACACTGTGAGTATCATATGACACAATAATTGCAGAAAAACTTCAATAATTCTGTTAATATGAGACAGCTTGGTAAACGGTTTCAAGCAGAGAAGACGGAAGAACGGCTGGGATATTCTCTTATAGTGACGTCAAAATCTTGTTTGGAAAAAAGACTCTTTCTCCCATTGCTTGAACCGAGGATTAGATACTCCACTTGTACTGTGAACCTAGAAGCTAAACAGGCCAACAACAAAAATTAATGAAGATCGAGTCTTTCGAAACGATGTGATACTTACCATTATGTATAAAAGGGAATCAACGTAGTTTTGAAGACGTTTTTGGTAATGTAAATCCAAACAAGGGTGACAATGATAGAACTACGAAGATTATTAAAAGTATTTTTTTTTCTTTTATTAGTTGATAGCTTCATTGCATTTCAGCCAACTATAGCATTTTCCTCTGTTGGAACCAATAGAAACCCAGAAAACATACTGTATGCTCCCCCAAATACAAATTTGTCCACGTCAGCGCTCTGTATGGCAACATAGTCTCCTTTAGCGAGATTGAAGATTAGATTCTGGCTCAGTGTCTCGAAGGTTTCAGTGCCATGTGCATACATCCATGTATACACTTTACCGTTGACGACGAAATTGAAATGTGCAGCCTCGTTATAAGCAAGAATTGTTGTTGAGAAGACGTAGACCCCAGATACTGGAGCTGTGAATATGCCTGTAGTGTTATGATATCCTTGACCAATGTTTGTGACAACCTTGTCAAACACCACAGCTTGGTGTTGACCCAGATGTTCGGCATGGCCGCTTCTAGTTGCGAAAAAGGCGATTGTCTCTCCTTGCTCGGGATACCGGCGTATTCGATTGTATTTGGCGTTTTCATTAGAGTCTACGAATAAAGGAAACTGATTACGTTTACGTTACACTAAAATTTTGATAAACCAGAACTTTCTCTTCTCCGTCGATAAACTGCAAGAAAATAGTCTGTTCCAAATAAAAGTTGTGACAGATGATAACAAAGATGTTGACAAAGAAAGAGTTTGCACAATATAGCCGAATAGAAAAGTTCCTTTAAATGATTTCTTAACCGTTTTCGTTTTATTAAAAGGGTCAAAACCATGGTCAGTTTTTCAATACCTTATATGCTCCAAAAATTGACAAAGACATACCTAAAACGATTCCCCCTTTGTCATCAGATGTTTGACCTTTGTCCGCTTTAACGTTTTCGATTTTCTCGTTCTTCTGAAAATTGGTTTCAGGCGCATTGTTTACATCATTTATCTGTTCTTGGTGGGTAACATTTTCAGTCATTGCTATGTCTTGATTGTCAAGAAGATTTATTCTTGCTACAAGCTGATTATCTCGATCTTTCAGACTGTCGATTACCGTCCAAAGTTGCACATTTTCTTCGCGCAATCGACCTAACTCTACATTTTGCAGACGAAGTATCTCTACATCATATTTTCGAAGACTTTTCAACTCGACATTTTCTCCTCTGAGTGTCTTTATTTCCGCATGCTGCTGTTTAACTTGATGTTCTAGTTCATCGAGTCGGTGAAGCACTTCTCTTGTAACGTCCTCATCAGATAAAGTCTGAGCATCCACGCCAACATAAACATATGTTGCCAACAATGTTATGATAATTAGGCATCTATGCCAAACACAAGCCATTTCTTCTCTGACTTTATTTCTTGTACTTTAGACGTCGCGCACGGTATTGGGGAACTAAATGTAACGTCAAACTAGCGAACGTCATTATTCTAATAATTGCGGAACGTTGCAGTTTTTTCGTAGACGGTTGTGTTGTGCTTTTAATGCTTACTCTCTTTACAGACTAATGTGATTTAAAAAGACAAGACCATGTTTTAAGAAAATCTCCACTATTTCTGTCTTTTGCACGTCTTAAGCTTTTACTCCACTTTGATTCGTTTTATTTTCGTCTTAAAATGCGCCAAATAGATACTTTTAAGGCTACGCCAATTAAAAAAAAAGTTGACGTTTATAAAATTTCTGTCCACACGAACAAATTTGAACATCTTTTTTACGTTTCATTATTTTGCGTTGAAATTTTGATATGACAAACAAGAAAAAAATAATATTTCCATATTGAAATTAAATCGTTGTATGAATAAGAGAACCGGTATTTTTGAAACTCTAAAGGGTAAAAAAGTAGAGTTTTCAACGACCTGAAACAATTTCTGTCCACACGCATTTTATATCATTAATGCTTCGTTTATTATGGTAACTAAATTTCTTGTATATATTATAGAAATAGAGAAAAATAATATTTCTTATATCAAGTTTTGTTGCATTTCAGTCATTATTTCACAAAATATCAAACAAAATTGTCATTTTTTCTGCGACGTAATTCTAATTGTTACACTGCGATTTTTGGAGAACAAACTGTGCTTATTTGCGTAATCGACATCGAAATTTGATTTCCGTTCGGCAAAACATTCTACAGCATTTCCACTGTCATATAATATATTTTTCAATGTGTTTGACGTTACTTAATCGCAAAGTTGTTTATAAATATCCGTCGCCGTTGAAAATTTATGTTACATGTTACACGCGTTTTTTCGCCGAATTTACGAACAAAAAATCTTTCTAGCAAATTTATACAAACTAACAACCCGAAAAGAGTATGTCATTGAAAAAGATAAGGGTTTTACGGTTATTTTGACATATAACAAAGTTTTAGGAAGAAAAACGGTTCTTGCAAAATTCAGTTATGAATCGCAGAGGGTAGGGTTTTTTGAAAAGTTCCCCAATACCGTGCGCGACGTCTTTAGGACTTTTAAAGTACTACTTAAAAGACGAAAATTCATATAGATTCATAACGTAGTTCTTATCAAATAACCCTTTCCAGAGGAATGCCTAGACTTTAACAACATTTATATGAAAAAGTTTCGGAAAACATTGAAAAGACAGAAGAAAATATCATGACTATCACTTTCTGTCTATAATTCTATTGGTTTGGCTTTCAATGTTTCTCCTTTTATGTTTATGAGAACTCGTGAGAAATTGTAGCTCATCAGTTAGTTTCGCATTTGTATATAAAAAAGAAAACTGAAAAAATACGAGTATGTTGAGCTTGGATTTCGTTTAAATGTCGAGGTCAACTTCAATGTAAACTTGAACTGGTACAATTTCTGAAGTTGAATCCAACAATATCGTCACAAATGATGTTCTTGGTCCCTCGGTGATGATATATGCAACTGTAATCCGAGTCTTCTCTAATGTAAATACGCTCTTTGATATTTTTATTTTTCGCTAAATAGCGAAAAATCAAAATATCAAAGAGCGTATTTACATCAGAGAAGACTCGGATTAATGCAACTGCTGAACTGACAAAGCGGAAATTTGTTTGATAGCAAAGAATAAGAACTGATCGTTTGATTGTCGTATGTGCGACTGTTTATTGTACCATCATTTTGAGACATACCAAAACACCTATCGATGATTTCACAAGCCACATACCGTCGTTGTTATCGCAAAACCTCGTATCTCGTTTTTCGGAAAATTTAAAGGGACATTTCATTCCAATTTCATTTCTTTAAAGTATGACTTGATGCCAAGATTGGTTATTCTAATGAGTATAAATACTATTAGTTTTTTGAGGTTGTTGCCAATAAGCGAGAAACACGCATTTTAAGTTGAGACATAATCGATAAATCGCATATAAATCCGAACTGTTGTCCACAACAATTTGTTCAATTTTAACACAAAAATATGAATTTCTCGTAAACGGCGCAATATTTTGGCTTGAAATTTTCAGAATTTTCATAAGGAAATATGCTCTTTCAGATAAAATTAAAAGTAGAATTTATGACAAAAAATTCTGAAATGTCACTTTAAAGGGGGGTGTGTAATTATTTATCCCGGACTGAAAGGTTTTACCTGAAATTTGGACATATTGTTCACAAATTTGGTGTCATTACTATTGATCAGCAAAAAATATCTCAAAACCTGCTAAAATTGTCTAAGCTGGGCACACAAGATTTTACTTTGAAAATCGCTAAAATCGGCATACGATGTTTTGCATTTACACCGACGATACGCTTTCTTCTTTTCCTGTTGAAATTCAACAGAATGGCAATGAATTTGGCGCTAAAATTAAACCCGGTTTCCCGTGTGTGTTGATAAACCGTTGGCGTCTCATAAAATATTGTAACTACGGCTTGAATCAAGCCGTAGTTAAGAGACTTTATAACAACACCAACGGAAATACCATTGTTTGACCGAAATTACGTCACGGTTAACTTTATAAAATCATTCCCTATTCGGGCAAAGGATCTGAAATTTCAATCGCTGGCGGAAAGCATGCATATTTTGCGCTGATTAAATAAAGCTTGAATGTTTTATAAAGTCAGCGTTGTTAAATAATAAATTCAAGACAATTTTTATCAAATTATACCCGTTTGATCTCGGATTTCTCTCCCGCGAGAGTTGCGACGAAAACTTTATTTGTCTGAACTAGAAAATCATGGCTGCTTAGCTGTATTAGACTGCAGCTTATATTACGTACAATTTATAGAATTTGTCCTACAACACAGTCAGACTGTTTTCGAGACCTTTGTGAGAAAACGAGAGACTTTTCGTTCAATCAATCGGCATGAATTTTCAGATTAGTCCCAAGTCTGAAGCTGTTACAGACAACAACTTTTAACAAAGAGCAGGAAAAGTGCATCAAAAGACTGAATATGCGCAATAGGGAACGATTTTATCAAGTAAAACATGACGTAATTTCGGACAAACAAATGTCATTTCGTGGGTGTTGTTGTTATAAAATTTCGTAACTACGTCTTGAATCAAGCCGTAGTTACGAGATTTTATAACAACACCGACGGTTTATCAAAACACAACGGTAAACCCAGTCTATTTTTGAGCACAAAATTTATTGCCATTACCGGTACTTATTTTTCTTATATACGAGCTTTCCTAAAATAGAAAACAAGATGCGCCTAAGCATACAAATCGTCGTTTTTAACAAAAGCCTGGTAACTGCAGCTTGTTATAAGCTGCAGTTACGAGGTTTTCGTTGAAAAGAAGAGAAATGCTTTTTGTGTTGGTAACATAAAACAAGTATGAAATAGGTGAAAATGATTGTAAAGAATCTACAATTTCACGGCGAGATCTATCGTGTTGTCATCTGCAGCGTCTTTTCATTTGAATAATATTTTTGCCGTTCGACCCAGGGTATTGTGTTGAAAGGATAGACATTTTTTTATTTTGTAGTCTAAAACAGAAAAAAATCAATTCTAGTTTGACAGTCTGTGACCTGTCTGACTGCGCTGTCCGAACATTGAGAGGTCAATTGTTTAAAGGCAGATTAACACTTAACATCTTGCAAATTTTCCGAGAACTTCGTACAAAAAAATAAATATATATTATTAAAAGATGGTCTTTAAATTGCATATATGCCAAATCTTAGCTTTCTACCTTGTGTATTGGCTTAGATGTCGACGGATTTAAAACCCCATGATTTGTTGTCCCGGGGATAACATTTACAATAATGGAACATAATTATGGGGTTTTAAATCCGTAGACATCCTAGCCAATACACAAGATAGAAAGCTTAGATTTGGCATAGATGCAATTTAAAGGCCATATTTTCATAATACATATTTATTTTGTACGAAGTTCTCGGAATATTTGCATGATTCTAAGTGTCATTCCCCCTTTAAGTGTAATTTGAAAGAACGAGCCAAGGTCGGGAAAAGGAGCACCTATAGCATTCAAGATATGGACATGTAATGGTCTCATATACATGTACGAGTTACAACAGACCAGGGCCCCGTATTACTAAACATCTTACGATTAAGTTTTTGTGTAAACTGTGTAACAAGACATCTGATTGCACGAGAAATCCGACTGAGCCAATCAGGGCTGTTGTTACAAGTAATTATGCAAAAATCAAACGTACGATCGTTAGTAATACGGGCCCCAGGAAGGAGAGTTCAGAGATAAACACCGATCATGATCAAGTCGCACATAGGCCTATAGATAGGCCCCTACGCCGGCTAGTCTGGATTCATGTCGTTCTCAAATGTCTTAACCCATTACCAGATGGCAAAATTTTGGACTGTTCCAATTTGAAAGGTGTTGCAGACGACAATTTAATGTTGATGAAATTTTAAAAATATTTCGATTTTTGATTGGAAAACATTGTGGAAAATGAAGAAATTGCTTGTCACAAGCAATTTCTTCATTTTCCACAATGTTTTTCCAAGCCCTATCTTGTGAGGGAGTCAAAAGGCGTTACTATGCAGTAATGGGTTAAAGGCCCTTTTTTACCACGTTTTAGATGTTTAGCCTCGCAATGTTTGCAATACCATAATGTTAAGAAAAATAGTGTAAAAAATCAAACGCAAGAATCTGCGATTTTCGTATGTGACGTCTTCCGGTTGAGTGGATCAAGAGACGCTTTATAATTTGATATTGAACAGTTACATTTAATGAGCGTCCCAGAGGAAGGAGAAAAATCACCGACCGATTCCAAATAGAGATATGAAATGCCATGACAAAAGGGATCAATAAATCGGCCTTAACAATTTAAGGTAGTCCAGCCCTTATGAGATTCACGAAACGTCTGAATCTTTCGTGCAACGTCGTTAACATTCGTTACGTATCCGTACCTTTTCGCGAGACGCGTGAATCTCTTTAGGGAAAGACTAGCTGGTTAATGAAATGATGGAAATGATAAATGATTGAATTCTTTTCGATCTGTTTCTATGTTGTTCGGGCATTTGAGCATTGTCATAGAGCTGATGTGGTATTGACGGGGTTCTTTTATTGGTAAGGTTAGAACAACTTTTGAAGAAAAAAAGTTGATGCTGAGATAAACATTTTCGTGTATATTCTTTCAAATCTTTCCCAAACGACAACATTAACCCTTTTCTTAATAGCAAATTTTGGACTCTTGCAATTTGAAAGGTGTTGCAGACGACAATTTCAAGTTGGTAAAATTTTAAGAATCATCCCATTGTAGGTTAGAAAACATTGTGGAAAACGAAGAAATTGCTTTTGACAAGCAATTTTTTACATTTTCTACAATGTTTTCATGAGAGTTTTCGTGTGAGAGAGTGAAAAGGCGTCACTGTGCAGTAATGGGTTAAAGGATGGTCCAATTTGGAAGCTGCTGTACGCGACAAAGTGGATGTAGATACAGATAGAATTTGTGTTCTATATGGCACAAAAATATTGAAATAAAAGGAGAAAATGCTGTTTATCAGAATTTTCTTCGTTTGCCTCAAATTTTTCCCAAATTTTTCTATTAGGGACGTAAAATTGAAGTCATTTTTGAAAGGGATTAATTTTCTTATTTTGTGTTTTCTCAATATTTTCTTTACTTCATTGTGCTGAAATTGGTTCTTTATCAACATCCATTTTGTCGTCTGCAGCAGCTTTCAAATTGGACTACCACATAATTTTGTCGTCTAAAAAAGCAAGGACTGGTCTAGCGGGGTCGGGAGGGGTCCAGACCCCCAAACCGGCAATAGCCGGAAATCAAATTTTGACTGTATCGTCGCTTTTCTGCGAAAACCTCGTAACTGCAGCTTAAATCAAGTTGTTACGAGTATTATACGCTAGTATAACGTAACCGTAACATATTTGATACATTTCAAGTCATCATTTTGGCTTTGGATCCCCGAAGAAAAAAATCCCGGGCCCGGCCTGCGAAAGGGTTGGAGTATGCATTTCAATTGACGTTGTCCGTCCATTTTCTCTAGAAGTTCTATAGTGACAGTCATAGAAATTCATAAAACAGAGTCCGCTATGTCAATCATAACGCGGCGCAGTAAAAGACAAATTAAAGACGGCCGTCATGGATTTTTCCCGGTCCTATCACAACTCGGCATTGATTTTTCCGGAACATATCAGATTCAGCATTGCTTTCTCATGAATATTTATAAGCTTGTCGCGCTTCACGGGCAAAAATCGGAAATCTTCAACAATTCGCGGATTTTGCTTTTTTGAAACAGTGAGCTGGATATGGACTAATTTGGACATATTGTTTTTTCTGTTAGTAACTTTGTTGGACCGTGGTAATTTGTACTTATACATCAGGAATTATTTGATACAGTAATTGCGTATCCATTTTCTTTTATTTCAATAATAATAAGTAAGATTTCTTAATTGTGCAGGATTTCAAATTTAAAGCAAGTTTTATTGGAATGTTGTAATATACTTCGCCTTTCATCATAAAACGACGATCGAGGCATCATTCCATTACATATTTGTAGATGATTTGTCTATCATTGTACGAAAGTGTTGCTCTTCTGTCATTTTTTACAGACAAATTGTAATCGAACTTGTCAAATTGTCAACGATAAGCTATGATTAAATAACAATAAATTACTTTCAGAGAAATAAAAACAACATACTTACAATCAACTGTTTTCTTCTTTTCTCTAGCTACCCAAAATAAATCTTTATTTAAAACGCCAAAATCATAGATCGTCGGAAATAATCTTACCAAGCGTAAAAGCATATTCTTATACAATATCATTATTACAATGTAAATAGGAACAGTCGAAAATCGTTGTGTCGAAGTAAAAGAACCGTCAAAATATATGGAGATATCCGGTGTTCGACTCATCCGATTTTGTTAAGTTTCACTTTTTTGTTCCTCATCTAGTGCGTTCGTAATTGAAATGCAGTAAGCAAAGGAAGCAAAGGAAAAAAATCCTCGAGACGATTTATTTCCAATCTTTTCGTACTAAATTTTTCTTAAACTTTTCTGATGACACTAACTTCTTCAACCGCCTCAGATATTACCCATTTTGGAATTGAACGTTTTACTATTCAATTCCGAACATAAATGACAATGGTTCTATTTCAAAGGCGATGTAGACGACAACATTATTGTTAAGAAATAAGTGAGAGAGGAGGAGAATACCGCTTAATCAGCATTCCGTCCTCTATATCTCGCCTTTCAAAACCGAAAAATCTACTTCAAATAGGCATTCCAAAAGTAGTGGGGGTTTGGGGGGAGGGGTGAGGGGGTCAAATTTTCTATCTCTTCGTCACCGTTGTTAAAATCAAAAGCAGACATTTGATAAAATGTTGTTTGAAAAATCGAATTAGTTGATACAATAATAATTACGAGACTTTTTAACAACACCGACGATTTATCAGGTGAAACCGTTAGAATTAGTTTAATTTTAGGGCCCTATTCACGGTGGGGATTGTGCATGATGGGATGGATAACGAATTTGGAGTATACGGACAAATTTTGCCTCGCTTCAGGTAAGAAATTGTGCAATAATTTTCTTATTTCTGCTCCAATTTTCAAGCGGTTTGTTGCATGTACCCCGCATTAGTGAGCTCTTTCCTCGGATATATGACTTGTTTGTAGAATCTTTGTACTTTGTCCAAAAATTGATCCCAACCGACCAGAAAAACGACAAAAAATTCAGGCCCCTTTTCTAGTCGGTTGGGATCGGTTTTTGAGAAAAGTACAGGGAAGTTCCAGATAAATAATACATCTGAGAAAAGGGCTCAGTAAGACGGAGTACATGCAACAAACCGCATGAAAATTGACGCAGAAATAAGAAAGTTATTGCACAAATTCTTACCTGAAGCGTGGTTAATTTGGCCGTAGTCGTTACCATTTCGCTTTCTGGTCGGTTGGGACAATATTTCGGAAAAAGTATCATGAGTTATCTAATATGTCATACATCCGATGAAAGAGCTCGATAAGGCGGGGTACATGCAGCAAACCGCTTGAAAATTGATACAGAAATAACAGAGTTATTGCAAAATGTCTTACCTGAAGCGAGGCGAGTTGGCATCAAATTTTGTGCAAAAAATAGACTGAGTTAAACCGTTATGTTTTGATAAACCGTCGGTGTTGTTATAACATCTCGTAACTACGGTTTGATTCAAGCCGTAGTTACGAGATTTTATAACAAGACCAACGAAATACTATTTATTTGTCCGAAATTACGTCACGGTTTACTTGATAAAATCGTTCCCTATTGTCGGTAGTCGTTATCCATCCCATCATGCACAATCCCCACCGTGCTATTGCTAAATAAAAAAAAAGTTCCTATGCTTCCAATAAACCGTGTTTTTCTTGAATTACCGTATGTGCACTGTTGCTGCAGATGCTATCGGCCGTACAAATTGACCATTTGTCTTACTTTTTCACGCATCGAAAGAGGCCTACATGGGCAAGTTTAAAAAAAATGTGACCATTCACTTTTTACATGCCACGGCTTTTACAGAGAAACATATTCAACCCAATCAAAGCTAAAAAGATGTGTTATTGTGTCTATATACTGGGTACCAAGTTTGAAGAAAATCGCTTCACAAATAAAAAAGATATGTCATTAAAACATGTCAAAAATGTCAGGAGTGAAACGTTTTTGTGTGACACTTAACAGTTTTACCAATTTTCTAAGCTATGGTAAATAAAAGACAGTGACAGGATACTACAATAAGCACTTGTAATTCATAAAACAACATGTGTATCATCATCTTAAAATTACTTTTTTATCTTATCATCATTGGTTAAGGATGTGGAGTCTGTTTTATACGATACCCCTCTGAATTTTATGTCAGGAGTGAAACACTTTTATTTTTCAAAATGTGTTCTCATTTTTGTCTATTCAGCCAGATATCTACCACTCAAAATTTTTTAGGGAGTCATCAACCTTGTGGGCATTCTGCACTCTACTTTTTAGTGAATCGTGGGTTACAATTTCTCATACTGTGCAATATATATGCTGTCAGGAGTGAAACGCTTTTTTGTTGTCATTTTGCAAGATTGTGCACACAATTTTAGCTAAAAAGTTGTGAACATGAATTTAAAATATAATTTGGGCACTGCTTAACCATTTAGAATAGTTTTTAGCCACCCTAATTAAGAAATCTGGATGATATTCTGTAAAATTAGCTGTTATTCTTAACATTTAAATGTCACACTTTGGTCACATTTTTTTTAAACCTGCCCACATCTGTTTCATACGACCAAGCACGATTCTGGCTTTCAAATGCAAGGTTATGTAATTCTATGCCTTAAATATAACAACAATTAGAATCAACTAGTTAACCATATCCAACAAAAAGCCTGGTTTTGAAGTCCATAGGAAAACATTCTTGGGATTACATTGAGCCAAAACAGAAAATGCTGATATTTTTTTCTTTTGCCTCAATATTGTCCTAGCTATACTGCGCACAAACCATATCCTTATAACATCGTTATCATTTTTGTCGTCTGCAGCAGCTTTCAAATTGGATCGCCACAAAATTATGTTGTTTCGGAAATGATAAACTAATTCTACGTGTAACTTCAGGTCCAGACTATATATTGGCTATACATTTTAGATGCCATTGCTAAATTAAACAAAATAATTCCAACAACAGAAAACATTTACGAACTTCCAAAGGTGATATAAATGTGTATGAATGTCTGTAGCAATATGAACGTTATAGTTTTATAAGACAGAGACATAAACTTATTTTCATTTTCGGATTTTGAATTAAATGTTTCTCACCCATCTATAAGTAGGTGACCGTGTGTTAAAGGACAGGACCGGGTAATCATTACAAGGTCTCCACAATGCCAAGATCGTTTATGGTAAAGTTGAGGGAGCATGCTGTACGTCACCGGAAGTGCCGCCATCTTGACAAGAATTCGCCCGTGATAGACACGGGTAAGTATCATATCATATACTATTCAAAACTACAGATAGGAGGAGGTCATGTTTTTTTCAAAATGCATTATTTCCTTTATTGTTCTTCAAACCCTATATCGTTGTCTGTACTCATTTGAATCGTCCCGATGAGACGATTCAAATGAGTACCCACAGCATAGGGGTTTGATTTGAAATTTAGAATGGTTTCATCTCTTTTAAGTTGCATTGTATATCATTGCAGGCAATCATTTTGGACTTTTCAATGATTTAAACACAGTATACAATTTTAATCTCGAAATCGTGGCGCACGTCGAATAAGTCACATCTAACAGATAACAATCACGAATGTGGCGTTGCTTTTTCACAAAAAACAACACATAAGTACAGCTTCTTAAAAGTAAGCGTAAATGTGGTCGTGTATATTTGATATGAAGCTGACAAAACTGAAAGAAATTGTTCGAATGATACCACGTCTATCCTAGATATTACATATTAGCAAATGAGTAAGATTTGTAACACTGTCTGAAATGGCGAATATATTCGAATTGATTTCCCATCGGGAATCAAGTGACACAGTCATTTCAGAAACTCGTCAATAGTTCTCTTAATACGCTAACAATTTAAATTCAGTTTAAAGCAGAATGTAGAAAAATGTCAGAAATAACTTAATATGGTAGACTTTCTGAAATCATCTGATAAACAGAATATGAACGACCAAGTAAATTTCATTTGTCGTCAATAACTTTTTCATACGTTGATTGTCAAAAGATCTTTCACGTCCAACTAATTTCTGATGTAAATATTACCTGCAATTGCAACTGCAATTGTTGCGTCACAAGATTCCCCACCATGTTATTGATTTTTCCGAACTGCAAGATTTAACAAGGTGGATAATCACGTGACTCAGAATTTCATAAAATCGTCAATAGTTTCATCAATACTTGTCAAATTTGAATTCGGTTTGAAACAGAGACGGTGTGAAAATGCCAGGTATTTGCTTGGGTGGTGGATTTTTCAAAAATTAACTGATAAGATAGTTATTGAAGTTCAACCAAGATGTTGGTTGATCTTCAATAACTTTTTATCAGCTAATTTTTTAAAACTCCACAATGTCATTCGTCAGTTTAATGTGTGACCTCTGCCCACCCTCTTTGCTTCAATCCGAATTTAAATCGGTCCCGTATTATCAAAATTATTGAAGATTTTCTGAAATAGGGGTATCACGTGATTATCAATCGTGTTTAAGGGTCATTCAATTTGAAGGTTGCCGCAGGTGGGAGATGGGGGACAACATGGATGTTTATTAAGATGCGATTTGTGTAAAATGTAGTACCTAAATATTGAGACAAAAGGAGAAAATGCTGAGTATCAGCTATTTCGTCTTTTGCCTCAAAATTCAAAAAAGACTTTTCTATTAGATACATAAGAGCCATGCCTCGTTTAAGAAAGGGTTGAAGTATTTTGCGCTGTAATCTCTATTTAGGAAGATATAAGTAAATATTCATATTCTAGAATTGTGACATTTTCAAAGAAAAAAAACTTATCTGAAAAGGAGTAACATATACAGCTGGTTTTTGAAAGAAACACATAAATAGTATCTATAGCCTACTCGCTTTGAAGCATAACCGGCGCGATTTCGATTACCACAAAAAATTCAATTTATGCATCAAATATTTGTGTCTGCTACCATTGAATGGTTACAAAAATGGAAAAAAGTTAAGGTATTTCATCCATCACTAGATATCAAACACTTGGTGTAACTTCGGGCGTCATCCCTGTCAACGGAAATTGTCGATGGTATAACTCGTCAAGTACAGTTGCCACGGATGACACCGGGAAATTGACCAAACGCCACTCGACAGATCGCTCCGCCCAACCTAGAATTTAAGACAAACAATGGACATGTGTTCGTTAATAGGGAACGATTTTATCCAGTTAATCGTAACGTAAATTCGGACGAACAAAATAGTATTTCGTAGGTGTTGTTATAAAATCTCGTAACTACGGCTTGATTAAAGCCGTAGTTACGAGATTTTGTAACAACACCGACGGTTTATCAAATCATAACGGAACCTAGTCTATTATTAGCACAAAATTCTTTGCCATTGGCTTGTCGATTATTTTGATTGTCAGTCGATAAATCAATACAATAACACGTGCAACGATGAACAATTGGGGCATGACATTTTTCTGATCGTCCATTGGCTAATCGGTGTTTTTGATTGACAGTCGGCGTTTGGTCAATTGATGAGGATAATTATACCATCGTCAATTTTCGCTGCTCTAAGTTGCACGCAATGTTTGGTATCTAATGATGGATAGAATATCTTAAACGAGAAGAACGTGGAAATAAGGTGATTATTTTTGCATTTTTGTTATCACATTCATCTTTTTTACGTAATTAGCGTCATCTCTTTTGAAATAGTTGCAGACTGCATCCAATACAAAGACTTCGTTTCGAATTGTGGAAAAAATGCGTCTTACTAAGATTATTTAATCAGTGAAAAAACAGCGCGAAAAATTATATCTAATGAGAATCGTTGGATCATTTTGGGTCCAAAATATTGAAATGTTTGCTCGTATTGGGTTGGGGGTTAGGTCCGTGTTTGTTGGTCAATAACAATTATATTAAATAGGAATTGAATTTTCAAGAATGAAACAACATACATTTATAAAAGGAGACCTATATCTCACGTTTGGAGTAGGTATCGTCTTAAACCACAAGCTAAACTTGCAATTTGGTTTGATACTCATGCATGCGGAAAGCCCAGCTAACGTATTTTGGTATGAATTCCCCCGATGTGCCCGTGATACAGGGTGAAACAAGAGTATCAAATTAGTCTAATGGAGGTTCACACCCAGTCTCGACAAATCTCGGAACAACCTGTCAGCCTTGGGAACGCTCGCCTTTAACTTCTCAATAGTATAGAGAGATTTTGTCAGCTTTGTGAACTCGGTGGTAGGGTATAGGATTTGAAATCTCTAGGATGTTTGATAGATCTTAGATAATCTGTCATTGACCAGAATTGCTAGAATTGCTGGAATATATCAAACCGTCACGGATACATAAATACTTATACTAGATGTGTTCGGGATAAGAAATGTATGCAAATAGAAGTCACGACAATCAATTCTATGTCTTTCTTCAATATCATTATGGATTTCAAAGTTTTACTTCCATTTGGTCAGAAAAATTCTTATATTGCACTGTTTCCAATACATTTACATGTTCGTGGTTTTTGACGTTCCCGATATCTTTTTAAATTTGAACAGTAATACAGGTGAGATTATTTTTGATTAGTATATAATACGTATGCCTATATTGCAACATTAAATAACTACACAGGATATCGTAATTTGACTTGGTGGTATGAAGACTCATTCAAGTTCAAAATCCAAGATTCTTTAGATTTTATGCTTAACCCATTACCACTCATTAGCTCTTTTTAACTCCTCGGTTTTGAACAAACAGTAACTCTTTTTAACTCCTCTTATTTTCAACCTTTAATAAGTCTGGCAATCCTTTAGAATTTAAACATTTCTTTTATATGATTAGTAAGTTTGATTTATTAGCTTTTAAGACAACTAAAGAAAATATGCACTTTGTTCTTTAAAAAAAGGAGTAATTTGCAATTAAACATGACTGGGGTCTGATAACTTTTTCAAAAATGCTTGAAATTTACTACAACTATGGAAATACATCTAATTTAAACAATTTTGACCTCATTCACTTCCTTAAAATTGTTTTTCTTTGTAATGATAAAAAAAATTCTTAAAAAATATATAAAATTCTTGTTTTATTTCTGTTTGAAAAAAAAAAAAAAATAAAAATCAACACCAAACAATGAAAGGGTACTGTGCTGCAAAGTCATTTTTTATCAAAATGGCTAATTTCATTTTTTCCAAAATTACATCATTTTTAAATGATATTTAAGGTATTTAAATTCTCTAAAAACTTAATACAGTGTATTTATCAAAAATGTGCAAAATAATGAATTATGCATATATTTTAACAGTTGTTTAAGATAAGGTGCAGAAAAGGTTAAAATCCAATAATTCTTATCAGCATCTGTTTGTTCAAAACCAATTTACACCCTTTCTCCCCGTGTTGTAATGGGTTAAACGTATTATCAAATCATAAATCAAGAAAATTTCACATTGAAATGGAATTCGAGTGTCAACTGTCACGCCAGACAATTTTAATTTTACAAGCTCAGATAACTACGGATAAGTGATCGTCCGACACAAAAACGTATTCCATCCATAATTAGATTCCGAACACTTCGTGCAACTTAAAAGGCATCCGTAGCAACGGAGATTAACGAGGTTATCCAGATTTTTTAAAGAAAAATATCCGGGTATCCTCGTCAATTTCCGTTGTCACGAAAAACGCCAAAAATGGAGGCGGAATTATACGAAGTGTTTGGTAGCCAATGATCTCATCCGTAACAACGTAGATTAAAGAGGTTATCCGGATTTTCAAAATACGGATACCCTCGTCAATTTCCGTTGTTACGGAAAACACCAAAGATAGAGGCGGAATTATACGAAGTGTTTGGAATCCAATGATGAGTGGAATACCTCAAAATGCAATTGTTTACATTTTCAAAAGCCAGGATCTGGAAAAGGGTCCATTAAGGCTTTTGAGCCCAACATGGTTATAAATCAGCCTGCGTATACACGCAGTCTGATCAAGAACCACGTTGTTCTCTAATAGATATATATTTTTTCCTTTACTTGTAGTACATGTAATTTTAAAAGTGTTTCAAGGATCCTGATCAGTCTGTACTTTGGCATATAGTCTACCTACCAATTCCGAAAAAGTGGCTAGAAAACATTTTCGTAGGCATTTTTTTGAACATGGAGTTTTGATGTATTATTTGCAAAGTATAATGCTTGCCTGATTTGCTTAGACCGGTAGTCGCCTCCAGTCGGCCGTATTAAGGTCACAAAACAAGGTCAAAGGTCATTGGGTGCAAAATTCACCTAAGCCCACTTTAAATGCCTATAACTCTGTCAATTATATGTCTAAATGCACGAAAACGGTTTTAAATGAAAGCCCAATAAATCACCTTGCATATAAAATATAGTTAGTGATACTTTTCTCATTTGCACATTAATTGATATTTGGCGAAATGTAAAAAAAGGCCAAAATTGTGCAAAATTTGAACGTTGTGTAAAGGGAAATCATGCTGCACATGACATATTATTGCGATTTCAATTACACAAATGCACTGAAAAATTTCTATAAACCCTAAGCAAAACTTTAAAATCACGTTTGGTAGTAAAAAGTCACTATTTCTAAATGTAGGTACAGCTCAAAGTCAGCTGGGGTCAATATTTGTAACGATCGTTGCTTTTATACAGTGTACATGGCATTTCAACAGTATTGATGGTACTTATATGATATCATTTCTTTTGTCTGGATATTGACTCTAAATAGATCATATTAGTATATATCTGCGAAAATAACATTTAAAACAATGGCTTTCACGGTGTAAATGTTAAAAAAGTGAGTAAGAGTTACCCCACCCACTCAAATAACCTGGGAAATTGGTACAAATTACTTTTGCGCCCAAAACATTTCAAGTAATGTAATGAATAAACATTAACGATCTAGAACAATTCGTTTATAGTATAAAAAGAAAATAAAACGCTAGTTCGGAAATGGTTGACATGGTTACACGAAGAACACATAGGCCTATCTACACGTTTAGACTTACTACGCCTCGCCACCTATAATTTCTGATGGGTTACTGTACACTAATAGACCTCGGATTGGAAAGACTGGGGGCATAACTACAATTAATTAGTCACAGAAAATCTTATTCAATAAATAAAAAAGGTGATTGGCACGGTAAATTGTTACGTTCACGTCCGTAGGAACAGGGGGCTTAGCCGCAACCCCCCTCCCCCCAAAAATGGCAAAAAAAGCCGATTTTCCTTATTTTACACCGAAATTTTAGAGAAAATCAAATTTAGCCCCCCCTCCCCCCAATATTCAGAAACAGGGGCTTCAGCCTCCTCCAATATAAAATTGCTTCTTATGGGTCTGACGTGTACATGCAGAAGTAGCAACAGTGGCATTTTCTGTTTATTGAAAATCGACTTTTGGTCAAACTAAACAATAATTTCTGTTTTCATAGGAACTGAAAAAGTAAGTCAATTTCGACAACGTGATATGCGATTAACTACTTGTATCTTCATATTTTTGCTTAAAGTCAGAGCGTTATTGGTGGATTTTTCTCAATAAGTGGTATTTAACAAAATAAGTTTTGATTGCCGGGTCAAAATTAAGATTCAAAACAGATTTAAACTAGATGGGCCCAGGGCAATTCTTGTACTAGTAAATCCCACAATTCCATGACATAGTTGATAAGATCCGAGTGGCCACCTTCGTTCAAACATCCTTCCATAGGCCTACACATTTCACAGGTGAAAAAACTTTTAAGGATAAGCCAGACGATCGTCCTTTTATAATCCAGACACATCCGACAGCTGTTTTCACGATGAACCATTCTATTAAAAGCAATATAGTCTGTTTCTACGGACAATTGATGGAAAGTACGTTCACAAGAACCATTGGAATTATTTGCCAAATGAGTTGAAGAGCAATTGCCAGTAGGTTATGACGAGTCCTCTTCCTTTTGCAACCATCATAGCCTGGGTGAAAACCTCCAGAGATGCGAGGGGGGGGGGTTAAAAAGATGAGAATTGATTAAATGACTGCTACTGTGGAGGACTTCTATAGATCAAGTATCACCAATTGGCAAAAGAGATGGAAAAATAGTATAGTATGGAGTTCGATCTAAGTGGAAAAACAAAAAAAAGGTTTAATACAAATATCTGCTTCTGTCTATGCGATGCTCTAAACGTTTTGACCCCCTCCTTAACACGCAATGGCAGAATCATGGTATATACTGTAGGTTACAGTGCATACACTTTGACGTGTTTTATTCTGTGAAAGCTATCGATAGCATTGTTTGAATATGTCTAAACGTGATACTGTATCATAAAAAACGAGAAAGTAGGAACGGTTTTACTGGAACACCCGTTCTCGTAGTGTGACGAAAATGATTCTTCAACTAAGTTTGATTCGCTTAACATGGGCACAGACTAGTCAATTTACACATTAAAACAGACCAGGTCCTGGTTTCTCAAAAAAAAAAAACCACACACAATTTCTTAAGTACATACTCATGAGAACATGCTCATATTCAAAAGAATACTCTCCAACGTTGAAGGGTATTCGATTAATTTCTCGTGGATTTCGTGTGATTTGAGCACGGTGCTCAGATTTGAGCATGACAACGTACTAAAGTTTTTCCGAGAAATCGGGGCCTGATGTAGTCTATGTACAGGTAGAACTTTGTGTGTAGCCTGGGTCTAGTCGTCGGTAATATACAATGCGATGGATATGATTCAAGGACATCGATATAATGTAAAATTGTGGCACCTGTGAACAGGAATAGAGGAAAAGCAAGACATTGTTAGACTAAGAATCCAGGCTAAGTTGCATGGTGCACAGCATTATCTCGGGAGAATACCCAGAGTCCATTTTAATTATTTTAGAGATCATCCCTTTAAAAAAAGAGGTCTCCCTAAAAGCGTTGTCAAATCTGGCAGATGATTGAGGTATTCTACCAATTATTAGATACCAAACACTTTGTGTAATTTTTCCTCCATCTTCAGCGTGTCCCGTTACAATGCAAGTCGACAAGGGTATCCGGATTTTAAAGATCTGGATGTCCTTGTCAATCACCGTTGCCACTGATGACGCCGAAGATGAACGATATATTTCGCATCTATTGACGGATGAAATGTCCCACAATAGTTATTCGACGTAAATAGTTATCCAAGAATAACTGATATGATCAAGGATCTTCTGAAACAATACCTGTTGTTGAGTCTAGCTGTTGAGGGAATAGAAGGGCACGCTCATTTTTAAGTTCTTTCCAATGGGTGCATTCCCAGAAAAATTTGTAATTACGTCTCTGATTCTAGTCAATAAGTCCAGGGTTTTGTGCCCCCACAACTTCACAAATGGATGTGTATGCTGAGAATCTCTTGCATCAACAAATATTTAGATTTCCAAGCAAATGGACTCTGTGTGTGTTGTCATAGGATTAAGGTATAATTTTTATATGAAAGAAAGCAATTTCTGCACTATTGAAATACAAAAGCCATTTTTTTACTTTTATTTATTTCGGCATGCACAAATACTGACCGATCAAGTAAACAAAAACACGACCCTGTTCGATTTTCTGAATTAAATCGCATGATCTGAGTTATGATGCCAAAAAATGTCTGCGGCTTTTAACATATATATATATATATACGGATTCACGTTTTTCTTATGTTTTATGATAAGGTACAACAATACTCATATACAAATGAAAGATACACTTTTGATTACAACGAAAATTATTATTGAATGAAGAGTTTTTAGTTATGTTACAAGTTGGTCAATGCCCAGAGATTAGTCAGGTATATTGTCGTAAGGATAGCTAAAAGCAACCACAGACACATAGATTTTCCTTATTTATGCACAAAGAGTTCCTTTGCGCCAACTCCACAACCCATTAGTTGTTAATATACATGGTAAGAATTAGCTAGCGATCGCTGTGTCTTTATAATTATATGATAATATTCACCAGTAACATAATGTAAGATGTTTTATTAAAGATTGAGTGATTTTCATAATTCGAGATACATACAGAATCATATTTAGTTCAATTTCTAAAACAATTAAAAGAGTATTGGTAAAGATTATTGGTTACAAAATCAGAGAGACCTAAAGACTGAATCTCCTGTTGTCCCTATTGAAAGCATGTACCTATCTAAGTTTATACATGTATTGATACCTTCATGGGCACTTAAAACCTTCGTATATACCATAATCGTATACCAGAACTGCAATCAGACTTATGATTGTGATATTATTTTTCTCCATAGAATGGAATGATCCGTTCCTAATTACATTTTATATACATGTTTGAATGTTCTCGTAAGGCCACCCAAATCACGTAAACACCCAAATTGCAATAATAGAATTTAACGTTTGGTTTATAGAATGAAACTACACCATTTATTAATGAAACATAAATACTTATAGCTCAAAGTTCATAACTCTAGACTTGTATACAAACACTAAACACAAATATAGTTTTAATATTTACCAAACCATTTATCATGAGCTATACGCGGGAATTTCCTAACAAGTTTATTCTCGAAATATAGTTTTTGTGTTTTGGTCATTTTCAACAACAAGTAGTGAAGTGTTTGTATAGAAGTCTACAGTTATAACCTTTGAGTTATATACCTTGAATGTCTTATGGTCGTCATGGCTACTTTCATCTGCTGATTATGCTTAATTTCTGTTTTATTTTGAGTCTTGTTTTATTTATTTGCACTTTTTAATGACTAGGTATTCGTCAAAAGAGGCATAGATTTGACTTACTGATATTTATATAAGCTAGGCCTATATATAGTTCTAATGCTGTTTTATTCAAGCAATTTTTGCCAATATAATTCTTATTATATTTTAGGAAAATGCATCGAAAGCTATAAAAATTCATAAAAATGATATTGTAAAACAAGAATTTCCGATATAACATCGTAAAAATATCGTAGAATATCATTTATGTGAATTTCGTATTGCTACACAAATGTTTGTATTTTTTGTATTTTTTTTGGAAAACTTACCCCACCCACTTTTAGCTACGGCTACAAGGGTAATCATATGACTAATTCTGTAAGCAAATATATATCAGTAAACAAAAGATGTCTAGGCAATTTTTAAGTATAATGTCATTTATCAAAACATATCGTTGGTATTTTTTAAGATTTTTTTACTTTTCGAAACAAACTTATTTTTGTGATTTTTTGGCCATTTTTTGCTATATTTATCAAAATTTACAAATACACAAATTCGTAAAGTTACATATTGCTGTTTTAAGTAACAGTACTAGTCGTCAGCTTTATTTCGGTACCAAAAGAGTTGTTTTAGCTTCATAAATGTGTAAGTTATGTGGTATTTTATGGGGCATGTGTGAAAAATGTACCGAATGACCTTTGACCTAGTTTATTTCAACCAATATCGTCTGCTAGAGGCGACTACCGGGCAAGCCGTACGTACCATGCCTTGAAGATATCATTGGACCTGGTAGTCGCCCATGTTCAGAGAATGCCTACGAAAGTCACATTTTTTGACTTTGTAGGCAGACTAATAGATTGACATTGAAACATGGTAGTCTCAAATGCTAAAAGGGACGTTTTCCAGATCTGCGCTCATTTACATGTCCCTTAAACTCAATATTGGGTTGGGCCAGTAAGAAAGCGGATTTTGTTTAAGACCTTGTGATTCGAAATTCATTAAGGTAGTACACCCCTAATGAGATTTCCATGACGTCCGAATTATTCGGGCGCGATCGAAAACATTTGGCGGTGCAACTCTCCACCGCCGAATGTTTACGACCGCGCCCGAATAGGTTCGGCCACTTAACAACACCGCTCGAAAAAAGCCGATATTTTTATAAATCTCAAAATGGCGACATTACGGATATTCCACCTCTCCCTAAACAAATGTTTCTTTATCTTTTATATCACAAGTATTATTTGCATGGAAAGGTTTAATTCGTGTCTTGGGATACAAACAAATGCAAGAGAAACAATTACGGAGAAACACGCAAAATAAATCAAAATAAAAGATTAGAAATCGTTTTATTCGTCCCCATTAAATCTGTAAGAAAATGCAGAACACCATAATAAATATTATCTTAATTTTGGCCTAAAAAACCCGGAACACAATATCCGGACAAACTCAGGCGCCCGGTATATTACTTTTGGAATTCGATTCACCCTATCCAAAACAATAATACTTTTGATTGGTTGAGATTTAATGAAATGGCTAGAAAATACTAACATAAATGCTGTCAATTCATAATGTGTAGCAATAAATAAAATATAAATAGAAAACGCAAAATTGCTGGTTATTAGTAAATTGGTCATTTCCTGGGCCATGTCTGATAGGGTTTGGAAAAGCATGCATGCGTTGTAAGGGAAAGGGTTAAGGTCCCGATGGGCCCTTACAACCGCCTGACACAAAAACAATGCAAACGCAGGAGAAATATGTCTGTCTCCACAATACACATTAAATAAACATTTCGCCTTTATTAACGCGAAGAAACAAGCCATCCAAAAACTATTTATGATTTATAATTTGTTTAGAAATGACAGTATTTCTCATAGCCGTTGTTTTTCTAACGGTGAAGTGATTTGTTCTGAATCCCACCGGTGTCCGAATATGATGTTATAGTCGCTTTGAATAACTATTTCTAACAATAAAATATTCATTTCTGAACGTCTTTCTGAGAATCCCCCAACGTGTCATCAACTGATTATGGCTGCTGTGCTTTATCCGGTAGTTTCCAGAAACATACAGTCGACACTCGTTATGTCGACATCGGATTAGTCGAATTTTCGCTTAAGTCGAAGTGGAAGTTTGGTCCCGTCCTCCCCAATGGATTTAAAAAAGTTTAAACAAAATATTTTCGAAAAGAATATGGCCATTGAAATTTAGTAGGAAAAGGATAGAAATTGCTCGTTTTGAGCAATTTCTTTCCTTTTCCTTCTATATTTCAATTTTAAACGCACTTGATTAGCAACAAGTATGTCAAATGATGTTCATATAAAACCGGTCAAAATCGGTTTACTCGAATTCCGGATATGGCGAGGTATTTTGACGGCCCCTCTGACTTCGATACAACGAGTGTCGACTGTAATTATAAGAGACATTTAGTGCATTTTGTTTCGCCCTCTTGCCAAACATGGATACTTCATTTACAAACTAAATCCACGAGTGTTCAAAACCCGGCTTGGTCGCTTCTCGTACTCATAAACCATTGTCGGAAGTCTTAAAGGGACATTTCAACCCCATTTCATTTTTTTTAAAATATGTCTTGATGCCAAAATTGGTTATTCTAATGGGTAGGCCTATACATGCTATCAGTTTTTTGAAGTTGTTGATGATTAGCGATAAAACGCCTTTACAGTTGAGACAGAAACGACAAATTCTATATACATCTGAACTGTTGTGGACAACAATTTGTTTAATTTTAACACAAAGCTACATATTTCTCGTAAACGGCGCATAATTAAGGCTTGAATTTTTCTTATTTTCATAAGAAAATATGCTCTTTTAGATAAAAATAAAAGTTAAATTTATGAGAAAAAATTCTGAAATGTCACTTTAACGAATCTGCGACATGTGTGTAAGTATATAACCACATAATATCCGTGTACAGGAAAAGTTAATTTTTTGTTTGGTTCTTGATTATTTCGATTACATTTTTTATTAATATTTGGCTTTGAGAGTATGAGGAAATGTAATGTGAAGAATCAACATTACTTTATTGTCTGCAACAAATTTAATGTTGGACTAGTCTAAAAGGTTTTAGTCTGTTAAATTTCTTAGTTTCAAAGTTAAATCTCATATGCCTTCTCATTCTTTCCAGATAATCAATCTACTCCGATAGTGAAGACAATAGACTCGGAATTTATACATGGAAGTGAAACTCCCCTAGAACATACAGGAAGACGGATTGACATTAATGCTAACGAATTAGACGGTAAACATGATTATGAGTATGTTTGGACTAACCATGAACAATCCATGAACAGTCCTACACATGAGGACAACGGCTTGACTTTCAACGAACAATTTTGTACCAACGAACGCATCAAATATAGTGCGGACAAATTCGACAGTTTCACTTTGAATCGACATAATTATGGTATAGTTTCTGAACAATATCAACACGAAAATGTCAGAGAAAATAACTTTCACAATTTCGAATCGGGATTAAATGAAAAAGACGTATTACACGGGAGAAACTATTTACCAACAGCCACAGCTCAACACAACACCGTGTACTCTTTCAGACCGGAAGTCGCGACTCCTCCTACATCCGGTTTCCATATACAACGGTACCCGGCTTTTTATGGGCGCCATAACGTTGGCGGGACGAACGGAACGGGAACCTTCGAGAAAGTGTTCCGGTGCCATGAATGTGGAAAGGTATTTAAGCGATCCTCGACGTTGAATACCCATCTATTGATACACAGCGACACCAGACCATATCCGTGTGGGTACTGTGGGAAGAGATTCCACCAGAAATCAGACATGAAGAAACATACGTATATACATACGGGTAATGTCAAAGATAATGAATCGAGAATTATATTTGAAAAATAAAACAATCGTCAATATTAACTTCCTTTACCTTAATTAATACTGGTTTCATAAAATGGCTTTGCAGGCAAATGACGTCTGCATGCTGTCAAAATGTTTTACATTGTAATTTCTGTGTGTTTTCTGGGACTATTCTTTGTAATCATGTAAGAAACCCCTTCTTTTAGTTTTGTAACTCGGCTTGGCATAAATGAATCAATAATAAATAAATTGATAATCGAACAATTAATCAATCAACCAGATGCCATTTTATCCCAAGATGAGTTAAAATATGCTACAAATCCTTTGGCCATTCTTCAAACCCAATTTCACCTGTTATTACATGCAGATTAAATAATCGCATCGCTGCTTTTCTTAAAATAAGCCGCAGTCACGATGTTTTAAATTTGTAATGTTCTTCAGCCAGTCTTCCAATTTGGTAATCCACAGTGCAAATCAATCAATTAACCAATCAATCACATGCGCTTCCTTTGGCCATTCTTCAAACCCAATTTCACCTGTTATTACATGCAGATTAAATAATCGCATCGCTGCTTTTCTTAAAATAAGCTGCAGTCACGATGTTTTAAATTTGTAATGTTCTTCAGCCAGTCTTCCAATTTGGTAATCCACAGTGCAAATCAAATCAATTAACCAATCAATAACATGCGCTTCTCTTTGCCAGGTGAGAAGCCACATAAATGCAAGATCTGTAACAAATCGTTAAGCCAGTCTTCCAACTTGATTATCCGCTAAATCAATCAATTAATCAATTAATTAATTAATCAATCAATAAAGTAATAAAGGTTTGTTTTTTCTCTTTCTCAGGTGAGAAACCACACAAGTGTAAGATTTGTAACAAATCGTTCAGCCAGTCTTCCAACTTGATTACCCACAGTAGAAAACATTCCGGTTACACGCCCTTCACGTGCGATAAGTGTGGCAGACAGTTCCAGCGGAAAATAGACCTTAGAAAACACAAGGAGGCTTCCTTATGCTGCTTTTAACACATTCATAAATGACAAACTTTGGAGCGGCCCAATATGAAAGCTGCTGCATACAACAGAATATGTGTTGATTAAGATGGGCTTTTTTGGACAATATAGATCTAGCATGGAAATACTGAGGTAAAAGGAGATAATGTTTATTATCCATAGCCTTTTTTTATGGGCGTCAAATCGTCAATATGGGAATGGCTTACAGAAGGAATTTTCAAACATACATTTATTGTCGTTTCATCCATATATGTGTTGTCCGTAGTCGACAGGCAGATCATCGGACTTGTGACCAAGAGGTTCAGAGTTCGACCACAGGTAGCGGAAGTAGTTCTTGTGCTTTTCATCGGCCCACACATTCGGTGCAAGTACTGGTGTAGTTACCAAGAACCGCGAATCGATTTCATCTTAACATTTAAATTAAACTTATTCAATATACATTGTTTCTATCGTGAAATGGAACTAAAAAGTTGTGCAAAAGATATTTGGTGACAAAATTAAATTTTAAAGGTACTCCATCCATTATAACATACCAAACACTTCGCGCTATTTCGGGCGTCATCTGTGGCAGCAGACATTTACGATCATGCTATACACCCATCGTTTTCCGGGCGTAATCCGTGGTAACCGAAATTGACGAGCGACACCCTCGTCAATTCCCGCTGCCACAGATGACGCCCGAAATAGCGCGAAGTGTTTGGTACATTCTAATAATGTATTGAATACCTTAAGTTATATTTCTTTAAATCTGTTGTTATGTATTGTGTAAATAGTACTTTCACAATAGATCTATACAATTGACACTCGTCTCGAAATTGGGGGAAGAGGTGGTGCAGTAGTAACCCGTCGGACTTGCAATACAGGGGTCGCTGGTTCGATACCCCGCGTCTCCACAGTCATTCGGATGAGACTTTAAACCGAGGTCCCGTCTCCATATGACCTTAGTAGTTGAGTAGGGACGTAAAACTCCATTCAATCCAATCTCGTCTCGAAATCAGAAATACCTCGGCAGCCGCAAAGTGTGAACCATCACATGCACAATTAAAGCAGCCTTGAGTTCGAGAGAGTGTTATTTACATAGGCACGAGTAGTTTCTAAACTTGTGTCAGGATATATCGTGATCGGACTATACCAATAACTTTCCATCCGCGCATCATTGTTGTAAACAAGAATTACGGCCTGCACATTATCATGCAGTGCCTTTCAAATTAATATAAAGTGATCCGTATTTTTGTCGTTTTCTTAAGTCTTTGATCATTGGTCTTTGACCCTAGTCGTCAACATTCGAGACTGTTCCTAATTCTGAGATGTTGCAGACGACAGTTGCAAATGAAAGTTCGGTTTTTTCTTTCTTTTTTCTGGTCTTTCTCGGGAGAAAACATTCTGGAAAACGCAGAAATTGATCGATGCAAGCAATTCTTTCAATGCTCACATTTTTTGTCCAAAGCCAAATGTTTTAAGGCGTCAGAAGGCGTCAATGTGTGGACATGGCTTAAATAAAAATAAACATCATAGTATATGACGCCCTTTTATCTATTTTTCAATCCCTCATCAATCGATTTAAACTGGTAAAACTGAGCATTTGATATCATCCGGATCAAAGGAGAAAATGCAGAAAGTTAGCGAATTATAATTTGCATTCAGAATTTTTTGCCTTGTTTAGTTAGGAATTCGATGAAGTATTCAGTCATTTTGTTGTCTTCGTCTGTTTTAAATTTGTGCCAATCTACAATGACAAATCCTAGCTTTTCTTCGAAGATCTCGTAACTGCAGCTTGAAACAAGCTGCAGTTACGAGGTTTTCGAAGGAAAGCGACGAAATAGTTCAAATACTACACATCAAAAATCATGGTTGATAATGAACAATGTAAGCATTACCTTAATTTTGCAGTAACTGCAAAGCTTTGGAATCTTGATTTCTTGATATCTGGCCTTGACCTGATATCTTGACCTGGCCTTATCACAGTGGTTAATCACGTGACACGTGACTCAGAATTTCAGAAAGTCATTCCTTTTTTGTTAAGGTAAGACCTGTGTAATGGGCTATGTGACCAGTTATGGAACGAAATCTGTATGGGACGAATAGACGATTTCAAGGGAAGTGATTTTCATTGCTCTCAAAATTTGAATGTTTGACTTTTGTTTGTTTTTTGTCTACTCTTCATACAATTTAGACATATTTTCACAAAAATTGTTTAGAATATTTCCCGCTAATCTCAGCACGCTGAACTATTTCCGTTGTAACGAAAACAGAAGATATTGCATCTAACGGTACTTTAAAAATATTCGGACTTATGGACGTCACGGAATAAGTCGAAATATAGCGATTATACAGGAAGTGCATTACACAGGTCTTACCTTAATACATTACCAATTTGAATTCGGTTTGAAGCAGAAAAGATTGGACAAATTGGAATAAGATGGACGTGGTGGATTTTTGAAAAATTGGCCAATAAAAAAGTTATTTAAAATCAATGAAATTTTGGATGATCTTCAATACCTTTTTATCGCTCGAATTCGTATAAACCCACCAAGTTCATCCGTGTGAAGTCTGTCCATCTTCTCTGCTTCAAACCAATTTCAAATTGGTCCCGTATTAACAGAATTATTGAATATTTTCTGAAATTGGTGATCACGTGATTATCCACCATGCATAGTTTGCCTTCAAGATAAGGATAAGCTCTTGTGAACGGGAATAAAAGCGCACATTTTTCATAAAACGTTAAATCAGTAATGCGAGAAAAATGATGAAATATTGAGGATAATTCCAGATTTCCAAAAAGGCAAATCAAATTTTCCTACTTTCTGCGTTTTCGCTTCCCCATTTCAGGTTCATGAATATTTTATAAGAACACATCGGATTGTCGACGAGTTTTGAAGTTTTGTCACACCTTTCTCGTTTCCAGCAGAACAGATTTAAGGTTTTTGTAAAAGCTTTCACACCTTCTGCCTTTCTGACTTTCGGTACAATGTGTGAACGTTCCATTTATATAAATCTGTTGCTATTTGAGATTCTTGATATCTCAACATTCAGAGGCTTTTAACCCTTCCTCAAAATACTGGTTCTTACCGAGAATAAGAAAGAAAGATTTGGAAGACATTGCGATCGAAGAATGAAATACTGACCAATTTGTCATCCGTTCTTTGGTCAGAATGTTCATATTTGAGTAAATTGATGTAGCTAAAACTCGTTGTGTCGCAATTGTATGGAACGACATTTTACCTCGATGTTTACGCACTTCAACTCATCCGATGTTGTTCAGTATTGATAAAAGTTGTATTTGTTACCCTCGTCATTGTATGTTGGGTTTTCTATTCTTATTAAATGTAAGATGTTACTTTAAATCTGTTTTCGGGACTAAACGATGGATATACAGCATTTTATTAGCATTTTATTTACCTTGGACAGGTGCAAGAAACTGTGCAATTTTTCGATGTAGGGGTATGTGATATGAATGCCTATAAAATTCAAACAAGACCGTTGACCATCCATTTTTATTTTATTTTTCACTTGGTAATAACATGTAATTTCAACATACAAAATATACTAAGCACAACAATATAGGGATATCGGAATTGGTTTAATTTTTTACCACGAAATTTCCAAAATTTACTCAAATTTCTTCAATACACTTGTTCCTTAACATCTTAAAGAACAAAAATTCAAAAGGTTTTCGGTCACACTATTATAGACTGGTTAATCATCAGGCGTATGTAGCAGTACCGTCTGTTTCGAAAATCGCATAATAGTGTCAATACTGCGTATACGACTTGTAGGGTCCAAATCTGTGTTTCTTGAGATTATCCCTGTACTTGGATGCCTGCATGTTTATAGTGGTCCTGAAAGATCCCGGTATGTTGATGCCGCTTATTTTCAATCAGTAAACTTAAAATCTCTATGATAGCGAAAGAACAGAATAACCCACCGATTAATTGCTTGGTCAATGCAGCCCCACAATTATACGCTTTGTGACACAGCAATCCTCAATACAACATTAGTTTGGTTAACTGCAAGCTCGAGCTTTCCTACATCTGCCAGTGTTGGCGGTCGGTTAGACGACAATGTAGAACCATCTTTCCACAGCTAAGGACTTGATTGCGAATGTGTACTGTTTAGTTTTCATTCAGAAATGCGGAAATCGCATAGGTATGCACAAATTTGGCCCATTTGTGATTTTTCAATGCTGACCCATCTTTAGTGTATATGCCTATGTTATGAAATCAACGACCTGTGACTGCACAATATTTTCACACAAAACATAAGTAATAGTAGTTTTACCAAAAAAAGTATAACAACTTCCCAGAAACTTAAAATTTTAATTCTTATTTGTCATTGAGTTTCATTATCCCTATATTTTTGTGCTTAGTATATAAATAAATTCTGTAATTGGGAAAAAATTTAGGAAACTGGAGTATCCCCCCTTAAAGTATGTACCAATTACCCTTATCTACCTCAAAGCAGCCCTGCGTTCAGTAAGACAAAACGTTAGCTCACAGAGCTACCGATACGTAACAGTTTTCTACTGAACGACCTGTTTACTTTTAACGTTCGCACCATTTAGCTCACAGATTTGAAGGTGGTGTGCCAAAGCAAACAAAAATGGCGGCTAGTTTGGTTCCCTACTTTCCATACTGCAAAAAGAAGGAGGGAACCCAGACTATAGGGCGGCCATATTTATTCAGTTAACGTTAGCAGAGCGTTCAGTAAGACTATTTAGAGAAAAATCCGTTAGGAGTAAACGTTTTGTCTTACTGAACGCAGGGCTGATGGAGTAAGTTCCACAAACTTTGAGGTTTACAAAATTTTGTAACCAGATTTTAAGGACTACAACCAATCATTGAATACCAAACGCTTCGTGCATCTTCGGGCGTCATTCGGGACGACGGAAATTAACGAGCGATATATTCGTCAATTTCCCGGCGTCGTCCGTGGAAACGGAAAATGACGAGGGATACCTCGTCAATTGCCGTTACTACGGATGACGCCCGAAGATATAGGCCCTACGAAGTGTTTGTGGTTAATGATGGATTGTTATTCGTAAGCGATCCTAACCAGGTCGACATTTTCACCTCCTATAAAGTCCTCTGTTAACAGCCATTCTCCAGAAATTGAAGCCATTTTGATTTGAGAAAAAATGATTTTTCGACCATTTGCAATTCAAATGGTTTTGCGATATTTCTAAAGAAGAATACTTCAGGCGCTATTTCTGAAAATTTAACCCACACCATTAGTACCAAACGATTGTTATGATCCATAAAAGTAAGTACAAAAATAGGCATGTTACGGAGCATAAATTATGTACCGACGGTTAGTTTTTAAACGTTAGAGCACAATCAATGTTCAAAAATAAAGCTGATAGGGCCCATTTTGATGGTGAAGCATAACTGGGGGTATACAAATGTACTTTTCAGTGACATTGACCTTATATAACGTGTATCATTATTCATTAAAATGGAAAACCTTTATATTCTACAGTTCTTTTGATGTTTATACGTGGGCTTGTGAAGTTTTTTGTTTCTTAAAAATGGTTTGAAATAGTACATTAAATGTTGTAACTAATTATTGTCGTATTAAAGAGCTTGAGAAAAAACACAAGTATGTCCGGTGGAGTATTCCGTATAAAATGTAAACACACATCCCAAAAGACCACCCCTTCGTTACGGAGCATATGCATTGTTTCTTGATTTGGAAAAGAGTTCTGATACCTCCAAATTATTCGCCTACTGATGTGTCAATTGTAATAAATATTACTAGTATATCTAATGCAAATGAAATGTTTCAAAACATTTTAGAAAAAATGACAAAAAGAATTCTGTGAAATTACTCCAAAACCTGGGTAAATTCATAAATTTCAAATATCCAATTAAAAACATCAGAATCGAGAGAATATCCATTCCGAAAGCACTAGTAAGGATACCTGCATGCGCATATTAAGGGGGATGCTCCAGTTTTTCGGAACACTCGGACATTACTGTAGTAAATTAAATGTTTCGTACCAATATGTTTCGCTACCATATTTTCAATGATATAACACATCATTACAATTTAGCATTTTCGACGGTAAAAGCGTATTTATTATGCGAAACTGATTTCCGCGAGATGGAAATCGATTATTTAGAGCAAGACAGTCGTAAGTGTGTATGTAGTTACCACTGTTTTGCGTCATTTTATTCATGTGTAGCTGATAAAAAATGCTGTAATTCACTAATAAGCGCGCTGACCTATACATTTTCTTATTGAATTATTACCAGGACATGTTGCTTAATACAATGAGGGAGTTTTATCAAATTCTATTATGTAGAACTTGAAATATTTCCAAAAATATGCAGATTTTGACATAAAACACTCCAGCTTCGTTGATCTAATCGAACACGTGAGCATGCTGTTTTATACATTTACGTGTTTGTAATAGCACATATTTTGGGTTTTCTGTTCGTGTTAAATGTTAGACTTTACTTTTAATCCGTTTTGGGGACTAAACGATGAATATACAACATTTTATTGGCATTTTAGAGACCTTGGACAGGTGCAAGAAATCGTGCATATTTTCGATGTAGGGGTATGTGATACGAATGCCTATAAAATTCAAACAAGATCGCTGACCACCCATTTTTATTTTATTTTTCAATTGGTAATAACATGTAATTTCAACATACAAAATATAAATAAATTCTATTATTGGGAAAAAATTTAGGAAACTGGAGCATTCCCCCTTAAATTCACAATACATCTTTATAGAAATGAACACATTGATAAAGCTTTCTTGTAAAATATATTAGTTACGGAGCATATGTTCTGGAAAATGATTATTGTTTTGTGGAATATACGGCAAAGTTTTACAAATCGCCATCAAAATTTATGAATGATTGTTACTTAAAGATTTCAAGTATTTGTAAATCGTTGGGTGTGTGATTTTCGGGGCTAATTGTTCATCAATTTTATTTAAGCTTTTCTATTGCAGTCTTTTAACTGGCATATATTTAATAAATCTTGAAAAAGTCATCGGGATTTTCCCATTTTCCGCCCCTTTTAAATTCTGAAAATTTCCTGCACTTTGTAGCACACCCCATAAACTCTAACCTGTCTGAAATTGCGTTCTTTGGAGATAGTTGATAAAAATGCCAGGGTTCGCGTTGAATCGTTGCAGACATTCTCTCCCCACAGTTTGTATTGCAAAGACACACTATTGATGACATGTGCAAGCTAAGGATGACATGAACGAAAAATATTGTCATAAAAGTTTGTTATGCCTTCATTTACTTAAGATCTCTTTGACAGTTTGCTTGTTAGATTCTAAAGGATACGTCTTCAAAAAAAAGAGTGTGCAGATAATCATAATAGGCGTGTGCCTTTGTGTTGGTACATCTTTAGTTACTGGTACGTTGCATTTATGATTAGTTAAAACTGTGTTGTTGTCTTCTTTTCACGAAACTCCCCCTGTCTAATCGCAATAAGCTTTCGTGGTTCTGCTGGGTGAAGGATGATGCATCATTTAATATACCTGTTTCTAGTAAGCCATATCAGTGAGTACCTTTCTCGTACAGCAATACTGTAAATGAGAAATTGTTACTTGGTCAAAATGGTGTTAATTTGCACAGAATTGTTACTTTCACCATTTGTTTTAATTCCGACTGAACTTCTCTCCAGTGTATTATGACCTATGGATCGTTAAACACTGTATCCAGTTTTATAACACAAGCTTTATATTAGTTGTTAAATGCAAAGGAGAAACATAATAAAGCTTTTTAATGGTCTTTCAAATGGTTTCAGTAAAGATTCTTTTTGTTTCTTGGTTCTTGACTTTTATAGATCATTCCAGAGAAAGCAATAGATATACATTTTCCATTGATGCTCTACAAAATCTCATGTTCAGCATATTACCCATTGTCACACGTTGAAAAAGAAATATCCACATTCATGGTACGGAATCATGTGACACAACAATTTAAAAAGGTTGTAGTTTTGTACTCATTATATATTTAACTTTTCATTTTATGAACTTTTTTCTATAGTTTTCCCTATATTTTTTTCCATTTTCGGATAAAAAGTCAGTTGGTATATACTCTTTTCATCAATCAGCTCACTGTAAATTAATTTTGGTAGTCATTACCACTACAATTCTTTTTTCTATGTTTATCTGCATTATTAAGGGCAAATAAACATTTTTTTGTTTTTGGTATCACATTTAGAACTATTTGAAATGGTACCATCAAAAATTATATATATTCTGATAGTTTGGTGGGCAATACTTATGTAGAATACGAAAAACGTTTTGAATTTGGTAGCGTTGGATAGCCATAAAAGAAACATTCAAATTCATGTTCCATAATGCTAAGTTCCGTAACAGAGAAATCTATTAAATAATGCTATTTTTATTAAAAATATGAAAGTCAAGCGACTGCAATGGTTTTAGCCTGGGTAGTGTGTCTAGACAGCGTAAAGAATAAATCGTTTTAAGTTTACAGTTCATAGTTTTAAGAATTACGAAGTCACTATGCTGAAATCAACTGATAAAGTCATATATTTCACGGTATCCTCAGCCGGAAATCCTCATAATATGTAAGTGCAAATTGAACACGTTGTCATATGCAGAGACATTCCATGTTAAAACTAAATGTTTCTTATAGATTTGTATGATGATGTTGACGCAAATTCAGATTATAAATACGTTATGGAAACTAACAGTTACGGAAGCATGGTGACCAACGAACAAAAACAGTGACCACATTCTGAATCTAACTGATATTCATAATGTTATAGTTTTGAAAATGTCCCCTATCATTTCTTCATTGCCTACTATATTTATTTTCACCAAGAGCATTTTGGTTCTGTAGATATGAGTGTTATGGAAGCATAGCGTTTGAAATGCGACATTTCAATTTTCGTTTTTATTTGTCTGTACAGTATAAAATCAACAACACATTTGTTAAAAATATGTTTTCCTGATAAGTTTAATACCCTGCACATTTGATAAGGCATTAATTGTATGTTCTTAATACTTTTCTTTAGCAATTTTAGAACAAATAAAAGTCGTTACGGGAAAATAGGCTCTTGTGGCGACACATGCATTTGGATGTAAAAAGTAGTGAAAATATGAAGAAGATGCATAATTAGCTTTAAAACTTCAAGTCCCTATATATTCTACACATATTGATAACATTTTCTCAGTATGTAAGCTTTGTTTGAAGAAAAGAATGAGAAGGATAAACAGAAAATTGGGTTGGCGACATGGGAATTTTAAGACCCCCATGTTAGTAAATGACCCATAATTTTCTTAGTTATCAGGTTTTCGCATCCGAGTGTGCATATATTATCTCGAAAATGGTTAGGTAATAATCATATAATGATCTCAATGAACTGCAAAACACTGGGTTTTATCTTTCAGCGCATATAAGCGGGCGACAACTTTTTTTCAAAATGGCTTCAATTTCTGGAGAATGGCTGTTAAATGACGCATCGCATTCTGATGATTAACGGATATCAAAGAATCGGTATTTTAATGTTTTTATTATTAATTCATATAACTATGCCCGCTTGATCAGCGAGTGCAAACGACCGGATCAGTGGTTAAAGATCCGATAGGAGCCGTGTCAGGGTGTGGAGGGGGCTACTTTTCGTACAGATTTTATTGCTCAATGTAAATAAAAGATTTTAACCCTGCTGTCAACATATAGAAATAATGATATTTTGATGTCGTCAACTATGTCATAGTTGTTTTGAGACAATAGAGATATATTTTATCAAGTACACCTTGAAATACTAATATAAGCATTTTGAACGGTTTAGAATTTTGAATTAATGCATACTTATGGGAATATTTGACGAAAATGTTATAAATTACCTCCCTTGCATATAAATATAGAGTAAAAAGATATTTGTAAATTAGTTTCTTCTTGAAGCATAATCTTGAAATCCGGCACGGTGAATCAACTTATTTGAAGTGTATTTACAAGCGTGTGTAATTTGATGCATGTCCCCTGGCTAGAAGGTGGTGTTTTTAATGATGAGTCATATACCTTGATAACTATAAAGTGCCAACGGCATCCCTTCCTCATTATGCCCTATCCCGACCTTGGGGAATTTCGTTTTGTCGTACTTTTATACGACGCTTAACAAGTGTAGTTATATATGAATCTGTTTTTTATGATTTGTTAATAATTAGGTATTAATTATTCCGGTGTCATGATTTTTCTTGTCAACGATGCAAAGATAAATGCGGAATTAAAATAGAATAATAAATGAGGCAGTCGTTAGGCCAATTCCAGGAAACATGTTATTTTATTATTCTGATTTATTGGCAAATACACGGAGCTGTATTTACCAGCATTTTTAAATCGATTGTTTAAAGTAAAATTACATTACAGGCCATCAGATTTGACGAGGCATATGTCTCGACCAATCGGATAGATTGTTGTGTGATTTCAATGGCATGCTTTTATTTAGACTGGCAGGGGAATACCACCCCAACTCGGCATCAACTTCACGTCCACATCGCGTCCAAAAAGAGCCATATGCGAAACAGACGCTGTTGAAATAATTGCATCGACAGTGTTTCAGACGCACTAAGAAAGTGATATGAGCGTTTAGGATGCATTAATATATAAATCCGAATCAGACAAAATAAAAAGCAATGAACTGCATAACTTTTACCAGGTCAAAACCACTGCTGACAGACGCAGTTATCACTGTTCCGGCAGTGATTAAGACGTTGCCAGACATTATTAGACGCGAATACTATTCTTAAAAGCGTATTATCACAACCAAATTACATACAATGACGGCCGTGCCGTGTTCGTTTCCACTGCTAATCACTGGATGTCTTTACATTTTACGCTGGAACTGGTAAAGAGTGATATTACAGGCAGTGCTTAGGCAGTGGAACAGCAGTCGAGTACAACATCATTATCACGGCTAAAGCAAAAAAGTACATGTATCCCCGTCCCACCACGTTTACCAGATGTTTGTTGTTGGACGTGAAATGGAAGCGAAGTGGACGTGAAATTGTATGTGAACGGGCATTGAATTATGAACATGTGTTGTTATGTTGTCTGCAACACTTCTTAATTTGAATCTGTTCGCTATTTTTGGCATTTCTAACATTGTTAACCTATATTTTATGAATTGAGTGCTGCAATTTTTTGTTGCAGACAACGTCATTTCGCCATTTTACTTTACTGTAGTTCATTGCCTAGAGCTATAAATTACACGTACTGCAGTTTATAATGCAAGTTGTCAATTTTCAACAAAACCCTGTATTAAACTGCAGTTATGAGGTTTTTGAAGAAAAACGACGAAGTACTTTTGTTGTCGAATCGACATCTCTTGAAATTTTAATACATTTTGTATTTTAAATGTAATTGTAAAGTTTAATATAGCATTTGAAACATGACAGGATTGCAAAAAGGCAATTCGTGACATTAAATGAATCCTAAAAATAATCTTTTGTTTTGATATGAATTTTACTGTCTGTATGTCTCACGATAAATGACCTGACAGAGCTAGGGCTGCTCTGCCAGGTATATTATCGTGAGCTATAATTTTATCAAAATTCATTTCCCGAAGAAGAGCTTTAGTGATGCACGTTCCTTGACTGCGTGCAACGCAGTAATTTGTACAATTCCGGCGGGACATCACGTGGTGTTTTAAAATATCTGGGACAAGAGATTGTTATGGTTATGGTTTAGCTATTACATCGGTATTGCAGATGATATTTTACATTAATCGTATTTTATTAAGCCTGAAAGGGAACTAATTTTACATTTCTGTGTGCATCGTTTGCAGGGAAATGTAACACTGTGGGGAATCACGTGACAAAACAACTGCAGAAAATCCTCAACAATTATGTCAATATGTGACCGATTTGAATATGGTTTGAAGCAAAGAAGGTAGAAATACGTCAGAGATTTGATGGATGTTGCAGATCCTTTACAAATTAGCTGATAAAAATTATTGACCACCAAGTAATTTTTTCAAGTCTTTTAAAAAAACATGCTGATAAAAATATTTATTTAATAAAAAGATTTATCTGATCGAGAAAGGGAGAACAAGTATTATCGAATTGATAACTGTGACCCGTCACGCTAAAAGGGACCTTATTTTTTTTTGTGAAAAATATCGACCCTAGTCAGTCTGCGCTGTCAGCGCAGCCAGACTAGGGCCGATATTTTTCACGTTTATGTAATTTTCTAAATCCGGAATGTTTTCCCTATATTCATATATTAAGTTCGTTTTTCGCATAGGGGATCTGGTTGACCTGTGCTGGGTCTGACAAGTTTGTCAAACTCTGGGTTTTTGGAGTTCAGATAAGGTCCCTTTTAGCGTGACGGGTCACATATCTTTTTGTCCGACCTGCATCCAACCTGCTGTCGATCACATCGACTTGTACTCGAGTGATTCCCAGCCTCATACCGATCACACGGTGTATAATCACGTGACTCAGAATTTCCGATAATCTTCAATGTCTTTTTTAATACTTGACCAATTTGAATTCGGGTTGAGACAGAAAAGGTGCAAAAATGCCAGGAATAAGCTGGGCGTGTTGGATTTTTGAAAATTCAACTGATAAAAAAGTTATTGAAAATACACCAAAATTTTGGTTTTTCTTCAATAACTTTTTTATCAGTTATCAAAAATCAACCACGTCCATCTAGTGCGTGACGTCTGTCCACATTCTCTGCTTCAAATCAAATTCAAATCGGTCCAGTATTATGTTATTGAAGATTTTTTAATTGATGTGTCACGTGATTATACACCGTGGATCAACTCTACCTCTGCTCCATCATTTTACCCACTCTCTTTCAGAGAGGCTCTTTCATTTCGCACTCTGCGGGGAGAATGCATTTTATCAAATCGAACTGATTGAGTTGATTTGGTCAGCAGTGGGAACCTAGGATAAATGCTAGTAACCGGGACCAGAAATAAGCTGTATTCAAGGCATTTTGCATATGGCGAACATTTTAAAAGCTTTAATATATGCAAATTATTCCGTTGAAAGCTCGGATACTCGAGCGTGATTTACAAGAATTCCAGTCCGCCATTTATAACCTAGTGTCAGTCAGTCTTAATTGACAAACGATCATCGAGCCTTTATACAAATGCACGCAGTCGCAAACATACAGCCATAAAAGATGAATTATACATGAGATAGGTTGTATACTGTACAAGTTATTGCTATTTTTGAAAGAGGGTATCTCTTTAAACAATGATGATTGTTTTACGGAAATATTTTAAAAGGTAAACCAAACAAAAATCCTATAGAAAAGGTAACAAATCAAAACGAGGCATACAAACATGAAACTATCAGCCTACCATTCCAAAATGGGAATGACGTTAAATTGCATGTATATAAATATAATCAAAAATATATATATATCAGGGTTTCCGTAGAATAATTTGAAGCCGTATGGGCAAATCAAAATTCTGTCCATAATTGTGAAAAATAAACATAATGGGAAAAGGAGAAACTGCTCAATTTTTCCATTTATGGGTTTTATACAGAATTATCACATTTTAATGTATAAGAATGTTTTTATCACTTTTTGCCACATGAAATACCTCTAAATGTTTCTATTTGGTGACCATTTTGGAGAAATTAACCTGAAGGGGGTAATTTGAAACTGTCGGGGCATTATAGTGATTTACATGAAACTGTAGTGGGGGCCGATACAGCTTATCAGTCTGGGGAGAACACTGCATGTGTATATACAAACAGTTTATCTTACCAGTTACTCTGTTGTGTGTAATAATCAAGAACAATACAGATTGTATCTGGAAAAAAATCAAAGCTCGTGGTTTCTGGATTTTTACTAGATCTTTTTCAAACAGAAATAATCAAACAGGATCAAAACATGTCGGCCAGAGCTCTGTGTTTGGGTTCATGTGGTTTGATAAAATATAACTATTAGATGTAGACAATTGGACAAATTGCGATCTTCCCAAATATGGTATACATTTTATTGATATAGTCTATATCATTGAAGTGAAAAGTCAATGAACTCTCCAAAATTTACCCATTTTGTGGGGGATGCCAGTAAAGAACAGAAAATCTCCTCGGTTAGGTTGACCCCTTTTTACGACATTTCTTAGATATAGTTCGTGCAGCGCGTCGTTTTATTTGGTATGCAATTGGAGTTTAGTCCCTGGAGGTGTAAATTGTACAAGGACATGGGTTAACGATAGATGCAGGACCGTTTATTACTACATTTTGGCTGACTTCGATTGGCGACGGTTCGAACTATAGTTTGTCTGTACCGTCTATTTTATTCAACCTCCAACTGTGTCAGCCAATCAAATTCTCTGTTTGTCTCGGTACTGATTGTTTTGATGTTTCATTGTCGTTGTATTGCGGGTATCTCAAACATGTAAGGGGGTTTCTTAAACTGAAAGAAAAATACTAGATTTCGTTTTACTGTGTGAAAATGTTTTGGGGCTAATTTAATTTACGACCTGTTTTTGAGGTTGATCACCCTTAAATTTTATCGTTTGGGAAAGTGTTAATAGATGTTTTGTTGTATATGACTGATTTGAAAAAGGCTTGAAGCAGAGAAATATGTGTTTGGTCGTCAATAACTTTTTTATCTGATGTTTTTTAAAAGATCCACAACGTCCATAACCTAACCACGGTGTATAATCACATGACTTAAAATTTCCGATAATCTTCAATAACTTTGTCAATACTTGACCAATTTGAATTCGGTTTGAAGCAGACGTGGAAAATGTCAGGAATGACATGGTCGTGGTAGATTTAAAAAAAAAACAACTGATAAAAAAGTCATTGAAGATAAATCAAATTTTTGGTTTATCTTCAATAACTTTTTTTATCAGTCGATTTTTTCAAAAATCAACCACGTCCATCTAATGCGTGACGTCTGTCCACATTTTCTGCTTCAAACCCAATTAAAATCGGTCCCGTATTAACAAAGTTATTGAAGATGTTCAGTAATTATTGCATCACGTGATTATCCACCGGGATAACACCCCTGCGTTTTCGGCCTTCTCGGCTTCAAACATTTTATCGTTCATACTTTAGATAATTTGATATTAAAAAACAGGCATTGATACCATTATCAAATACCTTCTTCGCGAATTACGGGAATCACGTGACGTGACAACAAGCTAATTTTCGCAAGCCAAGCATTCTAAACGCTTTTTTCCCGTAGGGACGTGAGGAACAACCAGGTCGAAGAATCATTGACTTGCGAACATGGAACTATGCTATATAGCTACAGTCGCCAATAAGGACCAATTCTATCAGGAATACAGAGAAGTAATTTCGGACAAACAATATCATTTCGTAGTTTATCAATTCATAAAGGTAAACCAAGTCTATTTTTAGCACAACATTCATTGCTATTCATGTACGTGAATATTCGTGCCACGCGGTAATTTGTATAATTCCAGCGGGAAATCACGCGGTATTTGTATTGTTATGGTATAGTTATTAGATCAATTATTACAGATAACATTTAACCCTTTCCCAAACAAGACCTGGTTTTGACGTCCCTTAAAGAAATGGCTTGGGAAAACATTGAGACAAAAGAAGAAACTGCTGATAACCAGCAGTTTCTCCTTTTGCCTTAATTTTTTCTATGCTTTATTTTACACAATTCCTTCCCTTTTAACACTAATTTTGTTGTCTACTGCAGTTTTAAAATGGTATCACCTCAAAATTTGGCTGTTTGGGAAAGGGTTAACATTAATCGGATGTGATGCGTCTTAATTAGGAACAAAATGTGCATCTATGTGTCTTACATTTTGAGAGGGACTTAAATCTCTTGTGGGACTGTGTGCCGTGAAATGGACAAAATGCACGGCAATATACATGTATGTTTCGCTTCAAGTCGACAAAAATGTCATAGTTAATATTCTATGTGATCGTTTCTTATATACCACAAAACAAAGCTCTTTCCTCAGCTATAACAGGATTCACAAATTTTGTGTAGTTTTCTCAAAGGCGGAACACTTCCAGTTAAGCATTCCCTACAAAATAGGCGTCCACTCTTTGTCCACATATGGCTGTAGCCCTAACTCTCCCGCTTTTTAAAGATAAGAAATCAACTTTAAATAATCCCGGCGCATACCTTTAATCTTTTCACATTATATTTTAACGTGTGGTACAAGTAACAAAATAGCATGGCCACTTTCCATGAAGATCCCTGAAATGGAATCTACCAAAAAGGAAAACAATTGACTTGAAAAGGGCATGCAGTGTTACTTGTTTCGTTTGTTTGTAAACGGTTAGATACAGTAGGCGTGTAATTAAGAAATTAAGACTTTTTGTAGAGATGTTTTAGATAGATTTAAAGAAAAATCAAAGAATATAATTTATTTCAGACATGAAAAGAAAACGGACTATATAACTGCCAGAAAAAATGCGCTGCACAAATGCGCTTTGAAGACCAACTTGAATCCACTTAAGTAATATGTATGAGCCTAAATGATCTGACCAGGGTCCATATCTTATACATGTATGTATTTCAGGTAATGAGAAAAGCTATAGAAGACAAAAATGATCTTGACATGGCCATGAGTATGTTCAGGCTGGTCTGGATCCATTTTGGCAATCAGAAATAAACTTTATTGTAATTGTAAAGTAACTTAATTCGACACGACCAAATAGGTATAGGTCTCGAAAATAAAACCTGGTAGAGCATCTCCAGCTATGAGCTAGAGAAGTCATGCTAGGTCAGTTATCTGTATTTGAAAAATTGACGAATAGGCCCAACTTGTTTTTTAAACGATTTCCTTGCTAAAATAAGCATAATTATACTTATCTTCTAGCATGCATCGCCTTTCAAATTGCAAAAATCTTAAAAACCTGTCATTTGGGAAAGGGTTAAACGCTATGAAATCATTTGAATTAAGTTAGCAATTGTCTGTTTGCATGCCAGTCATCTAAAGAATATATTATCAGATTTCCAGCAAAATGATACGCGGCACTGCTATAACAATAACTCCCAGGGGTACACTTAACCCTTATACGAACAATACATGTTTTTTGTGTACTAGTATTTATAAAAGGAAGATATTAGGAAAACATTGATACATTCTGCTATGCACAGAACCCGGAGAAAAGAAGATTTGGGATCGTCTGTTTCGCTCAAAGTTTTTTGTGTTGTTGTTTTTGACTAAGTACAACGCTGTTAAAACTTTGACAACGTTCTGTACTTCGCTGTATTTTGTCAGTAACAAAAGAAAAATTGTGTATTTTCAATACTTCGCTGCATTTTGTTGGTGACAATAGAAAATTCCGTTATAATAGCTTCAGACAATCCTCCATAACAAGAATCACACAAAGTCAGATTTTTCTTTCGACGTCGTTAACATTCGTTATGTATCCGACCTAATTTGGGCGACGTAAACATTCGATAGTGGAACGTTCCACCGCCGAATAATTTCGACGTCACCCGAAAATTTGCGATTTCTCGTAAATATCATAAGGGGTGGCCTACCTCAATAAAGATGTAGATTTGTCATTTCCGAACTTCCCTTATCAAGGCATAGTTGTGGCATTTCCGTACGTCCCTAATTAAGCTGAAGTTGTGGTATTTCCGAAAGTAACCGACGATTTGTACCGATCTCTTTGACAAAGAGCAGTTCCGTGATTTATCGTGAATATTAATTATTAATTGTGGAAATACATATCTAGTGATCATCGACCATGGAGGCCTAAATCATTAAAATCGAACAATTTTTATTGACTGAATAAAATACAATTAGTCAAACTGGATGACACTGAAAAAAAGATACTGCAATTTATCGGTGTTATTGCAAAACCTCGTAACTCATGCTTTAAAAAAGCATGAGTTACGATGTATTGCAATAACTAAGACGAATTATCTATTATCAGGTAACACTTTCTGCAACGGTACAATGCAGTGTGATATATTGAACAAGTTTCACAAAATTTACGAATGTAGCCTAAAGAACACAATAAAGAACTACAAACTACTGTAATTTTGCATGTGATGGTGTCTCGCACATGTAAAATTTCGAACCAGAACGTGCAAAATTGTATTGAAAATTCAGAATTTTCTTCCCCTTACTTACACAAGACACATGTGTAAACATGTACAATAATATCGCGCATGGACAGTAGAAGCTAGACAGACTGGAATAATTTTGTTTATTATTACAACATAATTTCAGAACATATCCAAATTCAAAGGAAATGCAGACTACAAAAGTAAGCGTAACAAAAACTTCAAACCATGTTCCGTTAAAGAGTAAGAGGAATCTGTGGATACAAAAAGTATTCAGTCATTTCTTAGTTTTCATCAATATGTTTAAAAGCTATTGCAGGTTGTATAGCTATTAAAATATATATCAGATTAAATAGTCAAAGGACACGAAGCGTAAGAACAAATCAGAACGAAGTTGTTTAAAAAGCAGATTTCTTTTTTTTTACTAAATTCCTAACAAATACAGTAGAAAATAACATTTTGATGACAAACGATTAGTAAAAAAGTCTTCATAAAGCACAAAGAGCCGTTTACTACTAATTATGAAGTTGAAGGAACCTCGTAAATGGAAATCAAAGGCGTTGCATTCAACAATGTTAATGATACAGAAAACTGAATAACTATGCTCAATCTATACCTTAGTCACCTGGTCATCAGCATTTTCTCCGTTTCAAGAATAATTTCTTTGGTAAAAGAAGTCAGTGGATTGTGACAATTGTTAATCATTTAAAAAACTAGACATTTTAGACTAATCCGAAGTGAAAGTTCTTGCAGAGTACAAAATCAATGGTATTGAAAACGTACTTCTGCGAGTAACGGCGTGGATGATAGAAAATAGAGAGGGAAATATTGGTTATAAAAGGTTTCCCAGCTGAAAACTATTTTATCTTGTGGAAAGGTTTAAAAGAAACTTGACGTCATTACACAACAGAGATACCGTCACTTTTCAACGAAAACATCGTAACTGCAGCTTGTTTTAAGGTGCAGTTACGAGGTTTTCGTTGAAAAGCAGCGAAACAAACATTCCTCACCGGTCTTTTATTACCAGAGCAGCTGTAAATACCAGTATAGCTCATGCTAAATGACAAAGCAGAGCATATCTTGCTAATAGCTAGAGATGCTCTGCCAGGTCATTTATCGACACCTATAACAATAAAAACGTAACTAGTAACAACAATAAAGGCAGGAATACCAACCACAATGACGACAATGCATTAAAAAAAATATCTATAACATTTATCGTTTTTGTTTGTTTGTTTTTTTTTTCTTTCGAAATAAAACATTTCAACATTTGTGTTTGCTATTCTTGCAAAGTTTATATGTGCTTTCAATATTTTCCTAAGCCTCAAATGCTGGGGAAAATCAATACCCAGCATACAAACAAAGATGTGTTTGTGAAACACTAATGCCCACGAAATAGCAAATGTAAATTTTCGGACGGACAGACAGGCACGAATAAAGCAACATGCGTCCGATCGTTCCATACGGGGACATAACAATCTAAAACCTTATTTGTTCCTGATACATAAAGAATGTTCAAAGTGACAAATTTTGTCAAGAATACGTATATTATGTATTTGTTTATTCTATAACAAACAATAGTAATAGAGCTCGACATGTCGAAAACCAAGACTAATTCGTCAACGAATTCTAAATTTTAGAACAAGACTTAATCCAAAAATATAAAATTATTGAACGCATCGTTGTTGTACGGATGCTTACTTAATATTCAATCTTCAATTCAATCAATTCAAGATTATTCAAATAGTGTTCGTTTATACGAAACTTAGAATACTTTGATATAAATTACATGATCAATTTTTTAGGATATAGTTCTTAAATTAGTATACGTTGCTTTGTTGAATAGTGGCCAATGCGATTCATCTTGTATCATGGATATTTTCCGTCTCCAGTATTTGTGTCATATAATATAAGTACAGTAGCCTTCACGTAAAGCTAGTCACTTCTACGTCACAGTTTGACGGATTGTGATTGGTCCACTTCAGAAGCTGGTGACGTAATAGGAGTACCATCTGGAAGACAGAAAGAAAACGAAATGTAATTTGATATAGGTAAAGTATGGGGATAATTAAATATAAAGATAAAAAAGGCACAAACTATTTCGCATTGACTTAGATTCTATCCTTGGATTACCGCAATAATTCGAGCCTCACTCAGAAAATGAAATATCTCGAATGCATGTGATATGATTATTGTACAATGATATATTAAGGTAAGATCTGGGTAATGTGCTATGTGACCAGTTATGGAACGAAATCTGTATGGTGCGAAATACGATTTAAAGGGAAGTAATTTTCATTGCTCTCAAAATTTGAATTTTTGACTTTCGTTGGGGTGTTTGCCCACTCTTCATGCAATTTAGCAACATTTTCACAAAAATTGTCTAGAATATTCCCCGGAAATCTGAGCAGGCTCAATTATTTCCATTGTTACGGAAACAGGCGCTGTTACATCTAACGGTACTTATGAACGTCAAGGAATAAGTCGAAATATAACGATTATAAAGGAAGTGCATTACCCGTGTCTTACCTTAAAACATATACTACAACTATCTTTAACCTAGTGTCGTTTTTTTTTCATCGAAAAGCTTATTTCAAACTACAGTTACGAGGTTTTCGATGAAAAACATCGATAATTGAAACAAACCAAACTGGTCAATTTGAATTCAAAGATTTTTCAGAAGACAAAATTAATGTGACAGTAAGCAGTGTGTCAGTTATAAGTTGTCAACATTTCCATTTGTTTTATTTCTATAATTTCTAGGGCATTTCTAGGCAAGTCAAAACAAGTTTTATTAGATCGTAAAGTAGTAAGGGTTAAGCATATCCGCTTACCACTAACCTTGCAACTATCGGCTATCAGAGCATTTTTTAAAAGAGATACTGTCCCCACTAGAGTTTTAAAATCAAATTTCAGTATACATAATACACAATTTTCACCCACTAAAACACTTTCAATTTGGCAACCAAAAACACATTATGTGCGAAAAGAGGGTTTTATTCGACCATAAAACTCTAGCAGAAATCAAATGGGAAATACTTTTAAACGCAGAATATAAACAATCAAAATAAAAACCATTTGAAAATTGTGATAAAAGCCTGATATATCATATTTTTGGCCGAGCGCTGAGTTATATATTGCGAGAAACTATTATACTACAAAGAAGCATACATACAGAATTAAATCATTTGAACTTTTTAATAGCATTCATAAGTGTTAGTTATTGTTTTGATGGATAATACCTGAAAAATTATGCCCCATTCCAAAACAAGTCATAGTTTTGGCGTCACTCATGAAAGAGGTGATGGAAACATTGATAGAAAAGAAGAAAATGCAAAAAAAACTTATGCTTTATGTTTTTCCACCAATAATGTCCAAACTTCAATAGAAAAGCTTAAAGTGACATTTCACATTTATTTCATTTTTTAAAAGTATGTCTTGATGCAAAGATTGTTTATTCTAATGCGTAGAAATGCTATCAGTTTTTTGAAGTTGTAATTTATAAGCTAAAAATATGCCTTCAAAGTTGAGACATAAATGACAAATTCTATATAAATCTGAACTGTTGTCCACAACAATTTGTTTAATTTTAACACAAAAATCTATATTTCTCGTAAACGGTTCAATATTTTGGCTTGAAATTTTCAGAATTTTCATAAGAAAACATGCTCTTTCAGATAGAATAAAAGTAAAATTTATGTAAAAATAATTCTGAAATGTCACTTTTACGTGTTTAATAATATTACATCACTTTTTAACAAAAATGATACTAACTGCAGCTTAAAAGAAGCCGAAGTTACGAGGATTAATGTTGAAAAGCAGCGACATCTAACTTTCCCTGTCTGATTTCGCTGACGTTGCTGTTCCCATGGACCATAACAATTCATTCCCACTGGTTGACTGATGTCAAACCTATGACCCCTTTGACATCCATTTTTTCTACATCCATGGCTAATAGATCATGCGCATTGGCATGGATTTTTATAATAATTTCAATCAGTATCATGACTAGACATCGAAACTGCCCTGATGGGATGTTCTGGTTTCTTTGGTAAACTATATGTACTTTTTGGACTAGTCTGGGTTTTTGAAGATTAAGATAAAAGAGCATACTAAATTGACGCCATTTCGGCCTTCTTATATTGGGACGAAAAAAGTCAATGCTTTGGAAAAGATAAAAAAACATTAATGGAACAAAATTAGTCAGCAGCATGCCTCTCTTTTCCCTCAATGCTTGACAAATGACTGGTCTATCGAATACTTTAAAATCAGGGGAGACGTGGAAAGGATTAATGCTAAAAACATAGCATTGTCACTTTCCATTACAGCAAAATAGGGGTAGTCCCATTCCAAGGTTGTTGCAGACGTCAGAATGGACGGTATAATCGATATACATGTAATTGAAAAAAGTAATAACACAGAAAATAATGTGACAAAAAGAGAAAATGCTTAATGATGGTAACCAGTCTTTTTTCTTCTTTTGACTCGACGTTTTCTAACGGCTTTCATATTAGGGACGCCAAAACTACGTGCTATTTATGACATGGTTAAAGACGTATACCACTTATGAGATTTGCTCGACGTAGGAATTATTCGGGCGACGTCGAAAACATTCGGCGGTGGAACTTTCCACCGCCGTATGTTTACGACCGCGCCCGAATAAGTTCGGATACGTAACGACGACGCTCGAAAAAATTCGATGTTTTATTAATCTCAAAATGGCAACATTACGGGTATTTTGCCTTAAAGCTCACCTGCGGGAAATTTCTGGTATGTGTTTAATCTATGCGGAATAGCCTGTTCGTTTTGGTATTGCACGCGGTTGTCTCCCGTGTCTTGTGTGTTTTGTTGTGTATTTGCTTGTGAGTTTTTATATTGCACGTCTGTTCCGCCGTCCGTATGTACATCACCGTTCTTAATGGTCGTGCCGAGTGGTTCCAGATATCCGTATTTGTCGGCATTCCCGAGTTCGAGATATTCGATAGGACCGCTCGATCGTTCAAGTTGAGGGCCAACACCAGATTTACCTCCTTCTCCTTCAGTTCTGAAATTAATGAGGCAAAATTTCGTCAGCCAAAGTTCTATTACGATTCTTTAAAGGGACATTTCATTCCAATTTCATTTTTTTAAGTATGCCTTGATGCCAAAATTGGTTATTCTTATGAGTCTAAATGCTATCGTTTTTTTTTTAAGTTGCTGCTGATAAGCGAGAAACACGCCTTTGAAGTTGGTACAGAATCGACAAGTTCCATATACATCTGAAATGTTGTCCTCAACAATTTGTTTAATTTCAGCACAAAAATATATATTTCTCGTAAACGGTTCAATATTTTGGCTTGAAATTTTCAGAATTTTCATAAGAAACCATGCTCTTTCAGATAAAAATAAAAGTAAAATTTATGACAAAAAAACCCCTGAAATGTCACTTTAATACATGCTTGCAAATCATACGAATCAAACAAGGTAAGTATGTGTTTATTCGTTTTAAACCAATTTTGCATTGTGTTGTTTTGAATCTTGCAGGTGTGAGACATCATCGAATGCAAGGTAACAGCAGTTTGGAGTTAGATATTTTATTTCATACACTGCAATGTTGAAAAGAGTGTGTCTGGCTTGTTTACATAGTAACATAATTTTGCTGAAACAAGCCCTGGCTTTGACAAACGTATAAATATCGCTTTAGAAGCAACAAAGTGAAAATGGAATTGTTGATGATTTCCGTTTCCTGCTTTTGTGCCCAGCAATAGCACGTTAAGGATTGCAAACCATCATTATCTACAAAACACAGCATCTTCCGGTGTCATCTGTGGCAACAGATAGGCTACCCTCGTCAATTTCCGGACGTCATCCTTGGCAACGGAAATTGACGAGGAATGCCCTTGTCAGAAGCTACACGAGTTTTTTTGTAAATAATGATTCATGAAATACCTTAAACTACTGATCTAACACAACAAAATTAAATGTGAACTACTAGAACTCATTAGTCAACTTTTTTTATATTAACTAGTAAAAGTTGTATGACAGTCATACAATACTCCATTGCTTGGAGGCAAAGGTAAATAAGTAATTGTAATAACCCTTGTAACTATTTGTAATAACAAACATTACGTACGCCACATCATCCGGGTTTATGTAAGCATACTCCGCACTATCAGATCGTGTAAGACTCGGTTTGGTTGGTTCATCCAGGTCACGTGGTAGTGCCATGGGCGCCCTCTTGCTTAACTTGTAGTCATTGTACATCTGAAATTTTAATGTAGATTTAAATTACCACTGTTTCAAAATAATATCTAGCTGGTCTGTTTGTCCATTGTGAGAGTTATTTTTGAAAATATTGGTAGAAAAGAGGAACTTATTGATAATCAACATATCTTACATAGACCATGACTCTATCTCTACCAAACATATTTTACTTTAGAATTTAACCATTTTGTTTAAGCATGCACCCCTTTCAAATCGGAACGTATTAAAGTGTTTTTGTTTGGAAAAATATTATATTAAAATCGATTCAAATGAGTACCCGCAACATAAGGTTTAGATAAAAATTCACACCCTCTCATAGCTACAAAATACAATATTTCATTTCTTTTATTGTTCATCAAAGCTTATGCTGTGAGTACTCATTTTAATCGTCTCGTACTTCAAATAATTATAAGTACCCACAACAAAGGGTTTGGAATTATAAAAGTTACAATGTCTTGACCCTCTAGCTCTTGCCTGTTGCTATGCCATCTTATCGGTTGTTTCGAGCCAAAAGTTAGCTAGAAATGTATAATTTACATGTCAGCTTAGTATTGTAACTACATTTCGAGGGGAAATAACTTAATAACCTTCTTAAAGATAAAGAGGTAGGCTTTTTTTTTAATTCTAAATATCTTTATAACTATATAGAACTGAAACCAAATATTAGAACACATGATGTATTCCTTCCTCAAGATTGAGAAAACACAAGAAATGAATCTCTGAAAAATACGAAGTTACAACAGTTTTGCGGTACATGTAAGCCCTCGATGTTCATTTGCTAGTCTGTACAAGTTGCTTGTACCTTTTCATCTATGGGTGACA